>CM028377.1:183018158-183054466 GCA_013146195.2 Codonopsis lanceolata
TTTTTTATGCTCTACTTTTTGCCTAGACCGCTCTTTCGGTTTTCCTCTAGCGAGCTTTTTCTTTTATTTTTTATTTTATTTTTTTTTTTGCCCTAACTTTTGCCTAGACCGCCCTTTCGGTTTTCACTTAGCTGGCCGGAGAGAGGGAAGCATTTGGCCGGATAGATGGCTCAGCGTAGTACCTTTTGAGTTTGTCGAGGTTGAAAGGCTGGACAAGATCTCTCCGCCTTGGTTTGTGAGAAGCACCCGCACCTCCCGATCGGATCTCCTTAACGATGTATGGTCCCATCCGTGGAGACTTCCATTTTCCCCTAGTATCAACATAACTAGGGGTTTTTCTCGAAGCACGAGGTCTCCGAACTTGAATATCTCGCCTTTGACTTTTTATTGAAGGCTCGGGCGATACGCCTTTGATATGCCCTGTATGCTCCAAGGCTAATAGGCTGCCGCTCATCAATTAGGCCAGCCAGACGCCTTCGACCCTACCAATTTCGATATATCGCCTTCCATCATCACTCTTAATGATGGAATTTCCACCTCTATTGGTAGTACCGCCCATGCCATATGCCTAGAATAAGGGGTAGCCCCAGGTGCGCGCGGATCGACGCATCAGAGTAGCCCCTGCAGGGCTAGTGGCAATTTTTCCGCCGCCTCTTCCTCAGACGCCCATTTTTCTAATGATGTTCTCGAGAGTTTTGTTGGTCGCTTCAACGGCACCATTGGCTTGTGGCCTGTAGGGGAGGATTTGTGTTCTCGATCTTGAACTCGCCCACAGACGGCTCACGCCCCTTCAAAATGAGAGCCGTTGTCGAGATGATCTCGAAAGGTACCCCCATAGCGTATATGATATTGGCCCTTAATGAAATCTGACACCTTTCTGCATTTAGACCTTGTAGGAAGAGGCTTCTACCCACTTTGTGAAGTAATCGACGCTACCAAGACATATTCATGGCCATTGATCCCTTCGGTGAATTTGGCCTATGACGCCGATACCCCATGTTGAGAAGGGCCGGGGCCGTGGAGTTGTATAGGACGCGTGGGGGCACATGTCAGATTGGCAAAGCGCTGACATTTGTCGCAATGTCGCACTCCACCGGAATACGCCGCTGAGCGCATCTAATAGTACCCCGTCGATGACTTTCTTTGATAGCATATGGCCACTCATGTGGGGCCCACATGTGTACCACCATGTAGTTGATCCATAATTTGCTCGCCTTTAGCCCGATTGACACATAGTAAGTCGAGGCCTTGATAGTCTCTTATAGCCGCCACCGCCGAGTACGAATTGGGAGGCCCATCTTCTCGTGGAGACTCTTCCCTTTTGTCTAACCTGGGGATAAAGATTCTTCTCGAGCAGATTTAAGATGTCGATACCGTGGCTCGTGATCCGCTTGTGGGTGCGTTGATTTTGAAACAAGACGCCGGAGTGACCTTCTTCCCGACTATGAATGGCTGGACTTTAGTTTCGCGGGAATTGACCAATGACGCCAGAGTGGCGTGAGCATCGCCGAATTGATTCCTATCTCTGGCGTAATGGAACGAGATAGAACCAAATCGGGCGGCGATCGTTATTAGCTTGGCATGATAGAGTTGCACCGAGGATCCTGGTCTTCCACCTTCCTTCGACTTGATTTATAATCGTGGCCGAGTCTCCGTGAGACTTCGAGATCTTTAGCTCCCCTTTGAGAGCTTCTTCTAGGCCAAGAATACAAAGCTTCATACTCCGCCGTATTATTTGAACATTCGAACTCCAACCTTATGGCCGGAGTATGAGAGTCGCCAGGATCGATTAACAAGATTCCTATGCCAAAGCCTCTTTTGTTTGCGGCTCCGTCAAAGAACATTTGCCAACAGTGTCCCGGTCGTGATTTCCGTGATACCTTCGGGAAACCGGGCTTGCATCTTCGGCCTTCGAGGTAGATCGCCTAAGTGGTCCGCAATGACGCCCTTTGATAGACTTGAGAGTGACATAGGTTATGTCAAACTCATTAAGAAGAAAGGACCACTTGGCTAGCCTCCGGATGCTGATGGCTTACCGAAGATGTATTTGATAGGGTCCATCCCGGATATGAGCTTGATGGACCTTCCTGGAGATAGGTTTTGAGCCTCCGAGTGGCCCGCACTAGGCCTGCAACTTTTTTCTAGGCCGAATAGTTTAGCTCGCTTCCTTGTAGCTTCCTACTTATGAAATATATGGCATTTTCAATGTAGGAATTTTCCTTCTTGGGCGAGCATAGCCCCTACCGAGGTGTCGTGACGGTTAAGTATATGAGGAGAGGTTTATGTGTATGAGGTGGAGCTAGCATGGGGATTGGTAAGGTAGGCTTTTATTTTCTCAAGGCTAGCCGGCACTTCGGCCCTGCACTTGATCAAGATTCTTTTGAGGAGTTTAAAGAGGGGCTCACAAGTGGTAGTCACTGTCCGATGAAACGGCCGATGTATCGCAACCGGCCTAGGAAGCCTTTTACTTCTGGGAGTTTTCGCCGTGGCATTTCCAGATGGCTTTGATTTTTGCCGGCTCGATCTCGATGCCTTGCTCGTTACTAGAAATCCTGTGACTTTGCCTCTCCGTAACCCCGAATGTGCATTTGGTGGGGTTAAGCTTCATCCGGTGCTTTCTCGAGTCTTTCAAGAACTTCGAGATCTTTAATGTGAGCACCGTAGGCGCCGCTGAATGCACGATCATATCATCGACATAGACCTCCATCTCTTTGTGGATCATGTCGTGGAAGAGGGTGGTGGCAGCCCTCCGGTAAGTGGCTCGCATTCTTTAATCCGAATGGCATGACAAGATAACAAGAAGTCCCCAAGGAGTAGTGAATGAGGTCTTCTCCCGGTCTTCTGCCGCCATTTTGATTTGGTTGTAGCCCAAAGATGCCGTCGATTTAAGGATCGGACTTTGTGAGTCGCGACGGCATCTACCACAATATCAATGTTGGGCGGGGAAGTCATCTTTGGGCGACGCTTTGTTGAGGTCGCGAAGTCTACACGATTCTCGACTTTCCCGTTGGGCTTGGGAACGGTCACTATATTGGACACCTGTCGGGTATTCAACTACCCGATGAAGTTGACGCGCAAATGTTTCATGATTTCTTCTTTGACTTGTAGTGACCATTCTGGCTTGATGCGGCGGAGCTTTTGTTTGATCGGGCGAGCATCCTGATATGTGGGAATCCGTGCTCGACTATAGCCGGATCTAGGCCGGGCATATCTTCATAGGACCAGCAAAGATGTCTACGAACTCTTTTAGGAGATCAATAAGTGCCTTTCTTTTCTCGACCTTGGAGGTAACGCCGATTTCGATTTCTTTGATTTCATTGTCCCCTGTGTTGATAGTGGATGTGTCTTCAGATTTGCCGATGAATGGCTTTGTTCCTCGGTACTCGATCGACTTTGCAAGCTCAAGTAGATAATTTTTATCTTTTGGGTCCATTTTATTAAATGACTCATTATCATAATTATTATTATTTAATGCGTCTTTTAAATTAGGTGCAACTAAGGAATAAGCAAAGACATCCATATTATTATTAAAAGCACATTGTACAGGGGTTATTACATTGTTGAGGACCTGGGGTTTGAGATCCTCAATTATAGGTAGCGGATTGGTAGATGACCAACTCCGTAAAGCTAGGAAAGGATCGGGATAGTATATCCGAAGCGGTCTCCAGTCCGCGGGTGTCGAGCGGACCGGTCGTGGTGTACCAATTCTGCAGAGGCTTATTGGAAATAGACTCGAACTCGCAGGGAGCCTTTCATAATTGGTGCCTCCGTCTATCATACCTAGAAAGCTGTCTTCTCCGAACACTTATTGGGGAAACTCCTTTATTGATCAACGTATTTTACATCACCTTTTATTCATACTTAAATAGGCTAACTTGCCTCCCTTAAACCTCCTTGGCTTGGCTGGTTTCAAAGATTCTTGTACCCGCCACTGTAATTTCTTTGTTGTCGATGAGGTCCTGAATGGCGTTTCTGAGCATATAGCATTGATCGGTAAGATGACCGCTACATTTATGATACTCACAAAACTGGGCATGGTTCCAGGTGATGGGCAATGGTTTGGGTGGACGGTAATTATCCATGGGTTTCAGTATCCCATGGGCACACAGTGTTTGGAGTATTTCGGATCGTGGGGCAGGCAAGTCATCGTAATGTCTTTCTTTTCGATTTCTTGGCTTTGCTACATGGCTAGGTCGGGTTTTGGTCAGCAAATGAGCGGGTTTTTTTTGGATAAAGTTGAGCGGATTGGCTTGCTCGACCGGCCTAGCAAGGATTCCTTTTCTCGGTATGCAAATGATTCTTTTAAGTTCCCTGATCATGTGGAAATAGGCATCTGAAGGATCGAAAGGGGGATAATTTTCTGGGTCGTGGTAATAGGCATTCAGGTGGGGAGGATCAAGGCTGATTTCTGGAGAATTTGGGCTAGAGTCGTGGGTATTGGAAATCATGTTTCCTTGATCAAGGAGGTCATCACTGGGTTGGTAGCTGGCGCTTGATGGTTTTTTGGAAGCTTGGAAAATGATATTTTCGGTGGTATCAGGGGAGTTTATTTCAGGAGAGTGGGAAGTATTAGGAGCATACCCTGGAAGTTTGGCTTTTAGTGAGAAAATGGCAAGAGTTTCTGAAAAACTGGCCAAAAGGTCACTTACCACCTGATCCATTATTCTCTTTGCATGGGAGTCTAGTTCCTTTCTTAACCAAGCCTCAAGCCTAGGAGGAGGTGCATACGCAGGAGTTTCCCCTTCTAATTCCCACCCATTCCAGTAGTCGCTATCTCCCGTTATAGCTTGTTTGTTCTTTGCTGCCATACTGCTCGGATCGTGCTCCTCGAACCGATTCTCGCTTTGTCCGATTCGAAATCGATACCTCTCGATCTCGATTGCACTACTTTCCCGAATCAACCGCCAAGATTATCTCTCGCCTTTCCAAATTCGGGCCAGGTCTCTGAGGAAAATGGGGTTTGGTAGGTATCAGAAGGCTGGCTGGAGGCTATCTGGGCTTGAAGTACAGCGTGCCTTTTTATTAATATTTTATTATTATTATTTTCATGTTCCCTACAATTGACCGGATAAGCACCTGCTTTATTTTGACAGTCTCAGGACTTTTCCTGGAATAGTGGATTCTTTCTCCAGAGTATAGGACCAACGTATTCCACATGCCTTTCGACTCCCCAGGACTGGACTGGTCCTAGGCGAAGGGCCTATACTCTTTCCAGGATCCACCATCCGAAATGGTCTAGGTCGAACATTTGAGAATTATAAGTCAGCCCCTGTTTATTATTTATTGTATTTTTTTTGTGCGCAATTACTATGTATATTTTTTTTTTTCGAACTTGCGCATTTTTTTTTTTGCATATATATTTTTTTTGATTTGATTTGATTTTTTTTTTGACAGGGGCTGACCCACAATTCAAAGATGCAAAAACCGGTCGGTCTGTGAAGTGTCCTGAAAAACTATATGCATTCTAACGTTGGCTTATGCAGGGGGTAGGCTGGCCATGGTGTAGGGTAACAGTTCGGAATATATTTACATGCGTGCACGTGTGTGCGGTATCTAGAAAACAGTAAAGTCTTTATTTATTTTACAGATATAGAAAATAAAACAAATTTGGTCTGTCTTGCTGTTATATGTGGATTTTCTCGGCTTTTTATTTTTGAGCGCAAGCACACCATTTTTAAGAAATAGAAAGAAAAGCGGGGAAACTATATATCCCTATTAATTACAAATTTTGGTCCTATGTCCCCAAAATAAAATGACATCATGAATGCAGATATGTACGAATATACAGAATAAAGTGAAAAAGAAAATGAACTGAAAGAAATAAAAATATAGAGCCGGAAATAAAGCCGCAGCTCTTTTGTTGTGCTGCCCGGAATTTATTGTAATATATATAATAGATATATTTATTTTTTTTTTGATTTTTTGAATTTTTTTTTATGCATATATACATATATTTTTTTTGATTTTTTTTTATACTCTTAAACATATCCGTAACAGGTATCGGAACAAGACTGCTGCCAGATGGAGGATCATATCCACAAATATAGCCACGGCCGTAATGGGAACACTTTATTGAAATGCGTAAATTAATATAACGAGCATACTGCAGCCAAAAACAAATAAAAACAAAAAAAGGTTTTATTTTATGAGTCTAGCCCTCCATTTTATTTAAAATAAAACAACTCCCCAGCAGAGTCGCCACTGTGAGGTTCCCGGGGTGCGACCCGCGCCCCGCGCGCCCTTGGATAGGGGTGCGCGTACGTGCGGATGCGGGACACCACTGCTCTCGTTCCACCCTCCCTTGTTTAGGGGAAGACGAAATCAAAAGTGCGAGAGGAGTGCTGTCTATGTTAGCACGTTTGAATGTGCCTCGGTTGCCTTGAGTGGATTTTGTATCCAAAATGGGAACTAATGGTTTTCCATGTCAGGTTATCCCTTATTTCGGGGATAACAGGATATGGGAATGCATTACCCTTCCATTCTCATTCTCCCCTTTTATCTTTCAGGGGAAAATAGAGAAGTGCAAGAAAGGATATTGCGACGCCCCCACTTATGGATTTATTTAAAATAGCCTTATGGCCCAATCAGATCACTATGGGAGCTATGGGTTTCCCGCATCAAGTTATCCCTTGTTTAGGGGATACCAGGATATGGGAATACATCACCCCTCCATTCCCGTATCTCCCTTTTTTAGGGGAGAACAGGAAAGTGCAAAGAGGGAATGTTGCGAGGCCCCACTGGATCTGAAAGTTTTAGAGTCGCCACCTTTATTTTAAGGCAAAAATAAAGGAAAACCAGAAAAGAAAACCAGAGATTTTAGAAAGCGGGTTCGGGGGCTAAGTTACGAGTTGGGAAGGTGCTAGGCATCCAACTCGCCCTTTCGGTCTCAAAACGTTTTTGGCTGAAATATGCTCATTGTTATATTTATCTAGCAAATAAATAAGGTCTTATTTTGACAAGGGAAATTTAAACAGATACATTCGTGGCTACATTATTTACGGACTCGCAGCCGCCTCCTTCCAATAATTACAAACATATTTAAGAATATTTGGCCATTATAACGGCTCTTTTACATAATATTTCCTAATCTAATCCGGGCAGCACAACGGCTTATATTGGCTACATTGCGCCGGATTTGAATAACAACTTTTGAAAAATAAATAAAAGACAAAAAATACAAATGAAATAAAATACGCTCTTAAAGGTATTACCTTTTAGAGCGGCGGTGTGCTCGCTCTGTCCTTCAGGGAGAGGGGTCTTTTTGTTGTTTGTGTGTGTTCTTGTGTTGATAGAATGACTGCTTGATTTTTGAAGTTTGGGCTTATCAACTCGGGCAGAGTGACAGCTTTATTTGGGTAGGTTTTGGCCTTTCTAGTTGGGCGGAACCTAGACTTAGTTTTTGACTTTTTTAGCTCGTTACTCGGGCAGAGTAACGGCTTATTTTGGGATTTCTGGACTGGGGATGTGAGGTGGATACCTAACAACTAGGCTAGGGATCACTTATAACCTATGAGTTTTTGATTTGGCAGAGTTTGGACGGGGTTTGGAGACTATAGGGGCTTCCACTCACCTATCTCGCACCTCTCGTACTAACTGTATTGAAAGATCGCAGAAGCAGAGCTTCGCTGCGATTTTTTTATCGCGTAACTGAACGAGTGAAATGAGAGGCCGGGGGTCTCTATTTATAGTAGAGACTGAGGACGCGGCAGGAATTTCCGGATTTGTTTCCCGTGCATTGGCCGCTTGTACGTTGCGCTTTAAAACTTGTACATTTTTAATGTGAGAGCAGCGCATAGTGGAAGGGCTGGTGCGGCCAATGCACCCCTTGGTGCGGCACCAACATGCTTTCCAAGTTTCAAAATTTGTCACTTTACCCCCCTGCAGTTCATTGTTTCGCGCATTCTGCTTTTCCTTTCGCATTTTTGACTCCTGCAACTTGACATTCGTTAAGTTTTAACAGTTCTTGATATTTTATGTCAGTCACATACCAGGGGTACGAAATTGGGGTGTCTACAACGCACTAGTGTCGTAGCGGTTACATCACTTTTGTCAAAGTGACCGTTCCAGTGCGGCAAGGCAGTTTTCCTTTTTTTCTTTTGTAAGTTGGTTTAAGATTTGGTATTTTATTCTATATATAATTGTAATCCTATAATGTGTACCAGGTTGACTCTAATAAAATTTCGATGGTCTGTTGACCACAATCACTCTCTCTCTCTCTTCTCCTTTGATTGATCTCGTGTTATAACTCTATTATTGTTCAGTTGCTTCCATAGTGAACAACAATTTTAATGTACAAGAGCTTTTCAAATTTTTTTCATTAAGAAAAGATAATTGTTTTGAAATAGTTAAGTGCTAGAATCAAGCTTTGAGCAAAATCAGTTAAAATCAGTTTATTCAGGAACAACAATACAGCTAAGATCATTTTGGTTTAGAAACATCAAACAACTAAGATCATCAACTTTTTTCCCAAAATATTCATTAAGGGTAATTCATTTCATTTGAGAATGTTACTTCTCAAATAATTAGGGCAACACCAAGGTTGTGAGAAACAAAAGTGTTTGTGAGACAAAGTAATCCTAATGGTTACAACTTGCAACAAAAAGTCACTCAACATACAAGCTGGAATTATGAACTCAAAAATCTACAAGTGGTCTCTACAAGCTGAAAATAAGAGTCATTGCATAACAACTCTTTCTCTTAGTCTTTTTCGTATAAAAAAACAACATCTCTCTAAAACAAATTGCCAACTAGCATAAAGCAAGCCAAGTCCCTTTCTTAGCTCTCAGATACCTCTCATATAGAAAAAAAAATTTAGCTCTTATACGAGAGAAAATATACTTCTAAAAAGTTACAGAAAAAAAGGAGTAGTAGCAATAGAGTTAAAGAGTCTTCTCTTTTAACATTGAAGGATCACATCTAGGAGAATTTTTGCAAAGATTCAAAAAGCCATTTCATCACTGAAGATTTCAGCTTCAAAGATCCTCATATGTGCTTCTATTAGACTACCAAGAGTCCATTTAAAAGAAGCAAAAAAATTTCGTTTACTTAGCTACTATTAGGAAAGTGTGGAACCTAGTTAGAGAGCCAACTAGTAAGGAAATAATCAAGATTATTCTTTCAACCTCAATAATCTGTGTATTTTGAAGAAATATAGTGGATTATTGTCTCACGATAGCTTAGAGGGCTGTGAGGGGTACATGTAGGATTGGAGATCTGAACCACCGTAATTACTTGTGTCAAATTTTTCTTACCCTTAAACTCTTTACTTCTTGTTTCTCATCCTATGAATACTTATTGTCGTGCATCTTAATTGTGTATTGGGAGAACTGCATAAAAAACCCTGACTTATTTTAGGTATTGAAAATTGAACCCTGACAATTGTTTATAAGCTTATTAACCTATTATTTCCAGTGCAATTAGATTGTAATGAGAGGCTGAGTAGGATGTCAACATGGCATCATACGTGGACTTGGCAGAAAAAATTAATCATGTGAATGGAACGCCTGTTGAAGGTTCAGTCATAATTTGGGGGAAATGCATCAAAATCGAAATCAAGGAAAATTAGGAATTTAGCGGGTGAGAGGAAAAATTAGGGGTTTGATCAAAGCTTCATTCGTGCTTGAAGATTACCTCGTCAGTAACATTAACACTCAAAAAATCAAAGCAATGTGGTATTTGAGGCTATTCAACGATTATCTAACACCTAATTACGGTATGTATATGAACCCTAAAAATTTTCTTAACATCTTAACGATTCAATGTTCTCATCTGTTTATAATCATTTGTATTTGAGTCATAGGTTAACAAAATGTCTTCAACAAGCATATGCATTTGTTCATTGTTCTTTGTTGAAATGTCTTTGTATTTGTGCTTTGTCTTCTCTGTATTTAGTGTTCTCATCTGTTTTCTGACTTTATTGCCATTTATTGGTTTTATCAATTTATGTTTTTATTAAAGTGGGGCAATTGTAAACAAAAGAGAGTTACTTTTTTCAGTTTGTCCTTTATGTGGTCTTCTTCAGTTTGTTTGAGGTCCACTTCAATGGTATGTGGTCCAATTGCAATGGTATGTGTGCAATGATATATATTTAAAAAAAAATTATTTTATACTTTCCAAATAAAAATGGGTCATTGTTTACTGTAAAAGTGAATCATGGTGGTTACTTCAAGTGGGGCAAATATGTTGGGGGAAATTTTAATTATTTTGACAACTATGACCAAGATGAATGGTCACTAATTGAATTGAAAGATATTGCTAAAACTTTAGCATATGATCCACAATTAGATGACTTTTACTACAAAATAGGTGGATAAAATAGGAATGAATTCAGGCATTTTAAGTCAGATAAGGAGGTGTTAAATTTGGAGTTTGGAAACAAGATATTGTCGATCTCTGTACTTCATCACACATAATGTTGGTCAAAGTAATGATATTTCTGGGATTGATCTAGACTTTGATGAAGGTGTTGGTATGGATGTTGATCTAGATGAGGGCCAAGTCAATATAGGGGATGTGTCAAATGCTAATGTTGATTTGATTGATGTTAATGTTGGTAAGGGTTATGATAATGATGTGTCAAATGCTGATGAAAGTGATACGTCAACTGACTTGGGAGATAATTTCATTGATAGTGACTATGATGTTGATGATGATAACTTATTTGATGACAAAGTTGTTAAGGATGCTAAATGGGGTTGGGTAAACAAAAATACAAATGAAAAGGGAAAAGTGGTTTCTACTGTAACACCCCGATTTTCGGTTAGCTTGAATTACATGCAATGCTCACATTTCTTCCTTTGTTTATTATATGAATGGTTTGTGAGAGATTCTAGATGTGTATGATAGACCACATTAAGATCAAAATACTATTAAGATATGCCTTATACTTGTTCAAGTCACTAGTTGTAACTCGACGTTAGTCGGAATGCGACTCGGTTGAGAGTTTTCTTGCGTTGTATGTGTTCATGACCTCGAATGGATCCTAGGTCTTTATATAATTATTATGAACTTTTTTAGATGTATTCGACTTCAAGTTGAATGCATTCCTTAAGTCTAGTGGTGTTTTGACGCTTCAAGGATAGCAATCGTTCTTATCGCGTAGTTTGAGATTGAGTCGTATGATCGTCTCATCTTTGGGAGTCCTTATTCTCCTAGTTGTTGTTTAAATTCTTAGAAGTATTTAAGCCTATCCATTGGATTCTTGACTTTCTTTAAGTCTCATGGTATTGCTCGTTCGATTGCTAGTTCATTTGTCGATTCGTTAGCGAGTTGTTGTGCCTTGCTCCGGTTTCTCTCTGAGTTGTTTCAGGAGTTGTTTGTGGATTTTATGGGGGAGTTATAGACCTACTTTGAATGAGGTTTGAGCCATGTTTAGTTTAGTTATGTGTTTAGGGTCTTTTAGGGTTCTTTTATACACCTTTTTGGTATGGGTGAGCTTACGACCGCATGAGGGAGAGGCCTTGCCCCCGCAAGGTAAGCAAAAAACATTTTGGCTTGGTGTTCTGGGGAGCATGCGCTCGTGTGGCCCTAGGGCCATGTGGCCGCATGGGTCTTCATGAAAGCTTCGTGCTGTTTTGGTTTTTACACCAAATTGACCATTCTAACCTCACTAAAACCTATTCTAATCCCTCCCTAACCTTCCTAATTAGTCCTAATTGAGTCCTAAAGTGTTGGGTTGGTTTTATTGAGAATTATTAACCTAACCTAAGTTGTGATTTATCCTAATCTATCACTAAGTGTACCCATATAATGTCTATTCTACCCTCCTTAATTGTGGGTGTTATAACCACAAATCCCCAACCCTTTACAGCCATTTCCCCTTCATTTCCTCCTCCCTAATTTATGAGTTAGAGAGAGAGAGAGAGAAAGAGATTCCATGGAAGATTCAAGAAACCCTAGCCCTTCTCTCTTCGATCCATGGAGATCCAACCGTCGGATTGCCTTCTAACTTTGGATTGTTGAAGCCATCGATGAGTAGAACAACTTCACCGATCCGATTTTCGTTTCTCTTGGTTTTCATCCAAGCTAGGTAAGTTACTACTTACTTCTTTCTTTTGATTTTGATTCATTGGCCCTAAGGAAAACAATCTACTTGCTATTTATGGGCAATGAACACTTGGTATGCTATGTATGCCTATTTTGTGGATTTTTGGAAGTATGAACTTACTAAGTCTTGATTGTGGTCGTTCTTAGACTAATATAGTAGTCTTTGATTTGATCTTGAGTGGAGGTCTATAGTAGACTTCACATTATGATTTATTGAGCTTATATGTTATTCTTGATTGGATGATGACTTGAGGATTATGAGTACCTCAATATGTGGTTCTTGAACTAAACTTGTAAGTTAGTTGAACATGCTAAGTATATGCAATTATGTGTATTGTTTATGGGATTTTGTAGAGCATTATGACCTACTTGATTTGAAGAGACCGTTCTTGATGGACTTGGTCTCATTTGGTTTATGCGAGTAAATATCTACTTGAGAATTTTGATTTGAGTCCAGCTGGCGTCTTGGTCGTTGTGTCGGCAATGGGACGATTCATAGCCTTTGGGAACAATCGCTATGAGTCACCGTATTGGGTCCTTTTCTCCTCACTATTTGGCCAATAGTTGGATGTGGTCTCATGTTAGTGCCATCTATCCTAATATCGAGCTCCCATTTCTCATCCTAGGTTGGATGAAGGTAACGAGTACTCATTAAAGAAGATTGATGAGTTGTGATCATTTGAGGATGAAACCCATGGTATGATCAGTTGGGGGTTGGACCCGGATTTTGGCAGTAACAGTTCGATTCACATTTCTTGTTACACGTGTTTATTTACGAGCATTTATGTGAAAGACAATATGATATGTGTTTTATGTGAGATTATGTGCTTTGGTAACTAAGCACATGTTTATTGTTGGTATACTAGTATGATACCATGATTTTTATATATGCTTGTGCATTATGCTATGCCATGACATGATATGCCATACAGTTGCATTTAGTAACTTACTGGGTCATTATGACTCACTCTGTGTGTTTGTTTTCCCTAGTGTGTGCAGTGATCCCGTTGGTACGTGTGGCGACTTCGGATTAGTGATTTCTAGCAGGTGGTCTTCCGGGCAATAACTTGGAGTTATTATTATTGTTGTTATTTATTTGTGAGACACGGATGTAAAGTTATGTAGACTTTACTTGGGTAGATTGTATTAGTATTTTATTGTTGTGTTATTTGGGAGCCGACTAGTATGGTCGAGTTGTTGTACCTTTTAGAAGTTATTCACGTTGTCACTTCGAGCAAGGTTTAGCTCACTTATTCTAGTATTGTGTTATTGTCGTTTCTATCTCCAGCAACTTTAGTTGTGAGATCTTGGTTTAGTTGTTTAGCCTTTGAAATCTTATTCTTATAGTTGAATTGTCCCTCCGATATGTTATAGCCGTTGAGTGGTTGTTTATCAGGTTGGGATCTTGTTGGTTCGCCGACCTTTAGTTGCCGATGGTTTGTTGCTCGTGCGCAATGTTGCGTCACGCGTGTCGTAGATTTGTCGAGAGATAGTTGTCTCTCAACCTTGCGTTCCCTGGTTTAGGATTAAAGGCTTGGGTTCCACTTATGATTTGTTTCCGTAGATTTTAGTTTTTGTTGTTCCATTTTTCTGTTATGGCTTTACATTTTGTTTCGAGCTTGTTAGCTCAACTTTTGACTCGCACCATTATGCTTAGCAGGTGATTGTCCGTCTCTTAGCTTGTCTTGACGGCACGACCTTAGAATTTCGCATAGAAATTCAGGTCTGGTCGTTACAGTTGGTATCAGAGCTATTGGTGCTATTTCGCCAAGATAGGTTCCTTGGCCTAGTTTGGGTTGGGTTTATTGTTGAGATTTTAACGCTGAGTGTTCCTTGTAGGCGTATAATGTCAGAAACTTGGTGTGGAGCTGGTTCTAGTAGACCTCGTTTGGTACAACTCGTGGCAACGAGAGAGGGGAGAACGTTAACGATCCGTGTGTGACTCCTCAACAGATGTTTGGATGGGAAGACGATTCCACTATCCTTGGGAGATTCTTGAGGTTGAAACCTGCAAGCTTTGATGGAGAGATTGATGCTTTTAAAGCAGAACATTGGTTAGAAAGTATGGAAAAGATTTTTGCAGTTTTGGGTTGTACATCAGAAAAGATGGTGACCTTAGATGTGTTTAAGTTAAGTGGTGCAGCTGGCCATTGGTGGCGTGTATTACGAGATAGCTGGAGACATCATGGTATGCCTCAGATGTGGGAAAACTTCGTGATAGAGTTTATGGCACTGTTTAATCCGGCAGTAGTTCGAGAAAGAAGAGAGATGTAATTCATTACGCTAGAACAAGGAGGTATGACTGTGGCTCAGTATTCAGCGAAGTTCACAGAGTTGGCTCGTTACTGTGGTTATTTAGTACCAGATGAGGCTAGGAAGACCCAGCGGTTTCTGAAAGGCCTAAGGACGAAATATCGTAGACAGCTTGTTCGGTTACAGCTTACGGATTACCAAGGTGTTGTGGATCGTGCGTATGCGATGGAGTTGGACATCGAGGAGTATACTCAAAAGAGAACCTCAAGAACTATTAAGAGTGATAATGGTATTAGAGGGCAAGTAGCACCTCAGACAGTTAGTCAAGGAGGCGTACGTTCTGGTAGACAGAGTGATGCCTCTACCTCTAATCGAAACGACGAGGCGATGAGTTGATAAGTAATTTTTGTATGAGGACAGGACATGCCGAAAACAGATGTTGGGGTAAATCAGGAAAATGCTTTGCTTGTGGCGGTGATCATGTTCGTAAAGATTGCCTGAGGATGAAAGTTAATTGGTCTGGGAGTACTAGTAAACAATCTACTGGTTCAAGAGAGATAGTGATGGTCGGCTTAGAGTTTGAGGTCGTGTGTGCGTGGCGGTGGGCCATTGAGGAGTTTTGAAACCTATCCGAAATAAGAAGGTATTCTCTCGTATATATATTATATTGTTGCTACTATTATTGTTATTATGAGTACGTGTTTTATCGATAGCTCATGTGCATTCATACATATATTACATGGTGTATTTATTATTGGTTTATTGTTTGATCGGGGATAATACATCGGTATGTGATATTGTTTGATTTGTGAATTGTCGGTAGGTAATCACACGTGGTTTATGGATTCTTGTGTAGTCTATATATATATAGGACTATGTTGTATATAAAGAGTAGTGGGGATGAATTTATGTTATGATGATAGGTAATCAATGGTTCTATGGAGTTGCAGTTTCATAGGCCTATATTAAGGGCCATGGTATGAATATATGTATATATATGTATATGTATGAAGCATGAATTGTACGATGATACTTATTGGTTTGGTATGATACTTGTATATTCTATGGAGATATGTTTAATATGGTGAATAATATAATTCTATAATATTGTTAATGGTTATTATGCGAGTAGGATACACTCGATTAGTGCGAAGGTTAAATGTTGGGATTTATCGGTTGATTTTGGTTGCGCGAACGAGTATGAAGTTTCACCGCGATTATTAAGATGTTAATATTGTGTGAGGACGCTTAGAATATGTGTTGGTTATAGACTTGGTCTAGAGCTTAAGAAAGGTTGGACTTGCGGGGTATAGACGTTACGAGTATTAGTAGCCATGTTGACTCGTTGTGACTTCTAGTGAGTTTTCTTGATTGATTGTACTAGGTACACGAGTTTTTTTTTTTTTTTGGTAGATATGATTGTTGTTTTCCAAGGTAATAGACATTGTTACTTGGGTTGATTTTATTCAGTTATGTACATTAGTTGTAGGAAACACCTACTAGATGCATTTACATTGTAGAGTATTAAATTATCATTTCATAATTATTATCTCGTGTTCATTCATTTCATTAGCGCAGGAGACTGTTTGAAGGATGCTTTAAACTTTTTATTCATGAACCTTCGCATCCTTACGACAGAAACTTTTGAAGCTAATTCAGCAGGTACCCTGAATTGATGATCAAAAGGTATTCGTCGTTGGACTAATTAGGGTAGAAATTGACTATACCTATTACCAAATGGAATGGACAGAAATGGAATGAATTTTCAAAACATTTCAATATTGTGCTCTTATGTGTTCTTACCAACGATGGGGAAATTGTGAGTGTGGTTTACATGGTTTGAAATGTCGACTTGATTATCTCAAATTTGATTGTGAATTGCTCTATAGGCAATTGTTACTTCTTCTAACTTAAGATCTCTTATGCTTGAATTTCATGCTGTGCCCCGAGACAAATAGTTTCCATAATTGAATGTTTAATGTATTCTTGAAATTGTTTTCGGCCTGTTAAACTTTGGGTTTTTGTTTACATGATTGGTGTAATATATTGTATATAAATGTATATAAAATATCAAAGTAGTTAATAGCATGATTAGATAATGACTAACACAACTTAAATACTAAAATTGCAAAATAAGCCGTTATCATGCCCAAACAATATTCTGCATTTCCAATATATAAATATATTTAGCAAAACCCAAATGAGACAAAAAAGGACGAGTTGAGTGTCTAACCCCTTCCCAACTAGCTCGTAACTTCGCCCCTGGGCCCATACTTTCTGGTATTTTTGGTTTTTCTTTGTTTTACCTTAAAATAGAGGTGGCGACTCTGTAATTACTCCCTTTGTCCCTAAATAATCGTCCTAGTTGACCCGACGCACTGTTTAAGAAAAAGGAATTGACTTGATTATTTATATTGGTTTAATGTGTAGTTTCCTTTAAAGTCTATGTGTATGTGAGCCATAATTAAAGTAGAGTGAAAAAGTAAGGGTAAAGTGGTAAAAGTGATGTTCTAAAAAGATAAGTTTCAAACCGGACAATTATTTTGGGACGGACGAAAAAGGAAAGGAGGACGATAATTTAGGGACGGAGGGAGTACAATCTTTAGAGTCGACGACGAGGCCGAGTGTATTCCCACGTGCTTCAATGTTTTGAAACCATCTACTTCTCAGTAGCGGAGCTGTTTTGAAATGGGGTACTCACAATTGTATTATAGGCTATTTAAATATTTTTTAGATATTGATTGATTATTGCTTACAAATGACTTTTTTGATGAATGCAGGGCTTTTGAGTTATTCTGTTCTCCCATGTAATGAAGAAATATACTTTTTGATAATGGTATATGATTTCTGATGAAGAATGCAGGGGTATATCGCTTTTGGGTAGTGGACAGTGGTATATGAATGTAGGGGTATAGCTTTTTGGACAATGGGGGCATATGAATGCTGGAGTATATGGAGACACAAGTATAGTTTGTCATTGATCAGTATAGTTTTTGTGATATCATGTGGAGACACAAGTAAAATATGTATGTATAGTATTTTGATCAATTGTGGTAGGCCGTGAATTGATATATAATGGTAATGGTATTATATGATCAATTGTGTCATACACATTGTGTTTTTGTGTGGCATCAAAGTAAGACACAAAATTATCATTAAACATTGCTTTCATACCAAATTATCGTTTCCAACAAAACAAAACAAAAATTACAATATAGCTTAGTCTTGAACATAACAGCTTTTACATTCGTTTCAACCTGAACATAAAAAATATACAAAATACATTCTTTTCATACCATCAATTCATTACAATATAGCTTAGTCTTGCCCAATTATGATTAAGATGAGGAGTAGGTTGAACAAGCATGATAACACCAAACAAATCCAAAGACATTTGTTACTTTGCACTGGTTTTTGATGTGGATCATACTAAAGAAAAAACCCACATGCCCCTTGTTTCTGTAAGAAAAAAACAAAACAAAAAAAAGCAAAGTGAGACAAAATGACTAAAATAAAAATCCTGATTTTTTACCAAAAATTAAATAAAATAAACTTACCTCATATCTTTAACAAACTAGGAACCTTCTACCTATATTTTGATCAGTCTAGGATGCCCGCATGACAGTAATCATTCCACAATGACATAGAACTTCTCTATTCATCATTATGCAAATGTGTCTATTTTTGATATAGAAATGGAAGTGAGTGTATGCTTATAAATGATGTAGGAGATGAGTTACCAACGAGCTACAGCTCAACTGGTACTGCTTACTTCTCCTGACGGAGAGGTCGGGTGTTCAAATCTCACTAGAGATACCATGGAGTTCACAACTCTCAATAGAGACGTCGGGCGTTCAAGCCTTTTTAAAGGCACCGTTGTTATTTAAGTCTTACCCAAAGACCCTATTTAGCTACTCATTTATCTTAACGGAGAGGTCGAGTATTCAAATTCAAGCCTTACCCAAAGGCCCTATTTAGCTACTAATTTATCTTAACGGAGAGGTCGAGTGTTCAAAACCCTATCAGAGGCACCCTGATACTTCACTACTCTCAACCGAGAGGTCGAGTGTGCAAAGCTTCTCCAGAGGCACCATTTGTTCGAGCCACACAAAAGGAATTATATATATATATATATATATATATATATATATATATATAATTGTAGCCTTTCAAGACATTAAAATAATAAAAAATAAGGGTTGAGATACGGTCTATGTCCCCTCCTACCTTTTAAAAAAAAGATGTTGAAGATGAGTTTATATATTGAATTTTTCTGTTGTAGAACTCAGAATTCATTATGCAATCTGAAAAATTGTAAAAGGTGAAGTCTAGGATTATATTTGGCGGGAAATAAACTTTTGGAATAGCAGAGACTCATTTGCTGCCGCCAAGTCCATGTAGGATATCATGTTGGCATCCTGCTCAGCCTCTCGTTACAATTTAATGTGTGAAATAAACAAAGGGTTATAATTGCATTGAAAATAATAGGCTAGATTTCAATAAATATATAAACAATTATCAGAGTTTAATTTGCTATGCCTAAAATAGATTGGGGGTTTTATACAGTTTCCCTTGTCTATTGCTTTGCATATTACTTTACATGTTTACATTTTAATCACTTTACAAACAAATTTTGCTATTCACTTTATGAAAGTAATTAATTACTCCACTATATTTAAGGGACCTTACACGTGTGCGCGCACGCGCGCACACACACACACACACACACACACATATATATATATATATATATTTATGTATGTGTGTGTGTGTGGTTAATGGTTTTGACCAAAGCATTGACAAAAAATATAACGTTTTCTTTTAAAAGTATTTCAATACAGCGTTTTAGAACGAACGTTATAAAAATATGCGGCGTTTTCAAAATATGTTACGTTTACAACAACTTTTTTTATAAATAAAAATAACGTTTTGATATAATTTTTCAAACGTGTTTATAAAAAAAAACTGCATTTTGAAAATACTGCACCAAACGAGAGCTAAGTCCTCACATCCTAAAAAGGTTAACATTTTATTATGTAGGATATGAAGGGTACTAAGAATCTTAAAAAAGGATACAACAAATTTTGAAGAAAAATATCAAAGAGAAAGAATATGTTCAAGTGTCAACTCTACTTAATATTGTTTTTTTTCTTTTATTTACTCCATCGTCCCTAAATTATCGTTTTGGTGGACTTGGCGCATGATTTAAGAAAACATATTTAACTAGATTATTAATATTAGTTTGATGTGTAGTTTATTTTAAAGCTCATGTGTATGTAACTCATAATTAAAGTAAGATAAAAAAAAAAGAAGGTAAAATAGTAAAAATATTGTCCTAAAAATGAAAGTTTCAAATAAAACAATTATTTTGAAATAAACGAAAAAAGAAAACAAGATAATAATTTAGTAACACAAGGAGTATATATTTATTTTATTTTTCCTTTTTATGCCGGACAAAAGATACCTTGTCATTGGTATGCATTCAAAAGGTATCAATGATTAACAAACAGAACCAGAATCAAAACCAGAACCAGATCCAAATCAGCCAACAAAATATATTTTGGATTCTGTTTTTCGCTAGACTCCATGCGTGAATGGCCAACCAAACATCCTAGGAGTCCTTAGGACACTAAACCTGTCTAGTATTTTTACCTTTTTTAGAAATTGATTTTTAGAATCTGGTTTATGATTATAAGCAAAGATTTTTTGTTGATTTCTTTTTCTTTTTCCATACTTTATTTTCTTCTTTTAGGTATATATTTTTCTCTCCTTTTTAGTCTTTTTTATATCTAACATTACCAAGGAAGTGGTGTGACTGTGTCTGTGTGAGGTCTCCTGTACAACCCCTTACACAACCCCAATAGAAAACAAAACATAATTAATGTTTTTGAGAAGCGATTACATATGGGTTGGTAATACAAGTATTGAGAAATGCTTCTTCCATCCCAAAATTATAGTCTTATTTGATAAGTTGAATTGTTTATAAAGTTGTAGTTTTACTTGTTTGTACTTGTAATACCCCCAATCATATATCGGGTAGATGTGAGACTTGTGTGTTGGCTTATAAGGTGACCACACACTACTTCTGAGCATCAACGTGGTCTATGGATTTTTGGCCCAATTTATGGTGGGCTTGATGACCTAAGGTGCTACACATAACGGATCGAGCTTTCGAGCTTCCGGTCGTTACAGTACTTCCTATAAACCGCACTAAAATTTTTTTTTTTTTTAATGGAACTATTTATTCAAAGGGAGAGAGTATACTAATTCACGTTAGTTCTTCATTTAAATACTGAGGGACTGCACTAGTCCAAACATGAGGAGCTAGGTGTGTGAGTTAAAAATATATACTCCAAAAATGGTAAACAATATAAAAACAATGGATTTATTGTTGCCTCATCTGTACAAAATAAACATGTAAGAAAAACATGCCATGTTAAGTCCTTATTTCGTGGGGTGGCAGGTTTGGTTTGGTTTGACAAAGACGATGATTTGTTCGGGTTATACATGCATCTCAAATTAATCTACCCTCTGAGCGAGTCCAAGAGCTGAACCTATGCATTTAAAAATGACAAATGATATTACGAGTTAGAGCTTGTGATATAATTATGAGCTTTAGTGTTTGAGCCGTTAGATGATTAAGTTGATGATGATTTGGAATGTTCATATCATTACTTAAAAAAGAACATATTTAATCTAACGGTGTAAATATCTTAGGAGATTTTATTTAACGGCACTAATACTAAAGCTTGTAATAATACTACAAGCTCTAGCTCGTAATATCATAGCTCTTTAAAAATTACATTTAGATGTTGAAGTACTTATATTTAATTTACCTCAAAAGGCATTTGAGTCTTGCTTAGGCAAGGGGCTATTTATTAGCTCTGACCCACTATGTTATACTCTTTCCGTTCCTAAATTATTGTCCTAATTGATCCAGTGTATAGATTAAAAAAAATAATTGACTTGATTGTTTATATTGGTTTAATGTGCAGTTTCCTTTAAAGTCCATGTGTATGTGGTCCATAATTAAAGTAGAGTGAAAAAGTAAGGATAAAGTAGTAAAAGTGATATTCTTAAAAGGTAAATTTCAAACTGAACAATTATTTTGGAACGGACGAAAAAAGAAAGTAGGACGATAATTTAGGGACGGAGGGAGTACATGTCTACTGAACGCTTTGCTTCGAGCCCATTCGTAACAACTGACAAGCAAACTCTAACCCCTCAGGTATAAATAAACCTTACTAGCTCATAGTAAGGACTCTCTATCTCTCTTCTACAGTTTTCATTTCACACACGGGGGCTACGCTCTCTCACGTTTTATATTATCACACCGGAGGGTTTTGGGGGACATCCCCACCCACTATCACACCGGAGGGTTTTGGGGGATATCCTCACCCACTTATGATGCTTATTTTGCAGATATTACTTGTCAGATATCCTACCGTAACGACAACGATCTCCGCCGATCGACGACTCCGATGATCACTATACGACATCACTTTCAACACCCCGATATAATGATATTTTTGCATCATCAGATGTTGATCACAAAAACCGAACTCGAATAAATTTATAATCTAAGCAAGGAAACTAGAGATCGACCATTGTGGTTTCTAAATATATACAAATACAAAGAGAGATAAGTGGGTGTTACTTGGGGAAGGGGGGGGGGGTGTTAGAGAAGATATTCCAATTGTGATATTTTTGTTGTATACATGTGTCATGTCCAATGTAGTTGAAAACCCTTTATTTGTTGATAGGGTCATCTGTTTGTAAAGTTTGTGCTAGTCAAATTAAGTAGGCCTATAAATAATTAATTATCTTCTTAAATTAAATAAGCCAAATTATTATATAAGCCAGCAGTTGTAGAATAATCTGAGGACTGCAACCCTTCCACATTGCCAATACTGCATTTCATGGCAATTTTTATGGTAACAACATTAGCATTTAGCTCACACAAACTTATCTAAAAGGGTGATCGGAGATCGTTAGCATTTAGCATAATACCAAAAAAGTATATAAAATTACTTGTTATATGATTTTGATGAATAAAAAAGATATACGTCAAATTCGTTTGAAAAAACAGTCAATTTCACTAAAAAAAATCAAACTGAACAATTATTTAGGAAAACCGAAGGAGTACTATAAATCATTAATTTAAAAGATATTGAATGAAAAAAAATAAGAAAGAGATTTAAAAGACTTTGAGATGATTTGGATTCGCAGTTCGCTTTATAGTGTGATTTTTTTTTCTCTGCTATTTTATACTAATTGAATGAAAAAATAAGAAAGAGATTTAAAAGAAATTGAAAATGGATGCCATTAAGTAATAAGAAGCAAAAAAAATATACTACAAAAATAAAAAGGGCCTAAAATATTTGAGTAAGACCTCTTTAAAATCATTTTTTGAATTTTAATTATAAGATTGAGTCATACTATCTCACAGTTTAACACACGGTGAATTAGATAAAAATAATCGATCTTTTGAACACAAGTGATCGAATAAAAATATTTTTGTAGGCCCCACTACACTTTTCACACGCGGAGCTTCTCTTTAACCCTAAATAAAAGATTCGAAGACTTTCCACACCACCCCTTTAATTTATAATGGTTCTCATTTACATAGTGATTATTTTATTTATTTCCATTTATGTCCACATCAAACCGCCTTTCCACTCTTCTCTATTGTTTCTTTTTTCCTTCTTCTGTTAGCATAAAAACCCACCACCCAACTCTCCTTAGATTCCACAGCCACTCTCAAAACACTTCTACTTGCTTTGAATTCCTCTCTTTCCTAAATTACACTTAACCCCCTCAAAGTTCATCCATGACAGGAAAGAGAATTCAAACCAGCCCCATCGGGAGCCCAACGTCCCAGAACATCTCCGATTGCTCCTCTAAAGACCAAGACCGCTTCCTTCCCATCGCCAACGTGAGCCGGATCATGAAAAAGTCCCTTCCGGCGAATGCGAAAATCTCCAAAGAAGCCAAGGAAACTGTTCAAGAATGTGTCTCCGAGTTCATAAGCTTTATCACGGGCGAAGCTTCAGATAAGTGTCAAAGAGAAAAGAGGAAGACGATCAACGGTGACGATCTTCTATGGGCCATGACAACACTAGGGTTCGAGAACTATGTCGAAACCCTAAAGATATATCTTAACCAGTATAGAGAGACAGAGGGAGATAAGAACCCTATGGTAAGTTCACCAAGTTTAGATGAAATCAGCCAACACAACAATTCTATTGCATCAACTAGGCCAGTTGTTCTCGATTTCAACGAGGCATATTACGTGATAGGGGGGACACAAGCCATTGATCCAAAGACTTATGATGATGATCGTGGAAAGATGATGGGATATGGCAATGGTAAGAGAGCTATGGCAACTAATTTGCATCAAGGGGTAGAGTGGTAGAAGATAGAGATATATGATGAGTTTGATCTTTATAGTATTAATCTCCTAAGTCTGATCATTTTTCTTACCTATGAATATATTTATAAGCTTATAACCATCAACGAAAGAAAAAAAAATCCAGAAATGTATGGCTGTTTATGGAGAAATTTTAGGGTATATCATCTTGTTTATTTTTATATAAATTCAACCTTCGCTCGTTAAACTCCCACATTCACATTTTTTTTTGGTTTCCTGACGTATACTCATTCTCGAAAGTAATAAGTCTAAGTTGTCTATGTTTGGTACTCAATAGGTGGTCTGGAATAATAATACGAGAGCTATTCGGATAAAGTCATTATCCTCTTATTAATACCAAGAAAGAAGGTAGTATTATAAGCGCCCTAAAAAAAATAAAAAATTGGAACTAAGACACTGGACTTGTTTGATAGTCGGACAATGATAAGGATAAACAGTATTATTAATCACAGTATTATTAGTGTCCTCGCTATTAATCTTCACTTATATATCGGGGGTAATTTTGAGATTACAAATGTTAATTCAATTTTTTTTTAGTAAGAGCGCTAATAATACCACCCTTCCCCTTGGTATTAATAGTGAGGGGATAATGACTTTATCCGGATAACTCGTACTATTAATTCCAACCCCCTATTGCGTACCAAACATCAGACAACTCGACTTATTAATCATATCTGACCTTTAATATTATGATTAATAATACCACTTATGTCTACTACCAAACAAACGGCAAGAGTAGTAATCTCGAACGCATTACATGGACAGTAGCTCTTTATACCAAGTTTTATTATAGTTACGGGCCTACGGCTCAAACCTGAACTATATGGTTAAGTTAAAACAACCATTTCTCAGTTGATTTATGCGTTTGGTGTTCATTTGTAATACACTTAAGCCTATGGATATGTTAGATAAACGAAAAGAACAAAAAAATAAAATAAAGGAGTTATGTTTAAATAGCACACCAGAATCTTCTCCCTTTCTTCCAAATCATTGTCATTTTTTAGAGTCAAATTAATTGTTTTCAAATAAAAATTTAATATAAAATTTTCATTTTTTAAAAAATCATAAAACACGTAATTTGTTATACTTTCTTAGTTCTACAATTACGAGTTTTATGGTTTTAAAATAAATAAAAAATATATACTTCAAACAAATTTTTATTTCAAAAACAACAGGTTTGACATTAAAAAATCAATATAGGTCTATAATTTAGGAAGGAAGAGAATATTTTTCAGTCACAGACTCACAGGCCTCCATTAGGAGGGTTCTGCTTTTATAAAATTGGAGGACTTTAGCATAAGATAATAAGATGATACAGGCTGATAATTAATAATCACTTCGTTCCAGGTAAATAACTCACTATTCAATTTTGAAAAGTTTTACTCAAAAAGTTTGACTTTTAAAAAAATATATACCCCCTCGGTCCCAAAATTATTATCATGTTTGACTTGAAACACGGATTAAGAAAAAAAATTATTGACTTGATTATTAATATTTGAATAGTGTGTGGTTTTCTTTAAAATTCATAAATAAGTAGCCCAAAATTAAAGTATCGAGAAAAAGTAAGAGTAATGTCATAAAAGTGATATTTTAGAAAGGAAACTTTCAAAGAAGACAATTATTTTGTGACGGACAAAAATGCAAAAAAAAAAAGACAATAATTTTGGGACGGAGAGAGTACTAAAAATGTTATTTTTAAATATAGTTTGACTTTCAAACGGTGACTTTTTCTCTAAAAGAGAAAGAGTAATAAAGATAAAGATAAGAAGTTAAAAATAATGAAAATTGAAATTTGGAATATAAACCCTACACTAGCGGATTAATATGATACGAACCACGTAGGCACATACGTACTGTGTATTTATTTCTCGCTCGTTCTAAAATTATTGTTCTATTTACTTTTTATATTTGTTCAAAAAAATTATTTTGTTTATAAATTTTTTTAAGATAACACTTTCATCATTTTATTTTTATTTTTTCTTTATACTTTAATTATAAATCATATATACATTTAGTTTAAAATAACAAATAGTGTGTTACTCACTGACCCAATAAGCATTCCCAGACTGATGGGAGGTGTAATATGGTGGTCGAAAATCGAAATAGCAAACCATATTTTTTAGCTAAGAGTATTATCAATACAGTTGTGTATTTTTTTTATTTTTTTATTTTTTTTTTAGGAAACAGGGACGACACCCTGCAGAATTTTATTAAAACAAAAGATAATATAAATAAGAGGGGGGCAACCCGCCTAGCCCACAAAAGGGGAGGACAAGGAGCCTTACCTCTAACAAGACCAACAACAAAAACAAACTCAATTACGATAACTAAACAGACCCAGACTATCATATCTAAAGGCTTGACGCACAGAACCGGGAAACTGGGACAAATAGTCGTAGGTCATGTATAAGGGATTAGAGTGAGCAACCTCCGCAAGCCTGTCAGCCACTCCATTAACCTCTCTATACACATGTCGAATAGAATGCAAACCCAAAAGCTCCTTACATTCATTAAGCTCATAAGAATACTGCCAAGGGAAACTCTGCGTGCCCGTTAAACCCGGCCCGCGCAGCCATTAAAGAATTTGTTTCAACAAACACAAGGCTCAAACCTAGCCTTCGAACTAATAACAGACCATCACGCAATGCAGAGATCTCCGCAAAAGTATTTGTACCATGACCATAAGATGAAGAGAAAGCACAAATCAAACTTCCTTGATGATTTCTGATTATACCACCACCGGTGCAATGCCCACCCCTGGATGAGCCGTCTGTATTTAATTTAAAACCATTCAAAATAGGAGGCTCCCATCTAACCCACTTATCTCTACAAAACGGGACAGATTTGATCGGAATCCATTGAGATTGAAGACCCAAAATGCCAACCGAACTAGACTCCAATTTCGGCCTATAGATATATACATCATGTCACGAACCCCGGACCAGACTTGTCGAAGAATCTCATCCACCGCATAGGGTCGAAGAATCTCATCCACCCGCATAGGGATATTATCATACACTGCCTTATATCTTGCTTTCCAAAGTTCCCAGCAACCAAGCAAAACCACCTTAACCTTACAGGCTCCGATCTGATGTTTCATCGAGACCATATCCACCCAGATGAAGAAGAGATGACGCAACGAAACATAATTTTCTATCAAAGCAAAACAGCGAGCCAAGCTTGACCAAACCATCTTGGCTATTTCTGAGAACAAGAACAAGTGATCAAGACTTTCCCTATCATTGCGCTGGACGCAGCAGACACATTTGGAGGCTATAGCAATGTTCTTTCTGTGAAGACAAAGATCCATCGGAAGAGTCCCATAACTTAATTTCCAAATAAACCCACTTAGCTTTGGAGGGATCCAACGCTGCCAGAATTTCCCCGCCCAAGAGATCTTCAGCCAGTGAGTACGAATATGCTGCCAATGAGCCGAAACATGAAAGCTACCCGCATTAGAATGTTGATAAACCAAGACATCTTCCTTAAGATCATTCAACCGAACCCTACGAGCCATGGCCATATTATCCTCAGAGATTAAATGACCAAACTGCTCCAGAATAGGTAAAACATCTCTAACTCGAAGCTGAATGTCAATCGGATTCGGACCTTCCAGAATAGCTCCACACCAATTACTTCCCAAAAAGAAACCTCAACTTTCCCAATCAACCACCTACTGCAATTTTTAACCTCCTATAATTGATTATAGACGGCTCGACTGACAGGAGATAGCACACCGTGATTTATAAAATTATCAACACCATATTTTGATTTAGCGAATCGCGCCCAGAGGCTCTTTCCTTGAAGCAAAGCCCATGCAATTTTGGCTGGGAGAGAAATCATCACATCCTGCAGAGAACGAAGACCCAACCCTCCCTCGTCAATAGGCCGACAAACTGTGTCCCAAGCAACCCAGTGTATGTGAGCTTCCCCATTGTTGCTCCATAAAAATGTAGCCATCGCAGATTCAATGCGAGCTAAGACTTTTTTGGGAGCACGAAGAACCGATAAAATGTAAATCGGAATGCTACTGAACGGACCGAAGAAGAGTGAGCTTTCCCCCAAACGATAAAAGATTCGATTTCCAGCCTTCTATCTTCCGTAAAATTTATAAATCAAACCTTCAAAATATTCGGCCTTAACTCTGTCGTGGAAAAGAGGGGCACCCAAATAAGTCATAGGAAAGGCCTTGTACAAACAGCCCGACCAATCCTTAATACGTCTAATCTTCCTCCCCGAACTGTGCTTAGAGACATAGAAGCCATTCTTTTCCAAATTGATAAGCTGCCCCGAAGCGCCTTCATAACCTCTCAGCATCTCACGTAAAGCAAGAATGGATCCTTTACTTGCGTTACAGAAAATTAGCATATCGTCTACATACAACAAATGAGAAATCACCAAACCCCCACGCCCATGTGCATATGGAAAAATCTGCCCAGTTGCAATTTTAGCATTGATGTTGTGTGTAAGAATTTCCTGTGCAATGATGAACAACAACGGCGATAAGGGATCCCCTTGCCTCACACCCTGGGTAGATTTGAAAAATCCAAAACTGTCGCCATTAATCAAATGGAGTACCACACATTGTTGACCAAACGGAGAACCATAGCGCAGAAATTGTCACTAAAGCCACAGCCCTGCAAAGCTCTAATGAGAAAATCCCATTCCAATCTATCATAAGCTTTGGACATGTCAAGCTTAAAAACCACATTCCCACCTCTAGCGCGCGTATTAATCTGATGAACCATCTCATGAGCCAAAACAACATTTTCCTGTATACTCCTACCTTTAACAAAGCCCGTTTGCTCCACCGATATCACCCGAGGAAGAACTCTGGCCAACCGAGTTGCAACAATCTTGGAGATAACTTTGCCTGCAAAAGGACATAAACTAATCGGCCGAAAATCTCCTAGACCCGTAGGAGCTTCTACCTTCAGAAACAGAACAATGGATGTAGTAGTCAGCCCTCTATGAATCTCATTCCCCAAGAAAAAATCCTGAATCGCAGCCATAAAGTCCTCTTTAATAATCCCCCAGCAAGTGCGGAAAAACCAGCCTGTAAAACCATCTATTCCCGGAGCACTATTGGGGTTTAAACCTTTCACTGCCTCCCAAATTTCGGACTCCAGAGGCAACACTTCCAGACTCACATTATCCTGAGCTTCTACCATGTTCGGCAAATTCTGAAATAACGCCTCATCCACCAAATGATCAGAGCTAGTGAACAGATTATCGAAGAAATGGATAGCTTAATCCCCTATAATTTTATTATCAGTACACCAAGAGCCATCAGCATTTCGTAATTTAATAGAGTTTCTACGTTGTCTATCTTTGAGACTGGCATGAAAGAAGCCAGTGTTTCTATCCCCATCCTGAAGCCATAATTGACGGGGCTTCTGTCTGATTCAGTTCCATCTCCCATTTCACCAATTGGGCTAATTCTGATTTTGCCGAATTCAGAGCAGATATTGCATTGTCTCCTCCTTAACGTAAGCAAACATCTTCCAAAAATTGAACTCTATCTTGTTGTTGGGCTAACTTACGGTGCACATTACCAAAGATCTCCCAATTCTATCTTTTTAACTCTTTCCTTAAAAGATTTAATTTCCTATGCAAGATATCCATCGCAGTCCCAGTAACCGGCCTATTCCATTGATCCGTGACAAAACCAATGAAACCAGGATGATCCACCCACATCCGTTGGAACCGAAATTGACTTTTCGGTTTTGTAACAAAAGGGAAATTCACAAGCAGCGGAGAATGATCTGACATAACACGACTCAGCTGTTCCATTGAAATACATGAATACTTGGTCGAGTAAAAACCATTAATCAACACCCTATCAATCCTCTGCCAAATTGTAGAACCATCCTCATGATTATTGCACCAAGTGAACTTGCTACCTTCAAAACCCGCATCTCCAAGACCCGCAGAAATCATAAAATCATTAAAGTCTTCCATACCCTGAAAGTCATATCCAACACCTCCTAACTTTTCTCCCATATTAGAAATGATGTTGAAGTCCCCTCCCCCACTAGCCACGGGTCTGTTAAATTAACATCAATATTGGAAAGATCCCTCCATAAACTTTGTCTGTCTAGCCGTGTACAAGCTTGCATAAACAAAAGAAGCCAACATACTATTTGCATTTTCCATCTTTAGAGCAACCGTGATTTGTTGCTTAGAGACATTGACCAGATCAACTTCAACACATTCATCCCACATAAGCCATATATGTGTATTAACAGGATTCTGATGCATATAGTTGCTATATTTCAATCGCCTTGCAATTTTATGGATTTGGTCCCCGGGAATCTTTGGCTCCAAAAACACACATAAAGCCAGTTTATGTTGCCCAAGTAAAACCCTTATATAATCAATCGTCTCCTTATTTCCAATTCCCCTCATATTCCATAAAAGGATCGTCATAAAAACATCAATGCAAGGGGTGGGACTCCGAGGCCTTATCCTTACCACTCTTCGCCCTCGTTAGGCGTACGTTAGCTTGAACATATTTATTTTCTTTCGCCTTCTTTCCCAACTTACTACAATATTTCTGAAACTCTCGTACTGTATTACCTGATTGCTCCAAGTCCTTAATGTCATCTAGGGAGGCCGTGCGGTTTATTTTGATGGACTTCGGTGGGAGATATCGATCCAAAGATTTCGAACCCCTTGGTAATGTCTCGATGGTTGCCCCACTATCATCTAGATTTGCCAAAAGATCAAAAGGATTCTACAAAGAAATATCTTCTGCCTTCGAGTCATACCCATTCACAGCATCAGTACCTAAATGTGCAACTGATGCCTGCACATTAGAAACTGTTGTGGTCTCCTCCTGTTGCCCCTTTGATAAGGAGTTAACAACGTTCGAAATACTAGATAGATCCCCCTCCTTACCATAATCTTTGCATGGGGAAATCACCTCATCGTTACTACTCGGCATAGCCTGAGAGGTACATCCTCGCTTCAGAATATCCCCATCCACCCTAAGAGAGGCAACCACATCTATAACCTCAGTCTCAATTTCTTGGCCAAGATTATCCTTTGCATGGGATGTAGAACTATTGTGATTCTTCTTTAATATCTTAACAAGTTGCCATTGCTGCGAAGGAACCCCAACTGAAGGCACCCCAGCAGGAGGAACTAGTCCATGCCCCAAAGACGCACCCTGAGTTGGTTGTCTATTTAGACGATTCTCCATACCAATATTCGGCTTACCCTTTTCTTCCTGTGCCATTGTTTTATTAGAAGACCCTTTCAACCTTTTGCGACACTCCATGGCCAAATGCCCTAGCAAACCGCATCCTGAGCAATACGCAATATTCCCTTCGAATTCAATGCTTTGCCAAAAACCATCCTCTTTGGAAGTACCCAGCCACATGCGAGTCGGAAGCTGTTTAGATACATCAACTTCCACACAAATTCGGGCAAACATGGGATGCATTAAAGCTAGTGTTCTATCATCTGCTCTTAGGAAATTCCCTAGCCCATTGCCTATACGTTGAAGGTACGAAATATTGAAGAAAGAAAGAGGTAAGTGATGTAATCGAACCCAAACCGCCACCCTTGTGCTATCCCGTCGATATGCAAAGTTCAGAGTCCATCGAAAGGACCTAAACATACACCTCTGGATCATATGGGATTCCTTCGATAAATCCCTTACCATATCCTCAGCCGATGATAGATGTACCATCACATGTCTCAGGTCTAAAAGCCCTAGAACAAAATCGCCATTCAGCCGCCAAGATTGAGAGATGTGCTCTTGTATAACATGCAAAGATGGTCTCCCGATCGAAAATTTAAGGATAAGAGTGTTAGAAGGCGTGCGTGAGCAACCTCCATCTCAATCGAGAAAATAAAACACCGTTTCATTCTCCACCAATACTGACTTGTCTAGGTGGAAGAGGAAGATCCCGTAATACAATAGTTTTTGTTGGATGTTGACATTGCGTTTCCCCCTTACTCGTCACGACCTCCATAAATGATTTAGGAGAAAGGCGTTCCCTCCGTTCGATTGATACCATTATCCACATGCTCCACCCAGGAGGAGCCGGCGATACGAGATGCGGCGGCATGCAAACCACTAGCCGCTAAACCCTAAAGAAAGAAAGCTATTGAAATTGCACCACTAGTGCGTGAGAAAGTGTGTGTTTCCCTAGGAATTTTAGTCGGCTTTCTTAAAAGCAGATTGTGTATTTGATCTTATATGATCGCAATAATTAATAATATCAATCAACATGTGACATTTTTTTCTCTATTCATTTATATTCAATTGAAATGAATCTTTCCAATGCAAATGTGGAATTGATCTTATGTAATACACGTCTCACCACTAAAATAAAATTTGACAAAAAAATAAAATAAAATAAAATAAAAAGAGAACAACATATAAAAATAGTTTTTAAAAGAAAAAAATGTTGACTATGATATATTCACACCCTCAAGTAGAATGTGGAAAAATTGACATTGTTATCCACAATGTGAAAAAAAAAAATTGGTTAACACGTATCCACAGTCTCATCCACGGTTGCATTGAAGAGATTTTTTCTTTCAAAAATGTGTAAATCCTAAGTTGCATATAATTTCTTTCGCATTCACATTAACATTAATGATGCTCTAAGCCTTACACCATTATCAATGCATGTAATTGCTAATTTGATTATGTATTGATGTGCCCGGCCCAAAGTGGGTCACGAACAAGATACGTGTGAGCATCACGTGTCAGTCACGAGCTCGCTAACATGGAACCCACAGGCCTAGTAGACAGAGGTAGAAGAATGTTCAAGCAAAGATCATCGTTATAATCTGTCTGAACCTGGCCGAGCATAGGCCATGCCTATCCGACCAGGAGGCTAAGCCCAGGAGTTGTACTTGACATCTTATTTATACCAATGGTATCTAAGCATGGCCATACCTGCTTGGGAAAGCATACGACCACGACCAATAGAGACGTATTCTCGAAGACAAGTCAAAGGTTACCTTATATGAAAGGAGTACTTACCATGTCTGTTCCAACAATCACGCGATCAGTCACGTGTCACGCCTACAAGTTAGGAATTTCCTCCTAAACCTACTAGGTAACTGTGGAACTGAATCCTACAAGGATTCTATGACCTTGGGGGCCTATATATATATACCTCTCAATTAAACCCTAAACAAGGTACATGTTTTTTATAGCCTCAAACCTCTAACAAAATACTTTGACTCACACACGATTCTTACTCTCACACCAGAGTGGATTCGCAAGGCCAATCCTTGCACTTTGATTAAGGTGTTTCTTTGTGTTCTTACATGTTATAGAAGCAATCTAAACCATACACTCAAGCCCAGATATCCTTACGTCAAATTGGACGGCCCAAGACTCAAGTTTTTCCACATCACTTTGTTTCCATTGTCAGAAAATGAAGCTTTCATACTCGTTTTCTAGTTATTTTGTTAATAAGCAACACCGTTACAATGGATGGAAAGAATAGAAAACATCACGCTACAACTAGTGCACGTCCGATTGTAAGTCAAAACTTGGCAACCAACCGACGAATAACGCGTCGGGTGATCTCCCGAAAGGGCTGACCATTGCATGTGGGAGTGCAAACAAGAAATCGGATAGTGTGCAATACATGTAGATGAAACACCATATATTGAAGACTATGTGTCCTCCCAGGCTGCTAGCAAAACCTAGGGGCAAGAGCATACGGATGCTTGGGATCAAATTAATTCATCAGCGGCATGCCCGCTCCCAAGATCTGAGAGAGCTTCTCAATCGCCAAAGGAACGCAAAAGGTAATCGCGGTTGTGCCCGTGATGCCCGAGCAATAAGCCGCGCCCTCGTAGCTCATGCACGATATTACAACTAAATGTTCACACCCAATCAATAGCGCAAGCCTTGGGTCATGCCCGATGCACATTGTTGACTAAAAATCCCTATGATCAACCATCCACCTCCTATTGATGGCGGCCATGCCCCACCACAAGAATCTATGCTGAATAGACGATTGAAGTCTGTTGTCAACATCGTTTCTAGTCGCAGTGAACATGAGAAAAGACACGGATACCAACTAGAATGCGAGGATTAGTCACTGTAAGTGCCTAATTATCGTCTTCGACAAGGCGAACCTGAGAGAACATGCTCGGCACTATAAGGATGATCGGCCAGAGCTCGAGAAGACGTTGAAGTTGTACAATCGCAGCTAAGGCATAAATATCGAATAGAGGAGGAGGTTGAAGCTACCTATGATCCCACATACTACCCCAGTAGATATTCATCATCTTCTTCCGATCAAAGCGGACACGAGAGGCCGCCAAAACCTAAAGTGGGTCGTACTACTTCTACGGACTCATGGTGGATGTTGAAAAAAGGTTGGCCGAAGCGGATGGAAGCCATGAAACAAGATATGGACAAGCGAGATAGGCGAGCTAGCAGTTACAAACGAAGTCGACGGGTTAATCAAACCTACCAAAGGCAGACCCTTCATAGACGAGATCAAGAATGCTCCTCCAGTAAGCGGGTAATCTTTCTCGGCTTTGACAAGTATTTGGGGAAGACGCGGAAAATGAATAGCTTAGATCTTTTGAGGCACAAGTCCGCTTGGTCACGAACAATGCGACTCTTAAAATGAGAGCATTTGCGAGTGCCTTCCAAGGAAGGCTCAACGATGGATGGAAAGAATCCCTCGGGGATCGGACAGCAGTTGGGCAATGTTCATAAATGATTTCTTGGCCGAATTCGGCACAACATGACCTCCACCTAGAGGCCGGCTAGATCTAGCCAAAATCGTACAGGGGCACATGAATCCTTTACCAGCTATCTAGAGAGGTTCACAAAAGAGGTGGATCACGTCACTGGTGTATACGAGCCAGAGATTACTCTGTGTTTCTTGACCAGCTTGAAGTCCGACGAGCTAAGAACTATGTTGGTTATGAGTCCCTCGGCCACACGGGGAAAAAATGTTCGCCAAAGCACAACTTTACTACACAACGAGAGTCCCAGAAGAATGAAAACAAGTCTAAGGGGAAAGACAAAACTTATGTAGAAGCGCATGTCTTAGATTTACTTGAAACGATTAAGTTAAGATAGCTACCTAATTGATTTAAAGCCTTAAGTTATTCTTAGACTTTGTAACAAGTCTAAATCTATCTGCTGAAACCTTCAACAGATAAGATATCATATGTTGTTTATGCAGCAAATACTGTTGTTTCTCATTGTATCTTAATTTGCATTTGCTCATTCATTACGTTAGGTTCTATACTTAGTGGCTAAGTGGGTTGCATACAAGTTAGCGTGGCAACTGTGTATAGAACTTTGCATTTAGAATAGTTTTAGACTTCACATGTTTAAGCGAAGACTTTGAAGGCTTCACTTGGCGAACTTCACCGGCCTTCGGCGGACCTTGTGCTGCTCTCGGGGACAACATGGCGTGTCCAACTCATCTAGATATCAAGCTTAAGTGGATTATTTAATTCATCGATATTAAATTTGAATTAATCCATCTTCAATCGCTTCGACTTCTTAGACACGCCTCCAACTTTTAGAAAAGCATGAAGACTTTCGCCTCACGAAATTTGGCGGAGCGGGTGCGATCGACACAAGCAGATGCCAACTGCTATGCGCAACTCACATTTGTCGTCGACCTACTAGTTCTTTGCAACCACTCTTCACCATACTGATCAACCTCAGTTGAAGATGAAGTCAACAAAGCAGCTCCAGACATTTAATGCATCTAACCTAATAGAGTTGTTTCTCACTTTGTCTTCCCCAACGGTCTCAAGGATGCTCAGCTATAAATTCTTCCATTGAAGACTTAAGAAATCAATGCTCTGAATCTATTCAACAACATCAAGTCTTTATACTCGGTGCATTCAAGAGATCGATGGCGATCAGCGAAGTCCCTCAACAACAAAAGAAGATGCTGCGTCAACTTTTTAATCAGCTTCTTCTTTGTTGTACTCTTTAACTATTCTTCTACATCTTGAATATTCTGTTTCTCCCGGATATTCAATTCCCCCATCCTCAAACACAAGTCAAACATTTTGTACGTGATCCATTGGATATTTCGTAATTGAACTAGTAGAAAATATAGTGCACATTTAAATCCAAGGTTATTGCCTTGGTGGTGGGCGTAGTACTCATTATAGTGCGAATCATCTCAAAATACATGTGTTCATCTTCCTTTGTTGATTCTTGTTTTATATTGTCTTCATTCTCTTAACTTATTCCTTTAGCGACAAACTTAAGTAATCTGGTAGTGCTTCATTTGTGAACTTAATCTGTTTCTCCTTGCAAGTCTTCGCTACTTCAATCACTTCATGATTGCAAGTACTTGTTTAGGAATTATTACAAAAAGTTTTAAGTGTTTAATAAACTTTCAAACCCCCCTTCTAGCTTATTATTGTGCCATTTGGGATTAACAATTGGTATCAAAGCTCAACTCTTAATCGGTTTTTTCCAAGATTAACCTCTTGAGAGATAAAGATCCAATGGCACAAACACATTATATGCTACCTACGCTAATGCGAACCACATCCCAATATTGGACGAATGGCATTTCGATGTTTGGAAAGATAAGATAATGTCGTCACC
>CM028377.1:183054566-183124590 GCA_013146195.2 Codonopsis lanceolata
TATTATGTAAACTGCTTATGCTCATCTATGCAGGTGAGGACATCATGTTTTCTACCGTTGGTTTGGCATTGTTTATTATGTAAACTGCTTATGCTCATCTATGCAAAGTGAGGACGATCATGTTTTCTACCGTTGGTTTGGCATTTGTTTATTATGTAAACCGTTTATGCTCATCTCTTTGCAACAAACTAGTGGCAAAGAAGATGAAACATTTGTTTGGTGCTATAGAGTATTTGTTGTGCATGGATGCTTTGCTAATAAGATGAAGCTCTTTTGGCAATCAACTCCTTAAATAAACATCCCCAATGCTCTTACATAAACAGATCTGTAGATCCCCAATGCTCTTACATCCTTAAATAAGATGGTGCTATAGTTTCAAGTAACTTGCTAGTCAAGAAGATCCCCAATGCTCTTACATAAATGTATTCCCGCCTTACATAAAGAGATCATGCCCGACACAATGCTCTTATTATGATATGGCTTGAGTTTGAGATAGTATGTCCATTATATGTTGTAACTAGATGAAGTTATTGCATAAGGTAAACAGCTTTTATGTACATTTGCAATGTTGGCAAGTTTGTTTATGTAAAAGGCAATGCTTTTACAAACACATTACAAAACTATGTTTCCACAAACATTTCACAATTAAAATTTGCACAAACACATCACAATGAAAATTTGCACAAACACATCACAATTAAAACTTGCACAAAGACATTACATAATGCTTCACCATTTTATTTCTTAATTAGAATTTTGCAATCAACTAAGGCATTAACATTTTGTAGTTACATCCAATTTGAAGTGTGATGCCATCAACACACTAATCAATATCATCATGATGAATATTGCCGAAGATACATCTTTTCTCTCCTACCATATTGACCAATACTACATTTCAATATCTTTATTTTTCCCCTCGTTCTTCACGATTCCTTTTGAAGTCTGTCACACTCTTTCTTCAACAATTGTTCTTCTTTGAAGTCATGTTCTCTGTCTCAAATCCTTGACCAATTTCTTCAAATCATTAATCACTTCCACCGACCTCTCAGAAATTTGTCATCAACCCACAAATAGAAACCACAATCATGTTCATCCTAGAAGCAAAACAAAATATTAGGGTCTTGTGACAATAATGTGGGAGAGTAACGTAAAATACTACTACAACAGCTAGCAGGTTCTTGAAAAAATCTATAGCAAAAGTGGCAACATTGCTTACCATGTATCTTGGGCATCGAATGAATCTTCGTCCCGGGTTCTTTCTCGCCTCCCAGATGTAAATAGGGCCACCCTAAGGTTACATCGACAAATTTTATGACGATATTCAAGAAGAAAATCGGACCCTCCTGATGAAGACGAGCCTTCTAACCTTGATATCTCATACCCACTCACCGACATTGTTAAGTAAATGTCCGCGCCTTCAACGATGAAAACTACCTTCTTCGCTTGACGATCGCTTGAAGATGAAATTGGGTACGGGCGCTGCCTCACGAGATTATGACTCTAAGAGATGATGAAATGGGTGTGTAATTCATATGCTCAAGGTATATAGCTTACGGATCGAAGAGATTTGAATTTCGATTCAAATCGAAAACCCTAGAATTTGGGGGTTTTTTTCTTCGATTTGTGAGTGATCTGATTTGGAGTGTGTTTCCCCCGCGATCTATCATCCGTTTGTCTAATAACAGGGGCAAAATAGGGAAATCGTGTTAACGCCATTTTCTAACCAGAAAATGGGCTCGCTTGCAAATGTAAATGAAGTAGGGTGGCCAAAATAGATGAACCAAACTTTCGGTGGCCGGATTGCAATATGGTCCAAAGTTGGGTGGCCCGTTTGTGTGTTTTGCCTTTATAGAAAGGTTATTTTGGAGATTATATTTAATTGGTTTTTAGGGTTTATGAATTGTTAGAATATTAGGGTTTTGTGTTCTTATTAGCACGGTTGTGTTTGTGTCGTTTGTATTGTATAACAAAACACGGCTAAACTACTTTCATTTTGTTAAGGTATCCTTCTCCAATGGTAAGTCTATTTGTATTAAGTTTAAGTCCTATTTTATTGCACTAACCTATTGACTCTTTTATGGTAAGTGATAATAATAATAATAATAATAATAATAATAATAATAATAATAATAATAATAATAATAATAATAATAATAATGATAATAATGATAATAATAATAATAATAATAATAATAATAATAATAATAATGATAATGATGATAATAATAATAATAATAATAATAATAATAATAATAATAATAATGATAATAATGATAATAATGATAATAATAATAATAATAATAATAATGATAATAATGATAATAATGATAATAATGATAATAATGATGATAATAATAATAATAATAATGATAATAATAATAATGATAATAATAATAATAATAATAATGATAATAATGATAATAATGATAATAATGATGATAATAATTGTAAGGGTAAAATAGGCATGACCTATTTTATCTTGTTTTCACCTTTCTTGGTCAAAGTAGGATTTTAATTTAGTCAATGTTTATTTTAGGTGTTAGATTTTGTTTAGATTATTTTTGGTAGATTGGTGTGTTTTTTGATAGGAAAATCTTTGGTAAATCTTTCAAAAGATTTTGGAGATTTAGTTATACATGTTTGGTAACAAATCTTTTAAAAGATTTTAAAGATTTAGGCAACATATTTTTGGTATCTAGATTTATGTAAATAAATTAGTTATTCCAAGTATTATAGTCTAATTAGGAAACATAATCTTGCATGCTTTTCTGATAAATATCTTTCCTAGTAGGAGTGTTTGTATTGCCGTGGCCGTGTTCTTGCAGGATTCTTTGGTGTCTTGGTTTACAAGTTTTGCAGCCTATATAAAGACTAGAAGTCAAGCGGTTGGGTGTGCGCAGAGCCCGATCGTAGAAGAAAAAGCAAATGTAAGCTTACAAGATCGAAATACTGCAGCCGAGAGTTTATAGAAGTGTTTGTGCAGAAAGCTTGGTGGGCGCTGTGAGACTGAAAGAGACCATATCGGAAGCCATAAAATTGAGAGAAATCTGTGCAGGATTTTTGCTGCAGTTCACCCTTTCAAAGTGAAGCTGTTTGAAGCTTCGAGAACACATCATCACGCTTTTGTGATTCCATAAAAGCGATTTATCAAGCTGCTTGTTCAAAACTTCAGAACACGCCTTGTGTTTCTGAAGTTGTGTTTTGTGCTTCCTTCTTGTATGCTATTTTGGAAGCTGTGTTTAGTCTTTCTTCCCACGTTTGTTCTAGTTGTTTATGTGGGTTTTGTGATTCTCCAAGATTCTATATCTTGTGAGAATTTTTGTGTTAACTGTTTAGGCTCAAAAACAGTGTTGATTTTAATTTAGTTTGTTTTGTTGTTTTTGGTAGCTGTTTTTAGTCTTTGATTATTTTCTTCCCACGTTTGGTCTGATAGTTTATGTGGGTTTTGTGATCTCCAAGATTCTATATCTTGTGAGATTTTTGTGTAAACTGTTAAGGTTCAAAAACAGTTTTGAGTTTAATATAATTTGTTGCCTTGAGGCTTGATCTACAAGTTTGATACTTGTAGATTGTTTTGTGTGATTTTCTGTCTTCGAAGTCTGTGTGAGTTTAAATCTTAAAACAAATATTCCGCTGCAATTTTCTGTGAAACACTTTCGCCACAAGTGTTCGCTATTGTTGCAACATTCACCGCAACATTGGCGCAATGCATCGCTCCATATTGAGTTTCCGTGGCATCGCGTTCTTTCAATAATAATGATAATAATGATAATAATGATAATAATGATAATAATGATAATAATGATAATGATAATGATAATAATGATAATGATAATGATGATAATGATAATGATGATAATAATAATAATAATAATGATAATAATAATAATAGTAATAATGATAATAATGATAATAATGATAATAATGATAATGATGATAATGATAATGATAATGATAATGATAATGATAATGATGATAATAATAATAATAATAGTAATAATAGTAATAATAATAATAGTAATAATAGTAATAATAATAATAGTAATAATAGTAATAATAGTAATAGTAATAATAGTAATAATAATAGTAATAGTAATAATAATAATAGTAATAGTAATAGTAATAATAGTAATAATAGTAATAATAGTAATAATAATAATAATAGTAATAGTAATAATAGTAATAGTAATAATAATAATAATAGTAATAATAATAATAATAATAATAATAATAATAATAATAATAATAGTAATAATAGTAATAGTAATAATAATAATAATAATAATAGTAATAATGATAATAATGATAATAATGATAATAATGATAATGATGATAATGATAATGATAATGATAATGATAATGATAATGATAATGATAATGATGATAATGATAATGATGATAATGATAATGATGATAATGATGATAATAATAGTAATAATAGTAATAATAGTAATAGTAATAATAGTAATAATAGTAATAATAATAATAGTAATAATAGTAATAATAATAATAATGGTAATAGTAATAATAGTAATAGTAATAGTAATAATAGTAATAATAGTAATAGTAATAATAGTAATAATAGTAATAATAGTAATAATAATAGTAATAATAGTAATAATAGTAATATTAATAGTAATACTAATAATAGTAATAGTAATAATAATAATAGTAATAATAATACTAATAGTAATAATAATAGTAATAGTAATACTAATAGTAATAATAATAGTAATAGTAATAGTAGTAATAGTAATAGTAATAGTAGTAATAGTAGTAATAGTAATAATAATAGTAATAATAGTAATAATAGTAATAATAGTAGTAATAGTAATAATAGTAGTAATAGTAATAATAGTAATAATAATAATAATAAGAAGAAGAAAGGGAGAGAGGGGTGAATGGAAGATGGAGGGGTCGACTAGTGAGAAGATGAAAGGGTGGTGCTTGGAGTATAAGAAGCCTCGTCCTCCTTCGACTGGGTTGACGGGAAGAAAACAAAAAAAGAGTACAAAGTAGGCTGCCATTGTTGAAGGCGGTGAAGGAAGAGGAAATGATTTCATTGAGAACACCGAAATAAGCTGTCTCCTTTGTTGAACCTCAGACGGTGGAGGAAGGAAGGTTGTGGGTCGGAGTTAACGTCATTGGAGGAACTCATTGACAAAACGACGAATCGAGTAAGTAAATCTCAACTTCAAGACTTCATAGATTATTGTTAATAGATATATTATAACAAAAGGAAAGAAGAAGTCAAGGCATCTTTCGTAATGGCCGCGGGAGACAAACCAGCCCGTTGCTGGGTTTGTAATATGAAGAAGATGGTCAAATTGCAATCTAACCCCCCTTGAGTTTTAGCTTCTTATTATTTAGTTTTTAAGGTTCAAATAATTACAGATCACCCCACTCATTTAGTAATACTAGGAAAAGGCACGTGCGTTGCACATGTTGTCTTGCTTAAAACAGAAATCTATGCATTTGTTAATAACTAAGCATCCCTATGTACAATCTATTTTAGGTGTACTTTTGATAAAGATACAAGGAATACAGTTTTTATGTTGTTTTTCCCCTCGCCATATTTGCTAGGAATATATCCCAACAACTTGTGATATTATTACAAATAGTAATATTGCATCTGTGTTGGTTAGAAGGTGGAGTAACAAAATGATCTTTCTAACTTTAATCGTTGATTTTTAGATCACGCTGAATTTGAAAAATGGACACTTGTTTTGCAACGGAGGGAGTAGATGAGGTGGCCTAAGCTGTAGATTGGGTCTTCACAAAGGATGAGGTCTGAAGGTAGATCCCTTCCCGTGCCTCCTTTGGATACTAAAAGGAATATACAAAAAATAAAAGCGTAATGAGAAAATTGCATTACATTTAATAGCTCATTTCGCCGACAACCTGGTAACACTTGAACTTTTGACTTTTTTGTCTCCTACAAAAGCGGCTTGACATCCTGCTCATTGTTCAAATATTACATGAGGAGCATGCCCTATGTATACTTTTCTTAGAGTGAATGAGTACACTATTAGAATTCTTGAAATTCTGCTTAATTGTGGAAAGGTTTAATACAAAATCAGATTTTATAATAAAGGAGCATTGACAATATAATATGTAATCGTCTTCTCTGGGTAGTTCAGGTCATGAATGGTAGAGATTGTTGTCAATAGCTTTATCTGGTTCAATGCTGAAAGCTTCTGGCCACTCATATGCAAAACCTTCACTCATTTGGCAATAGATTTCCCATACTTCTTTGTTGCAGCAGGCTATGATAAATTCAAATATTAGTTCAGATTATCTCTTCAGAGATAACAAAGAAAATAAACCTGCAGCATTCCATGTGACCTCACCAAAATTATGCGGTCCCGATATTCATTGAATTGTATGTGTGATTGCACATAGTAGTGAAGCTGAAAGTAAAAAAAAAAAATTTGAAAATAGAAACAAAGATAAATGCCCAGACTGATATAAATGTCGAAAGCAATATGTAGATATTGTAGGACTTAGTTGCTCTCCTGTTTTAGACTCCCTAATGCACTTGTATGTTTGCCGCATCAATATGAAAGACCATGGCAGTGATCGAAAGGTGCATTGAAGAAATTGAGTAATGGGAGAGGATGCCAATCCCATATTGTTAAAACTTACAGATGGTTTATGAAATGTGCTGAGACCTGCTCCAATAGCATCTGTACCAGCAATTGATAAAACTGGAAATAGTCTATGTAGGAAGTATGCTTGAAATAAGTAAAATGGACCAACCCTAAATTAGGAGTATCGATATATGAAATTTCCATATCATTCAATTTACCTTCACATATGGGGATTTTGGCAGTGGGCTTTGATTGGCAAAGTGATTGAGCATTAGATTCATAACATAGGTTGAAATCCTTTTTGTAAGCTCAAATGCGACAAGTCCACCCACATAGTAAGTGTTCTGTTGACCTTGAAGTTCAGTCTCCACTTTATCAAAGAACCCATCCTTCATATCTGAATTAAGATGAAATGTCAATTTGGTACAACTACCCTTGCAGAAGTAAATAAAGTTACTCTTGCATTTCATGACAATACCTTGGCTACAGATTAGACAATGCAAAATGTTAATGAATAGAAGTCAAAGTAAATACATGTGTACTTCATCAACCTATAGATGCTGAATTCGAAGCTGGTGATCTGTAAATTTTTCCATTTTCAAAAGGAAAAGCCCCACCCTTGAATCGTCTTATTTTTCCAGCCGTAGAATTTCTTGTGAGCTCATGAATGTAAGCATAAGTTATGTCTTGGACAAATCTATATCCGGAAGCAGTGTAACCATAAGCCATCATACACTTGACATGCCTGATATGTGCTCTACCAGGACCTGAACAAACACTATTTGCACCATTAGCTAGCTCTACTAAGTTGTTTGTATTCCATACGCACACAATGTAAATACTTTCGTCTGTATCGGGTGTCCTATATGTGTTTGTGGAGTTATGGTCAATTGTTTGTCATCGGTTATTAAAATGAGATTTTAGGTAAAAGAACTCAAACCTTGTGAATAGATGAGCAATCACCCCATGACTATACATTGGAGAATAAGATTCACTGCTGCATTTGCAGATGTGAATACGCCATGAAAGCTTTCTTGATAGGAGATACTTTCCAATTATATCTCCATCTTTATTAGAATATCACCTAGATCAGTTTGTTTCTCTATCAAAGAGTTGTAGTATGAGTTTGCAGCAACCTTGCTAATTCGTAGATTAGTTTCCTATGGACAGTACTCATCATCCAACCATTTGTGCAGTGTTACTCTGAGCCATTCTGACTCCTGCAGTGATATTGAGAAGGACTGAGCATACAACATTATATGTACAAACAGAATCTACAATGTGAAGAATTCATAAAGCCGTAACACAACACCACTACTCTTGCTCCAAGCAACTTCTAATAACTGCACAAGGGATCGTTCACTCTTAACATAATATAGATTAATCATGCGACGTCCTCTAGCATATATCCCAATCTTTCTACCCAGTTACCCATGATAGAAATTGAGCCCTCTTCGTGATCAATTCATTATTTTTTGAAGATGATGTCACAATTGACTAACATGATACTTCAACCCCCTAATAACAACTAAAGTTATATTTGGTGCTGCATTTAGGCAAGAAAACACAGCGTTTTGCCAACAAATTGGCCAAGTTATAAGTCCATGAGCAGAGTTTAGTTTTTATTGCAAAAGGGAACTGGTAAACCTAGCTACCAACTTTTGAACGTGAGACTTAAAGCTAAGTGTACCAACATAGCAACAACCAGTAATTTATGTACAAGAGATAAATATTATAGAAGACGAAAAGATATTACATAGAAAAAAGATAAAAATAGGGGATGGCAGTACTGTGTGGGGTTTAGAGGAATCCAAGAATGTTCACTGATAGTTTCTCAATTATAATCTCCCATATGAAAACAACAATCTAAAAATGTGAAAGGTAAATATTTTTCTAAAAAATGATTTAGGATGTTTGAATCCACTTCCAGAGTTGAAAGGGGCATACGTGTCAACTTCTGCCATTCCATCTGCTCTGCTTAGGGTCTATAGGCTTTAGTCTGACTGAACACAACTTCCTATCGATGTTTTCGTGGGAATAAGCACAATTGCATCATCTTTGTCGTTGAGACTCTGATCTCTCTCTTGGCAAGCTTTACGCAAAGTTAAAACCTCTTTCTGTAACATATCATATAACATTCCAGACACAAAATCCTCATGTAATTATGTATAGATATGAAAGGACTTCCAGTTCCAGCCAAAAGACAACATTTCAGCCTATCATAGTATTTGCTTCATTTGTAACAAAACGATTTATTACTTGTACCATATGTCATTCCAAAAAAAAAAAACATAGTACTCTCTTATTTTCTACTTAACTCGAATAAACAGTGGAAAGTTGGACCATCCACGTATACACGCTCTGGGCACAAGTGAAGGCACTAATCCTACTCTGTTCATCCCATATACAGATTACAGAGATACTTCACTTCAACTCTACTGAAATTTATTTCCTTTGGTAGTCTCCTATTCGGTTGGTACTATATGCAAACGCTAGCTGAATGGACTCCTCCAAAAGATAAATTATAGTAACAAAATAATACCAACTTCTGTTTTTAAGTTATAAATGGGAGATCTGGAACAATGAAATATATTTAAGTCTTTTTTCTCCAGGATTCTTATCATGGGAAATCAAAAAAAGAAGACAGACTTTCAAAGTGGAAAGGAAGGAGTATCAAGCACCAGCAAGGGAAAGGAAAAAAGTATTAGTGAAGTTTAATGTTATAGATTATAAAGAAGGCAAATAGACATATTTTATGAGTCATGATAAAAGAAAGAGGTACTCACATATACTTGATGTTTAAAGAATTACTGAGAAGTGGTACTCCTGGATGATTTAGTTGAACCAATGATGAACATATAATATAAGATTCAATGACAACATTGGAGCGAAAGCACTAAGGATAGAAGGAATTACTAACAGGTCAGACAGCTCTGTCAAAAGAGCAAAGACCGTATTGGCTCTTTCAAATCACTGGCCTGAATAGATCATAAATAATCTTTGTTTTGTTCTAAGTAATCAAAAACAAATAGAAAGGAAAGTTCAAAGTCAGGTGAATGCCTCACAAATTTTCTAGCTTTGTCCAGTTCTGTATGAAATTGGGTATCTTTCCTGTGAACTGTTTTCATATGAGAGATTATGTCTTGTGACATGCTTATGTAACCATATGTTTTGAAGGCGTCATTAGCAAGAGGTTTTCCCGGGTACATAAAACCTATTATCAACTCAGTAATCACATTTAGTCATGGTTGCTGTGAAAAGGATTTCAAGCAATCAGAAGGTAATAACTAACAATTGTGAGGACGCACACACAAATGAACACAAACCAATACCATATTTGATGTATATACCTGATTGGTGGTAGGTGTAATAATATCAATAGGTAGGGTAAGACCATAGCCAATGCAATGGCTAATAAGACTCCCTAGTATGGAAAGAAAGACATGAGGAAGATATGAACTTTATTGTGAGGTGTTGTTTTTTTATTTCTATTTTTCCATGACAATCAAAATAGAATATTTTATATTCTATGAAAAAATATTGTATATTTTCATTATTTATATTACTTTTATCTAAAAATATGTCAATTTAAGGGGCAATTTATGTTTAAAATACATTTTCATTATTTTTTGGTCCTCTCATATATTAAGAACACAAGGCATATATTATTTTTGGTCAAAAAAATTCACAATTTTCATATAAAAAATAGATATCTTTCTATGGGAGAACTTTAATTTCGTAAATCTTTAAAATATAAAAGAACTTTAATAATTCTAAACAAAAGGAAGATAGAAAAGAATAGATGAATTTTTTGAGGTGGAGGGGGATACTATTCAATTAACCCGCCCATGGGGAATTAGTGAATTTTAGGGATAGAATCATGGGTGATAACCATGCTAGTCCTTTTTATAACACTAGTAAGGTTTACGTACGTTGCACGTGGTGTTAATGATTTTTTAAAAGTGAGTTGTTAGTTCCTTCATTTTTTTGTTGACTTTTAATTATTAGATTTTTGTGTGTTTTAATATTTACAGTTTTTGAGACTTATAAATTATGGTGTTGTGTGTTTAGCATTTCGAATACTTTATTTTTCGGTTATTTATAATGTATGTTTTTAGTCATTGTATAACAACGTATCCTACACATTTCTCTTTTTTGTTGGTTATTTTGAAATCTATTTTTTTTAATATCTAACATGAATTCATTCATTTTTATCAGGGTGTAAATTGAAAACAATTCAAACTTATTATCTTAGACAAGCACATTGTTGTTGGAGATTAATTTGCTTATGTCGTTTCTGGAATTTATGACTCTTTAAAAAAAAATATTGTGTTGGAGAATCAAACTCTCAATCCCAAAGTATATAGATGCACTAAAAAATACAAAATTCCACCAAAGTATCTATGAAGTCCCAGTTTGCCACACCCAACCTAAGTTTTGTGTTATTTTCATATCATTTTATAACTTTTTTCTAGTTTACCCCTTAGTCACGACGAAGGTTACCAATATGATATTAAGGTGCACATGAGATTTCACGCGTAGGGCAATTTGGTTATTTTCTGGCAACGCTTTCTCTGCTTTTATTACCCAAAGAGAAACTTCTTTTTCTTCTTCTTTAACAACTATTTCTCTGCTTCTTCTCTATCAATGACCTCTTATGTAAATTTTAATTGAGATAAAACTCAAAAGAGTGAATTTTTTATTCAAAATTTTATATTGAAAAATAAATAAAAATAGAGCGAAATCATATCAAATATCAAAGAGATATAACTGAAGATCAGATAATCACAATCAAGTGTCAAGGCCACCACGAATAAGAATCCACAAAAATTAAAGCTGTCACAGCCCCCTGACATTTCTCCCTTTCTCTTTTGTACAACACAATACACAAGCATACACCACGAATTTTAAAACTCATATTTGAACCAATCACAAATGTATACAATAAAGATGAGGCACGCATGGTTCAATCCGTCTTCATCGTCCCTAGCTTCAACTCTAATAAATTTTTCATCGGCACCGTTGATATTGTTTATGGTTTGATTGGACTAAATTATCGATCTTAAACATTATTCGCCACCGTGTCTATCATTACGATTACCAGACATGACATCATAATCACCAAATTTGACTTGGAATATGGAAATGCTATAAAATTCCGTTGAGGGCTAAAGTGGATTTGGTGGATACTTTTGATGGGGCCAAAATATGATTAATTAGCTCTCAAAATTACACAATAAATCTCACATTACACCCCAACCTACGAAGTGTCTCACTTTCATACCTTATTTTTCTATTTGTCTCATTTTGCCCCCTTCCGTCTATGGGTGTTGAAAATAGTAACAGAAAATTGTATGTGCATGTCACATGAAGATTATTTTGATAATTTTCTTGGGGTGTAAAATGAGATTTGGTTATAACTTCAATATTTAGTTACCAATTTAGTATTTAAAATATGTTTTTAAATAAAAATAATAAATAATTGTTTCAATAATCCAAAAATAATTATATGGCCAATTTACAATTTCCCCCGCAAAGTATCCACCAAATCGCATAGTGCACCCTAACCTAAGGTTTGTCCCATAATGGTATGTGATGTTACATTTTTTTTCCATTTTCCACCCTACCCTTGACGGACGTTAGAAAATTCACTTAAAATAGCATGTGATCTTCCACGTGCGGGGCAATAATGACATTTCACTTAAAGAGTAAATGTATTAAAAGGAAAAAATCATAATCTCACATTCTCTCATTCTCTCATCTCCTGGTGCAATTTCATCTTCGGCTCCATCGTAATAGTCGCCATCTCTAGCCCCACCATATATAGAAGCCGCCATCTCCAAGCTAAACCCTTCCCACCCCAGTCACTCCTATCACAGCTCTGGCCCTTACCTCTTTCGATTTTAGCCAAATTTCATCTTCGATCTTTCTCATTCTGTTCCTTGCAAAAGTCGTGTCTGAAGTAGCAATCAAAGGCTATAGAGTATACTTACTAAAAACCCTTATAAAAACATGGGATTAACATAAAACCAATAACCCATATCGTCGAATTCATCAGAAAGAGAGATAGGCATGAATTAAGAGAAATGGTTAGGGGTTTTATTGAAATACACTTCAATTTTGCTGGAGAAAATTGGGCATACGACCGGCTTGCATATGGCTTAAAACAAATTATCGAAATTGAGAGGATGTTGAAGAAGCTATGGTTCTAAATGATTTTCAATCTCAGAGCAACTGTCATGGTGGTTGGGTTGAATTATTTAAAGAATTATGAGAGAAAAAGTAAAGTTAAGTCATGTAAGAGGATGAAAGGGGGGGGGGATGAGAAATTGATTGTTTCAGTGGTGGTTAGATTTCATTGGAGAAGGTGAGTGGATCCAATTTCATACAAGAAATCGGAGATGAGACGGGTATTTATGGGTAAAAGTTTTTCATATCTTTTGTTTGCGTACTTTGTTTTCATCATCAAGATTAAAAAAAATTGATAATGAAATCAAACACACATCTATCTTCTGGGTTAAGAGAGTAATTTGGAGGGAGTGGACAAAACCCAGATTGAGTTCTGAGTTAATTTTTGTTTTGGGGACGACTGAAGACCGAAAAACATGGTGGATCTTTTTTCTAGATTTTCTTTCGGCAAGAAAAAAAATGAACGGTGGACCCCTACTCCATTTTTTTAACATTTTAACTTTACACACATGTATATAATTTTTTTTAGAAAATTATATTTTATTTCTTAATTTTATTAGGCTAAAATACATTTAGCACCCCCAAAGTTTACACCAAATTAATAATATTTCCCTCGAGTTAACACCTATAAGGAAATGTCAAATTAACGTGACTTTTCTAACGGCTGTGGTTAGGTGAAAAATTGGAAAAAAATAACGTCAGATACTATTATGGGACAAACCTTAGGGTTGGGGTGCACAATGTGATTTGGTGGATACTTTTGAGGGGAATTGTAATTTGACATAATTATAAGGAAAATGTTATCCTTACAACTAATTATATTACTTTTCTTACAACTAAGTTTTGAAGAACTGCAAAGTTGTTTTGGACAAAGAAATTTTTGTTCTTTTTCAAGGCTTAGTTGTAAGAAAAGTTATAAAATTAGTTGTAAGGCTAGCAATGTTGTTATGATAATTTTTCTAATATTTAAATTAAAAATTAAAAAATTGCATTACTCTCAAAAATGAAATTTAGAATTGATTTAATTTATTTTGTTATCATCAGCTTTCTTCCATCAACCTCATCATTCATAGACCAACCACCATTATCACCTCAAATAACACCATTAACCCAAAAATCAATTTTTGATTTGATTTTATTTTCTTGTCTAATTCTTTACTCATTCGTTCAAAATTCAAATTAACCTATATGCAATACTCGTCATTTATAGACCCATCACAACCTTAAATTTCACTATTTACACATACAAATTAGTTTTTTTGAAATTTCAAATTTGAAGATTGAAACTCAAACCCATATGAAGATTTGAAAAATTGATGATTTGGAAATCTAACAATGTCATATTCCACCTAAACCACCATTGATAACTTACAATCACTCCCAAACACCACTCCTAACCACCACCACCAGCATCCCTGCAATCGCAGCCACCGCCATCACCAGTCACCACCGCCAAAAAAACACGTTTACCTTGCTTTACTAAAACGGAAAAATAAAATATCTTTAGCTTCCGTTAAGTCACTGTTAAAATTGGATGATAGTTAGAGATAGTGACGAAATTACATATATCTTTAAAAGTATAATGACAATTTCGCTCGAAACATAGTACAATGGCAAAATGCAACAATTAATCAAGTACAGTGACAAAATTAACCATTTTTTCCTCAAAAAGTTAATTTTTTATTTGAATTGATTCCTTTTTTAATTCTTTACTCCTTCCTTCAAAATAACTAATTTGCAAAACTCATCATTTATAGACACATCACCACACAACTTTGAATTTCACTTTTTACAAACTCAAATTCAATTTTTTAAATTTTCAAATATTCAAATTGAAACCAAAACCCATGTGGATATTTGAAAATATAATGATTTGGAAATCTCACAATGTTGTATTTCATCAAAACCACCACTGTCATCCCTACAATTGTCGCCACCATTGCCCCAAACACCACCATCCCTATAGTCGTCAGTATTACTATCACCACCACCAAAAAATGCATTTACCTCGCCTTGTTCAAATGGAGATATATAATTTTTTTAGCTTCCGATTAGTCAGACTTTTTTTCTTAGAACGTCTCACGTTTCTTAGTTCCTATCCACTTTCGGTGTCAAATTACTAAGTATGGAGATAATCTAATTAATTTTAGGATATGCTACTTGAAAGGATGTCGGTTGGTGGTAGTATCTTCCAATAAAATGAGAGTTGCGGTAGAAGAAAAGAAAGCTGATAGCCAAGAGAGGGGAACAGAAAGATTTTCATATGTAACTACATCAGGTCCTATGAAGAGGATAAATCAAGTTAAGAGCAAAAGAGGTTTAAGGTTTGGAACACAGATATGGAGAGGAGTAAAATATTTGAACCCAATTATTTGTGATTACTACAATTGACTTTGTTTGTAATATCTGCAAGTTTGAGAACAATATGATAGTTTTTAAGGTTGCTTGTAGTAGTCTGAAAATGCAAATATTTGAGAGAAGTAAAATATTTGAACTCAGTTATTTGTGATTGCTACAATTGGTTTTGTTTGTAATATCTACAAGTTTGGGAACAGTATGATAGTTTTTAAGGCTGCTTGTAGTAGTCTGAAAATGCAAAGAAGTAAACTGTAGATTTTAGTTTTTTTTTCTAACAAAACGCACAGATTCATCAAATGGTTCTTCATTTTTTTTTCATCTTCTTGACATTATGACACATTTTCTTAACTCATTTAACTTATTTTATTAATGTGTAATAACTAAACATGCTATAAAATTTACTTAATATCTTGATACTCACCAACAATTCTATTATTATAGATACAATTTTTCATATAAATATAATAATGTATTTCCCGAGCATATTTAAGAAAGTAAAACCATATTATTTTTTAGTTTCGAATAAAGTTTTAGTGTCTCGACTAAGTAAGGGTATTTTTGTTATTTTAGAAAATATTGGGCGACATTTGTAACGATAATGGTAGGCGGGGGAAACTGATAAGAAAATCAAAATACGAGATGAAACGAATATAATTAAAAAATGTAGGACCTAACTTTAAAATAGGTACAAGTCAAGGGATCAAATTATTATTTAATTATTCATGGAATTAATTAGCCTATAACTAATTTACTCTTTTAGTCTTAATTAATGGTGAGTGATTTATTATATTTATGGCTAGTTTTTTCCAATCATTATTGTTTGGAATAGTAAATTTACGTGTATTGTCCTTAACAAAACGCAAATATTCATCAAATGTCTCTTCATTTTTTCATCTTCTTGACATTATGACACATTTTCTTAACCCATTTATCTTATTTTATTCATTGGTAATAACTAAATATGCTACAAATTTGCTTATTAACTCGATACTCACCAATAACTCTATTATTATAGATATAATTTTTCATATAAATCTAATAATGTCTTTCCCAAACATATTTAAGAAAGTAAAACCATATTATTTTTAAGTTTCGAATAAAGTTTTACTGTCTCAACTGAGTAATTGTGTTTTTGTCATTTTAGAAAATATTGGGCAACATTTGTAGCGATAATGGTAGGAGAGGAAAACTGATAAGAAAATCAAAATATAAGACGAAATGAATAGAATTAAAAAATGTAGGACCTAACTTTAAAATAGATACAAGTCAAGGGATCAAATTATTATTTAATTTTTCATGGATTAATTAGCCTATGACAAATCTACTTTTTTGGCCTTAATTCATGACAAGTGATTTATTACATTTATGTTTATTTTTTTCCAATTATTATTGTTTGGCATGGTAAATTTATGTGTATTGTCCTTAACAAAAGGCACAAAATCATCAAATGGTTCATCATTTTTTTTCTTCATCTTCTTGATATTATGACACATTTTCTTAACTCATTTCTCTTATTTTATTCATGGGTAATAACTAAACATGCTACAAATTTACTTAATATCTTGATACTCACCAACAATTCTATTATTATAAATACAATTTTTCATATAAATCTAATAATGTCTTTCCCGAACATATTTAAGAAAGTAAAATCATATTATTTTTTAGTTTCGAATAAAGTTTTAGTGTCTCAACTGAGTAAGGGTATTTTTGTCATTTCAAAAAATATTGGGCGACATTTGTAACGATCATGGTAGGTGGGGGAAACTGATAAGAAAGTTAAAAATACAAGACAAAATTAATAGAATTAAAAAATGTAGGACCTAACTTTAAATTACGTACAAGTGAAGGGATCAAACTATTATTTAATTATTCATGGAATTAATTAGTCTATGACAAATTTACTCTTTTAGCCTTAATTAATGGTGAGTGATTTATTAAGTTAAGGGGTAGGTTTGTCCATACATTAAGTTCTAAGAGACAACCTAGACTTTTATAGGTATTTAGAGTTAGATTAGATTTTCAATTCGTACAATATGTCATATTTGTTTGTATCCGCTAAAAGACATTTTTTTGGGTGAAAGGATGATTAAACCCTTAATGAAATTGAATTAAAGGCGCACTGCACTGCAATTTAAAGTCGATGCATTACAATTCCAATTTGTGCATCGGTATCCAATTTTTGCATCGGGATCACTGGAAAGAAGTTTTATGCATCGCGATTCAAAAATCATACATTATGATGCATCAAATTTGCTTTGATTTGTCTCTCTGTTTCTTCACATTTATCTCTCTAGACAGCCTTGACTCCCAACAAGTAATCACCCTTGTATATCCACATAAATTAACTTTCTACGCTACAAGCTATGGAAATGGAAATAGGGATTCATCGAAGAAATTTTAGGAAGAGAGATTCACTGGACAAACTTTAGGAAGAAATGAAGATTCATTAGAGAAATTTTAGGAAAAAGTTAACGGGAAGATTTATTAGAGAAATTTTTAGGAAAAAGTTAACGAGAAGATTCACTAGAGAAAATTAGGAAGAAAAGAAGATTCGCTAGAGAAATTATATGTTATTGCAGAGCATTTACGACTCTTTTAACCAAGAATAGTGATGTATACTACAGTCTTGGAATTGTTCTTATCGAGCTATTTACTGGGAAAAAAATATTTATGCATTGCAATTAAAAAAATCATGCATCCGAATGGAAAATAATTCAAAATCATGCATTGGGATACATCAGTTTGCCTGCGATTTTTCTCTCACTCTGTTTCTTCACATTTATCTCCCAAGTTAGACCACTTTGACTCTCGACAATTGATTACCCCCATATATCCACGAAAATCAACTCTTTTCCCTACAAGCTATTGAAATGAAATAGAGATTTACTGGAGAAATTTAGGAAGAAAGGAAGATTCCGTACATCCATGAAAATCAAATTTCTTCGCCACAAGGTATTAGAATAGAAACTAAGATTCACCGGAGAAATTATAGGAAGAAGTTATTGAGAAGATTCACTAAAGAAATTTTAGGAAGAAGAAGCCACTGACAACTCGCACATGTAATAATTTCACATAACTTATTAAAGTGAACTTATGCGGTTAAAAAAATAAGTACTTAGAGCATCCACAACGGTTTCTGTTGAATCTTGCATAAATTAAATTTTCTTAAAATCATTATACTTTTTATTAGCCAAGAACTTATAACTTATTTGCTTAAGTATATTGGTCAGCTTGCAGTATACTTATGTCAGTGTGAGTGCCCCGGTTTATGACCGATTCCCCCCCTCACTGCGTGGAAAAGAGGGTGGTTTCAAAATAAACCTTTAAGCACGTGGAACACGCCCGGTTTCATTGTGGACTCAAAATATTAAAACAGAGTCGCCATCTTTATTTTAAGGAAAAATAAAGAAAAACCAAATGTAACCAGATTCGCAAAGGGTTCGGAGGCTAAGTTACGAGGTGGGAAGGTGTTAGGCACCCAACTCGTCCTTTCAGTTTTAAAATAGTTTTTCAGCTAAAATATGTTTTTATTATATTTATCTAACAGATGAAATAAAACATTTAAATATACATATATATATATATATATGTACATATATTATTACAACGCTTGCCACAGCCTCCTTTCGAGAGTTACAAATATATTATAAAATTTTGGTCATAATAATGACTCTTTTAGTGCTATTTTCTTATAGAAATGCGGGCAGCACAACTGCTTATATTGCTTACATTTTGCTAATCTAAATAGCACTTTTATATAATAAAACTTTGAAATGACCTACCTCTTGAAGCGTGAGGGTTTTATCACGTACCAACTAGCTTCTGGCAGGCTTAAGGTGCGCTCGTTATGTCCTTCAGGGAAAGGGAGTCTTTTTTTTGCTACTGTGTTGTTGTCGAGATTCGGGGCAGAGTGACTGCTTTTGAAAGTTGCTTTCAGGCCTTGGGAACCGGGCGGAGCAACTGCTTGCTTTTTTTTGCTGTTGTTTGTTTGCTGCTGGCGAAATTTGGGCAGAGCAATTACTTGCTTTTCGCTGATTTGGTGTATGGATTTGGGCAGAACAACTGCTTGCTTTGGGATTTTTGGACCGGAGGAATAGGGTGGAATCTTAGCAGGGTAGCTAGGTTTCACTTTGACCAGTTGGTTTTGTGTTTGGGGGAGATTTGGCATAGCTTCGAGGCTAGAGGAGGAAAACTCTCAAGGCATTCTCTCAGAACTCACTGCGGAGGCTTTTTAACTGCGTGCAGTGTGTGTTTTACTGTGTGCCGTCTATCTCTGAATTCCTGAAGCCGGGGCCTTATATTTATAGGCTGGAGTGAGGCTTCCTTCGTCGTTAAGATTTATCATTCTGCGCTTCATCGGCTTGTACCGCACGCTGAAAGAGTTACACCAAAAGCAAAATGTTACAGTGCATTGAGAACTATTGGACGCCACCCATGGAGGGTCTGGGTGTGGCACCAGGAGGCATTATGGGTGGCGCCAGGCTCTCATTTTCTTCATCTTTTTGGCACTTAGGCCCCCTGCATTTCACTGTTTATACATCCTGCTTTTTCTTTTGTATTTTTAACCCTGTAACTTGACATTCATTAGCTTTTTAACAAGTCTTGATATCTTATGTCATGTTACATACCAGGGGTACGAAATTGGGGTGTCTACAGTCAGCCACTTAGAAGCAGCTGACCCTAGTTTTAAAAGTGTCAGCTTATTTACCTTCTTTGTGTTTTGATAGATCTTATGTTCGTTATCTCTATAACGGGATCCCTATGATCTTGTGAGAAGATATGTCTGATTTATAAAACACATTTCAAATTCAAATGTGTTCCTAACGGGCTGCTCTTTAAAGTTCATCTATAAATACCCACAAGAATCTCTTGAAGAAATAGATCTGAAGCATTCATACTCTCAAAGAAAATCAATCACTTCAAGTGCCTCAGTCTTTAAAACCTTAGCTAGATAGACTTCATCGTTATTTATTTTTCTAGTTATTGTTTCGACAATCACTGAATTACTTATTTCATATTCTTTAAGGAATCAGTTGAATTGTCTCACGAGTGTGATTGTATTTCAATCATACTCCATAAATACTGGTCTTTGTTGTACACTGATCCATTAGAGATCACTTAGATTTTTAATAAAATTAGTGCACTTCAAAAATCCAAGTTTGACCAACTTGGTAGTGGACGTAGCAGTTTTTACCGTGAACCACTTCAATTCCTTTGTCTGTTATTTCATAAGCTCTTACAAACTGACCTAACACTTAAGAAGTCTTAATCTACTTAAGTGTCAGCCAGTTGCTTACATAAATTTTTTACTTATCTGTTTTAATAAATTGTTCTTCAATTCATTCCTTGTATTTTGTGATCTACTTTTCATAAGGCATTTAATTGTGTCAGCCAGCTGACCAATTTTGTTTCAGCCTACATCATCTTCTTTTAAAAACATCAACCAGCTGACAACATATCAGCTGACTGACAACATTACTCATTTTCGCTGTAACTTTTAAAGTTTCACAAATCTACCCTCAAAGTTTTTAAAAAGGCTATTCACCCCCCTCTAGCCTTATCAGTTGCCAACTGGACTAACAGTTTCCTTTACCACTACTCAAAAACCTTTTTTTTTGGGTTTTTTTTACCTCATTTGAGACCCCAATGTACACCATATCAAACAGCATATATCTAAAATTACCTAATTAACCCCCAAAATATTGGGTGTGTTTTACTTGCATTCTTTTTATTGGTGGGTCTTTATATATATGATAATCTGTCTATCTTATTTGATGATCTGCTTTCATAATCTTTTTCTATTCCCCATATTTCTATTAAGTTAGTGTACGTGCGTGCGTGTTATTTTTTTTTTTTGCACTTATCATTCCCCTTTCCTATTATTTATAACTTAAAATTACAAGTATATTAGTAATATTAAAAATCGTGATTCCTTTAAATAGAAGTAAACATATAATATCTTTTTTTAAATATAAAATTTAAAGTATACATGTTTTATTCTGATTGCGTAGGAAAATATAAATAAGAAAGAGAGAAATATATTGATAGTAATTTGTTAGTTATATGATATCAATAACTTAGGGCCTGTTTGATTTAACTTATTGATATGTGCTAATAACTTATTATTTATCACTGATGACTTATTGCTTATAACTTATGACTGAAGACTAATAACTAGTGCTGTTTGATTTAACCTTTTGAATGTGCTGATCAACTTTCATAAGTTAGCGTGTGTGTGTGTGTGTGTTTGATTAATATGTTGAAAAAGTGCTGAATTCAAATATAAAGATACAAATAGTCTCATCACAAAATGTGATTTACATTATTATTATTATTATTATTATTATTAAATTTCTTTTATTCTTATTACTAATTTAAATAATAATAATTATTATTATCATTGTTACTTTTATTATTATCATTATCACTTTTTTTATCATTTTATTAATATTAATAATACTTTTGTTTATATTATAATTATTACTTATTATTATTGATTTTAACAATATTAATATTACCTTGATTATTATTATTTTATTAATATTAATTTTATAATTACTTGTTATTATTACGATTATTTTTACTATATTATTATTAATATAACTTTTAATATTATTATTTATTTTATTATTATTATTAAGATCATTACTAATAATAATTATTATATTTAATATTATTAATAATTTTTTATTCTTTTTATTCTTATTACTATTATAATTATTCATATAATATTATTTATTAATATTATTATTATTCCTTTTATAATTATAATTATTATTTTATTATAATAATAATAATTATTCATTATTATTATTAATTTAATAATTATTATTTTTAATATTACTTTTTGTTATTATAACTATTATTAAGAAGGATAATATTAGAATATATAAAATTTCAATGAAGAAGATGACTTACATGTTTTTGTAAAGTAGAAATAAACAATAGGTTAGTGACCTTACATGTGCATTAATAGTATTATAGAGGGTACTGATTGGATTTTTTAAAAAAGGTCTCTAAAAAGATTTAAGTGTTGTATGAATTGTGTTTTAGGGTACAACCATTGTTGATACTATTAACAAATTTAATGACCAATCTATTTTTCTCCTTTTTTTATTTATATTTTTTCACGACAATCAAAATAGAATATTTTATATTCTATGAAAAAATATCGTATATTTTCATTATTTATATTACTTTTATCTAAAAATATGTCAATTTAAGGGGCAATTTATGTTTAAAATACATTTTCATTATTTTTTTGGTCCTCTCATATATTAAGAACACAAGGCATATATTATTTTTGGTGGGAAAAAAATTCACAATTTTCATATAAAAAATAGATATCTTTCTATGAGAGAACTTTAATTTCGTAAATCTTTAAAATATAAAAGAACTTTAATAATTCTAAACAAAAGGAAGATAGAAAATAATAAATGAATTTTTTGAGGTGGAGGGGGATACTATTCAATTAAATCACCTATGGGGATTTAGTGAATTTTATGGATAGAATCATGGGTGATAACCGTGCTAGTCCTTTTTATAACATTTTCAATCAGTACTAATGCATCATATTTGTTTGCATTCGCTAAAAGACATTTTTTTTGGGTGAAAGGATGATTAAACCCTTAATGAAATTGGATTAATGGCACACTGCATCGTAATTTAAAGTCGATGCATTACAATTCCAATTTGTGCTTTGGTATCCAATTTTTTGCATCGTGATCACTAGAAAGAAGTTTTATGCATCACGATACAAAAATCATGCATTAGGATGCATCAGTTTGGCTTTGATTTGTCTCTCTGTTTCTTCACATTCATCTCTCTAGACAGCCTTGACTCCCAACAAGTAATCACCCTTGTATAACCACATAAATTAAATTTCTATGCTACAAGCTATTGAAATGGAAATAGGGATTCATCGAAGAAATTTTAGGAAGGGAGATTCACCGGAGAAATTTTAGGAAGAAATGAAGATTCATTAGAGAAATTTTAGGAAAAAGTTAACGGGAAGATTCATTAGAGAAATTTTACGAAAAAGTTAACGGGAAGATTCACTAGAGAAATTTAGGAAGAAAATAAGATTAACTGGATAAATTTTAGGAAGATTCACTAGAGAAATTATATGTTATTGCACATCATTTACAACTCTTTTAACCAAGATTAGTGATGTGTACTACAGTCTTGGAATTGTTTTTATCAAGCTATTCACTAGGAAAAAAAGTTTCATGCATTGCAATTCAAAAATCATGCATTGGATAGAAAATAATTCAAAATCATGCATTGGGATACATCAGTTTACCTGTGATTTTTCTCTCACTCTGTTTCTTCACATTTATCTCCCAAGTTAGACCACCTTGATTCTCGACAATTGATTACCCCCATATATCCACGAACATCAACTCTTTTCGCTACAAGCTATTGGAATGAAATAGAGATTCACTGGAGAAATTTTAGGAAAAAAGGAAGATTCAATATATCCATGAAAATCAACTTTCTTCGCCACAAGGTATTAGAATAGAAACAAAGATTCACCAGAGAAATTTTAGGAAGAAGTTATCGAGAAAATTCACTGGAGAAATTTTAGGAAGAAGAAACCACTAACAACTCGCACAAGTAATAATTTCACATGACTTATTAAAGTGGACTTATGCGGTTATAAAAATAAGTACTTGGAGCATCCACAACGGTTTCCTTTACCACCACTCTAAAACCCTTTTTTGAGTTTTTTTTACCTCATTTGAGACCCCAGTGGACACCATATCAATCATCATACATCTAAAATTACCTAATTAACCCCCAAAATATTGGGTGTGCTTTACTTGCATTCTTTTTATTGGTGGGTCTTTATGTATATGATAATCTGCCTACTGCTTTCATAATCTTTTTCTATTCCCCATTTTTATTAAGTTAGTGTACGTGCGTGTGTGTTATTTTTTTGTACTTATCATTCCCCTTTCCTATTATTTATAACTTAAAATTACGGGTATATTAGTAATATTAAAAATCGTGATTCCTTTAAATAAAAGTTAAACATATAATATCTTTTTTTAAATATAAAATTTAAAGTATACATGTTTTATTCCGATTGCGTACGAAAATATAAATAAGAAAGAGAGAAATATATTGATAGTAATTTGTTAGTTATATGATGTCAATAACTTAGTGTTATAGAGGGTACTTATTGGATTTTTTAAAAAATGATCTCTAAAAAGATTTAACTGTTGTATAGATGGTGTTTTATGGTACAACCATTGTTGATGCTATTAACCGATTATAAATCTTGAAAAGTGGATCGACCAAACGATTTATCCTAGAATCATACAGGGTTGAGTTGGGTGTCCACTGTGAGCACATTTCTAAAGCCCATTTTGCCATAATCAAACTATACTTACCCAAATAAAACATAATTTCGCTTTTTTGACCTAACATGGGATTAACTTAGCCATAAAGAATATGGTGAAATTTAGACCGGGTCTTTGTACTGAAATTATAACCAAAAAAATATATGATATTTTTTTAAATTATTAAAGTACACTTTTAGGGGGAAAATAATAAAGATATCCTTAATGAATAAAAGACGTACATACAAAGCCCCACCCCCCTGCAAATTGAGGCTGCAATGTAAAACATTGGGCATCACAACCTTTGATTCTTGCATAGCAAAAAAATCGAGGTCGAATCTATGCACGCCTTATGCATGATAGACGCCCTACTTGCTTGAAGGTTTAGCGGCATCCGACTTCTATATGTACACTTCGTCGATGCTAACGTCACTTCCAAAAGAGGAAAAAAGAAAAGAAAGTAGGACTCCACTGCTATTGAGAAGTGAAGTTAACCTAGGGTGGCTTCTGGCTGGGCAAAAACATTGGTTTAGTTTTTAAGAGTTGGAAGTAAAAGAACTGAGCTTGATTTTTTAAGGGAACTTTTTAGTAATTTTTCCAAGAAATTAAAATACAAGAAGGAAATGGAGAAGGCGTGAGAGATTGGGAGAGGGAAAGACAATGATTATTAATTTTCACTTTCAAGGCAGATGGCCGGTTTGAATTGCATTGTGTAAGAAGCATTGATGAAAAAGTGAGTAAGAGAGGGAGAGGGAAAGACAAATGATTATTAATTTTCACTTTCAAGGTAGATGGAAGGTTTGAATTGCGTCGTGTAAGAAGTATTGATGACAAACCCTTGAATCATGCTATAAAGGAAAAGACACATAAAAGAGTCTCCATTTTTCAAGACAAATGGACAAGCTTCAAGGTAGAGTCATTTATCCTTGCGATGCCTAAATTTGGACAATGATTTTTGCATTGCAATGCCAAAATTTGAATAGATTTCAATTGTGCATTGCGATGCCTAGGGGTGAGCAAACGCCCATCAGCCCATAAGGCCCACAAATCAATGCCCATTCCCACAAAGTCTTCATCAGGGCTATAAAGTTAGGGATGCCCATGGGCTCGGGCAACATTTGACCCTAACTTTTTTAATGCCCGTTGTGCCCGGGCAAATAGTTCATTTTTCTTTTTTGAAATGTAACTTAAAAAGTCTACTTTCAAAATTAGGACATGAAAATGTTATTTTATTACTAATTAACTAATAAAAGTGTTATTTTTTTAAAAAAAGTTTGATTTTTAAATGCGGACTCTTTACGCGAAACGAAGAGAACATTTTTTATGATGAAATTAAGGGAAATTTTTGTTGGTGGGTGGACTCTCCTAACCCACAACACATGATGAGTTGGGTTGGTAGTCTTCAGCTCGCCACTTTCGTGGGTTGGCTCACCCCACCCTGCCAAATGATGGGTCTAAGTAGTCTGACTCGCCCCGCCAACCCACTTTAACAACTCTACTTGAGTATGTGACCATAATTAAAGGAAATATAAATAATAATTGTAAGGATGTAAAAATGTTTTATTAAAAAGAAAAGTTTTAAAAGGACAATTATTTTACAATAGACAAAAAAAGAAAAGAAATGAATGACAATTATTTGGAAACCAATTTAGTACCTTATATTAATATTAATAATTACATAATTTTTTTTAATTAGTGTGTCGAAACAAATAACTTAGGGAAAAAGTAAAAATTAATATATATTTTGGTTCCCGAACATTTGCAAAAAGATAAGTTTAGTCATCGAGTTTTAAAACAGATTCATGTGATCCCTTAATTCATTTTTTTAATCAATTTCCCTCCTCCAACCGTTATCGTTACATTTTTCGTCAACTTTTTTATAATATGACTAAATTACCCTTTACTAACAAGTTTCTTATGCCTGAATTTTTAAGAAATGCAAAATAAAAGGGGTAACTTGTCAATTCAATAATTTAATCACCTTCGTCTTCAACCCAACTCCACTTCCCTTCCATTCCCGATTCCACCGTGGCAGCTACCTAACCACCACCATAGCTCTGAACAACAAAATCCAGATAAGCCAAAATGGAAAATTTATTTCCTAGGTATCACCGTTATATTTCCTTTGTCTCTGCCACTATTACCATAGCTCTCCGACTCCGAACAGTCTCCCTCCTTGCCCTTCTTCTTCATCTCTTCATACGATTGATCACCTCCATCGGCGTCTCCTCTCTCAAAAAACGAATCAGCTAGATCTGATAGATCTGTCACAGAGTCCTCTGCTGATGAGTGCTCGCTGCCGCTGCTCTTACACAATTGTGCTCGAGCAACGTCATTGAATGCCACCGTGATTTTCTTGAATCTCACTGGAATATTATCGGCCATTACCAAAACGATCTTACAAAATCAAGTAAGTTACAAAATTTCTCTCACAACTCCCTCTTTATTTGTGGTGCTAAAAACGATCAATTTATTTTCTTATCTAATGTTGAATTTTGGCTCTATCCAAAGTGATTGTTTTATGAATTGCTGGCTCTGCTTGAACGTTCATATATATAGTACTCCCTCCATTCTGGGCAATGAGTATCCGTTTGAAAGTCAAACTAAAAAAAGAAGAAGACATTTTTAGTAGTTCATTAGTAATAAAATGATATTTTTATGTCTTTATTTTTTAAACTGGACTCTTTCAGTGAAAAATCCAAAAATGAAATATTGGATTCTTTACCGAAGGAAGTAATAGATTAGTGTGCACTGTTTATTACTTCCTAGGTCTTCATAAATCTCAATTATGCAAACCCATGAGAAAAAATCATAATTTTGTTGGGGGAAGGGGCGGGGGGTGGAAACAGAATGAATTAGAGATGTGCTTTCCTTCTTCAAGAAAATCTTTCAGTTTTGATATGTGCTCAGGTTTGGGCAATTTGAACGAAAAGTATTGCCAAGTCTTATGGAAAACAAAATAACGACTATTTCTCATGGGTTTTGGCTTTTCCATTTTGTTATTTGAAGGATATATCAATTATATATCAAACAAGTTCGTTATCAAAACAGTAATCATGAATTACCTGGTGCGAACTAGAACCTTGTGCGCAGCGGAAGAATTTCGCTTGAGCTACGATCTTCGTATACCAAGATCCACAGACCTGCAAGTCTCTCTCGTCGGATTGATATCACAGGGCACGGATATCAATACTGGTTCACACCGCAAATCCAAGCCTCTTGATGGTTAGGCTAGAGGGAGTATTTTGGTGAGATAGATTTTAGGGAGAGAGGAGAGGGCGGCACTTCTAGGAGACGTGTTCTCCAAAGTAGTTGATTAGGGTTTTATCCCTTTTGTTGCCCTATTTATATTATTACAAGAAACCTATTTCTTGTAGGTTAAGTCAATCCTAAACCCACTTGGATTAGGATACTAATTAACCAATAAATAATATAAATATATTTTCCATGTGGGCGGGACTAAATAATCGGGCCGCAAGCCCAATTACCAACATCTCCCACTCGTACACATGGACTCACCTCTCTAACCATATCGTATCATCAAAACCCGTTAAACACTGCCTCTTCATACTGGAAGTGAAGCGTGCGACATGACGAGAAAGATAAAGGGTGGAGCGCTATACCAAATCACCATCGACCCGGCATAGAACGTCCTCGTTAGAAAACAAAACTCGTCTATACCCCAGACCGTATATATACATCAATTTAAGCATCCTCAATCCCTCAAGAGCGGTGCTTAAATCTCAATATGTTTGTGTATCAAGATCAACCTTTTGAACCGTATGTTCAATATGATCGCCATGGCATTGAAACACAAAAATAGAGATGCATATCATACTATCTTCCTTAGACACTCATATTAATCACTCTTGGTATTGCTTTCCCAAAGAATGCTCAGGATCAGTATGTGCATAGCCCGTTGGTCGGCATGCCAATAGCATCATCTACGTCCAAGTTCATGATATAGTTCTAAGTCACATAGGGTATAATTGTGATCTGGATTTGATCACCAGAACTCACACAGTGATGAAGCAGGGATCATTCAATCACTTTCTTAGGTCGCATTATAGTCACATACAGTATGAAGTGTATGCTATGACGGAACTCCCACACGAAGCAGGCATGTCATGCCCAAACGTCATACGAACCTTAGTCTAGCCGCCCTTCTAGCGTCTAACTTGAGTACTTAAAAGCAGTCGCTCTTCTAGTGACTCTCTTTTAAGATCTCACATTCAGACTTTTCCTTGGGATATAAAGTCGACCTTATAAAAGGTCTCATCTTGGCCGTATGCCAAGGCGATAAATGTAATGTCATTTGCGTACCCCCCTTTGTAGGTACCAAAGACTTTTACTATCTCAACTTGCTCGCCCACCTAGCGACAAGGTGAATTACCCGTGTGAGAGGGCCAATTCAATATCCACGACATCTTTTAATAAAAAATATATATGCCACACAATTTCATATCAAAATATCCAATTAACATATAAAAGGAACAAAATGAAACTGCAATTTATTCAAACGATAATGAATAATAATCAAATGTCAACATAAGTGTTCTCAGAATAAAAGTCAAATCCTACGAAGCCCTAGACCCAACATGTGATCCTGAAAGATCTCTCTAGCTAGAGGCTTAGTCATAGGGTCAGCTAACATGCTTCTAGTAGGAATATATTCTAGAACAACTTTCTTTTCTGCAACCATGTTTCTAGTGAAATGATATTTGATGTTAATGTGTTTCATCTTCCCATGGTACTTGGGGTCTTTAGTGTAACCTAAAGCAGCCATGCTATCACAAGCAATGACTACAGGACGATCCACATGCATCATAACATCAAGATGTTGAAGAAAACTCCTCAACCACACAGCTTCTTGAACCGCAGCTGAGCAAGCCATGTACTCTGACTCCATCGTAGATAGGGCGGTGCTAGTCTGTAAACTTGCTACTCCAAGAGATAGCTCCACCACCAAGGAGGAAAGCGTAGCCAGTAGATTTATAACCATCTACATCTCGGCCCAATCCGCGTCAGTGAAACCTTTCAAGCTCAAATCACCACCTTGGTAACAAAGGGTTAAATTTGTGGTTCCCACCAAGTAACGCAGAACCCTCTTCACTGCCATCCAGTGTTGAGGTCCAGGATTACTTTGGAATCGACTCAACATCCCAACTGCAAAGCATAGGTCAGGCCGAGTACACACCATAGCATACATCAAGCTTCCTACCGCATTTGCATATGGAGTCGTAGACATTCTCTTATTCTATTCTTCATTCTTAGGGCATTGGTTTGTACTAAGGACACATCCTTTTTCCATTGGAGTGACAACGGGTTTTGAGTTAGTCATGCCAAATCGTTCGATAACTTTCTTAATGTAAGTCTCTTGAGACAAACTGAGAAATCTTTTCGAACGATCTCTAATGACTTTTACTCCAAGCACATAGCTTGCTTCACCCAAGTCTGTCATATCGAAAAGCGCAGACAGCCACTCTTTAGTGTCATTTATCATCTCCATATCATTCCCAGCTAGTAGGATGTCATCAACATATAATGACAGAATCAAGATCTTTTTCTTGGATCGTTTAACATACACACAATTGTCTTCCTCAATCATCACAAAGCCAATTGAGGTTATCGCTTGGTGAAAGCGAATGTACCACTGTCTAGATGATTGTTTGAGACCATAGATGGAACGTTTGAGGCGGCACACTTTGCGCTCTTGTCCCTTGACTTCAAAACCCTCTGGTTCAGTCATATAGATCTCTTCATCTAGTTCTCCATTGAGAAATGCGGTTTAACATCCATCGATAAAGTTCTAGATCCATGTGTGCTACTATCGCTAGGATTAGGCGAACAGAGGAAAATCTCACCACAGGGGAGAATGTCTACTCATAGTCTAAACCCTCTCTTTGGGTAAAGCCTTTCGCCACAAGACGTGCCTTATATTTGTCAATTGATCCATCCGCCTTTCGCTTGACTTTGAAAACCCATTGGTTTCCAATAGTCTTGCGACCTTCTTGAAGATCAACTAACTCCCAAACGATTCTTTTTCATGAGGAAATTTCATCTTCCATTGTAGTCATCCATTCACTTGTTTGTAGGTAAAGAAAGGGCTTCTTTGAGCGATGTAGGCTCACTAGAATTAAAAGAAGTAGTTAGGAAAGATTCCTCTTCGATCGCGAATCGACGACGAGGTATATTTCCACGTTTACTTCTTCGTTCTAGGATCGGACTCCCACTAGAATCCGTACTCCCACTCGGATGAAGATCGCTTTGACTCTTATTGGCGATTTCCATAGGTTCAACCTCATGTTGTACCGTAGGATTAGGTAGAGACAATTCCCCACCTTCGCCAAAAGATGTCATATGTTCTTCTTCCATCTCAAAAAGTTCAAAGTCTTTCCTAACTTCACCTATCCGTAGGAAATCATTCTCAATGAAATCAACATTGCGCGACTCTGATTCAGTCATTCCTTCGTCAGGTTTTCCACCGTACATAACATAACCCTTTGAGGTATCTGAATACCTTATGAAAACACACTTGTTTCCTCTAGGGCCTAGTTTTCCAAACTTATTGGAAGTACTATGGACATAACCTACACAACCCCAAGGATGAAGATGCCCCAATTTAGGCTTCTCACCTTTCCAAAGTTCATAAGGGGTTGTGGGAACTGACTTAGAAGGCACTCGGTTAAGTATGTAGGCGGCAGTCATTAGCGCATCCCCCCCAAAACGAAATTGGGAGGTTGGCCTGTGCCATCATTGACCTAACCATTTCCAACAATGTTCGATTCCTTCGTTCTGCAACACCATTTTGTTGCGGAGTTCTAGGAATTGTCAACTGTCGGCGTATTCCCTTTGTCTCACACAATTCTTTAAATTGATCAGATAAATACTCACGGCCCCGGTCAGTTCTAAAAGTTTTTAAGCTTTTATCCTTTTGATTCTCAACCTCTGCGAGAAAGCGCTCAAAACACTTGAGAGCTTCATCGCGGTGAGAAATAAGGTAAACATAACCATAGCGTGTGTAGTCATCGATAAAAGTGAGAAAATAGGAAGCTCCATGACGTGCCTTAACATTCATTGGTCCGCAAATGTCTGAATGGACTAACTCTAATGGATGTGTGGCTCTTTTTGCCTTACCAAAATGCTTTCGGCAAGCTTTTCCTGCCAAACAAGATTCACAAAAGGGTAGGTTGACTTTGCTGAGAGACCCCAACAGACCTTGTCTAGCCAATCTAGTCATCCTATCTTTTCTTATATGTCCAAGTCTAGCATGCCATAACTCAGAATTAGAATCATCGTAAACCATGCAAGAAGAAGAATTAACAGAAGAATTATGGGAATCCAACAAATCTAATTTAAAGAAATTATCTGACAAAGAACCATGTCCCAAAATCTCATCACCAAAACAAATATCCAAGTGATCATTACTAAAATTAAAAAGAATATCCATGTCCTAGCAATTGTACTACTGATAGTAGATTATGTCGAATTCCAAGTGCATAAAGAACTTCATGAAGAGTCAATGTGCGTCCACTCCGCAATTGAAGTTGGTATGAGCCAACTCCTTTGACTTCAACAGACGAACTGTTTCCCATGAAAATTCTTCTTGTACCAGCAGGAACTTTTCGATAATCTACAAATCCTTCTCGATCCCTCGTCACATGTTTGGTTGAGCCTGAGTCTACAATCCACACAGGGAGAGAGTCAGCTAATAAAACATGAGAGCAAACACAACTTTGTATGGAGATAGGATTAAGTGATACCTTCTTGGGCTCAGGACAAGTCAGAGCAAAATGACCCAAGGCACCACGGTTGTAGCACTACGCTTAGCAATATTCTTTTGCCTCTACGGTTTAGCAATCTTGTCACTTTTGGGGCCCAAATTCGAGTCTTCTTGCCTTTAGCTTGTTTCTTGTGTTGCAGGTGTGGCTTGCGCGACCCTCAAGGGAAACAAGAGCAAGATCACGAGTCGCGGCACTTATCGCGATTCGATTCATGACACTCGACCTCAAGCTCAACATGGCGAGATACACGCAAAGTCGAATGGAGTGCGTATGAGTCAAGATACGCCTCAAACCACTCCAAGAGTCGCAGGGTGAGCGAATCATCGCTTGAACTTGTGTTCATCAGATAAAATAGAACCAGCAGCTTTAAGATCTCGAATCATTCCGGACATCTCACGTAGTTGTTCAAGAATGTTTCGTTTCTGGTTAATCTTATAACTTTCAAACTTGTAAGTCAAAGTCCTTAACTTTGTAGCAGAAGTATTCCCATAAGTGCGCTTAATTTGGTCCCACATTTGTTTAGCAGTCAGGCAATCCTCAAACTCGCCAATCAGATCATTATGCATGCTACTTGATCGGCATAGTAAAAGCGTGCACATTGATCTTTTTTTCGATCAAGGAATTCCTGCATTTTACGCGTCTTTGGGCGATGATCAAGTTACCCATCTCGGTTCTACCATCACAAGATATCAAGGTTGTCCGTAACCTCTTGCTCGTTTAGCAAGTACGTGATTTTCCTTTGCCAAACACTATAGTTTGAGCCATCTAATTTCTCACCCTTATTAAGGTCAGCGATTACATTCTGGGAAGCCCATTCCCCTCAATTTTATTGCAAAAATAAGACATAAGCATATATATATTTCGATTCACTTTTGTTTTAAAAAATCAATTACTAAATATAATCACATCATACACGTAAGGAGGGAAAATCCGCGAGGCTCGTAATCACAACCAAAGCATGCACAACGTGAAAATATCCATAAATTGATAATTTAAACAAAAGAAATATGATAGAACAAATCCATCAAGTACATATCATGTACATAAATATTTTCAATACTGAAAATAAATATATTGGGTCTCGTATAGTCCCAATCGCAATTTTAGAGCCCAAAACGACAATTAAATATGCTAAAAATGACTTCAAAATAGCTTAAAAAATTCACAAAGAATTTTAAAAATTCGAAACGATCCCAAACACCCTAAACATCCAGAATGACAAAAACCTGGATATTATTTTTGTATTTTTAAAAAATCAGAAAACATGTTTTTATACACTGAAAAATCAAAAACAAATATTTACAGGCTGAATTGATCAAAACAGAGGCCACCATTGGACTCAGAACGCCAAAACATAGCCAGACGCGCCGGCCGTTTGCCGATCGGAGCTCCAGAATGGCCGCACGCGCCCTCACGCGCCACCTGCGCGTGTGGGCTTCCTTCTGAAGCTGACTGGGCGCTGACAAGGACTTAGGGCTTACGTGGCAGCTGACGTGGCATGATGACGTCACCGATGACGTCAGCACAAAAGACTTTTCTGAAGTGGGCCCCACTGATGACGTGGCGATGACGTGGCAGGTGACACGTTGACCGTTGACCAGTCAACGGTTGACTGGTCAGCCTCCAGTCGTCTCCACGCGCCTGGCCGGAATTTGAACTCCACGCGCCGTCTTCTGGTGGTCCGATGACCTCACGGAAGGTGGCGTTGGACTCGTCTTGTCGAGTACTTCCCAGTGGTGTACTTTTTACCTCGAAAGGAGTGCCAAAAATGGCACGTGTATCGAGGCCGAGAGTGGGGGTCGTTTTTGATCGAATTTTTAACCCAAAAAATCGATTCGCGAAGTGCCAACTTCGCGAGGCCATAAAACGTTCATTTTAAGTCCAAATTAAACATATAATATGTCGTTGGAAAGCTTTCACGGAGTACTACGAGTACAGTCCATAAAATCACGATTTCACAGAACATAAACAGGTCATAATAGCACGCAAAATTTCAGAAAAAACGATTTTCAACAAAACTTGGGTTTGTGATATTTTGAAAAATATCCAACAGAATACAACGAGAATTTAGTATGTTGTTCGCCTCGTCGTAGGGAACTCAGACATATAAATTTTTTCGAAAATTTTAAAGTTTTACACATAAAATAATAAAACCCATTTGTTTCGTTATCGGGTAAAACTTTTAAACAAACCAAAAAACAAGAGCATGCGATTCATGGCATAACGATACGAGCAATCAAGCATATAGGCTCTGATACCAATGAAGGATATATCAATTATATATCAAACAAGTTCGCTATCAAAACAATAATCACGAATTACCTGGTGCGAACTAGAACCTTGTGCGCAGCGGAAGAATTTCGCTTGAGCTATGATCTTCGTATGATCCACAGACCTGCAAGTCTCTCTCGTCGGATTGATATCACAGGGCACGGATATCAATACTGGTTCACACCGCAAATCCAAGCCTCTTGATGGTTAGACTAGAGGAGTATTTTGGTGAGATAGATTTTAGGAAGAGAGGAGAGGGCGGCACTTCTATGAGACGTGTTCTCCAAAATAGTTGATTAGAGTTTTATCCCTTTTGTTGCCCTATTTATATTATTACAAGAAACCTATTTCTTGTAGGTTAAGTCAATCCTAAACCCACTTGGATTAGTATACTAATTAACCAATAAATAATATAAATATATTTTCCATGTGGGCGGGACTAAATAATCGGGCCGCAAGCCCAATTACCAACATTATTCAACGCTATGGTGGTGGTTGTCTGTCATGGTGGAATTAGGAAAGGAAAGGGAAGGGAAGATGGGTTGAAGGTTAATGTGATTAAATTTTTGAAGCGACAAATAACCCTTTTTATTTTATATTATTATACTTCTTAAAAAGTTAGTCATAAAAACTCGTTGATAAGAGTAATTTAGTTATATTATAAAAAATAGACGAAAAATATAACGGGATTGGAGGGAGGGGCAAAATTGATTCAAAAAAACGAATTAATGGACCACATAAATATGTTTCAAAACCTGATGACCAAACTAATCTTTTTGTAAATGTCAATGGACTAAAATAAATATTAATCCAAAAAGTAATTACACTATTTTTTTTATTTGCAGTTTTAAAAAGTTAAAATTGGACCGTTATCGTACTTTCAACGCTAGTCGCTAGACTCATGAACTTTAAATAGTCACTTTCAAACTTTAAATGGTTACTCCCATCCCATGTTTCAATTGCACACTTTACTTCCGACGCCGTCGCCACTTTCCCATGGATATCCCACCGCCACCAACTCCACCAAACGACGACGCACGAGCACCAACCGCCGACAGTCTCATCACCGGCGACCCCAATTCACCCGCCGACATCCTTCCCGAATCAAAAGCCATGCCTATCGCCGGAAAATCTACATTGACCAAGAAGAAAAAGAAGAAGAAACCCTACATTGACCTTTTCGATAATCCACAACCTTCAACTTCGTCTTCATCATCTTGCTGTACATCTTCTTCGTCGCACCCAATATCGAGAGGTTTGCGTGTTTCAAACAGCCGCAGAAACCCTAGAGTTCTCATCAGTTCGGTCCGGCAAAAGGAAAACGACGTCGATGCGCTCGCCCTCCCCCTTGGAATGTCAATTGCAGCTTTTGTTGCTCAGGTTTCATCAATTCCTTTGCATTTATTCGATTGTATTTTTCTTTCAAAAAAATCTTATTTGACCACTCAAAATTTTTAATATTGCACTTTTGTTTTTGTTTATTTCATGTTTTGTATTGAGAAGGGTATACATATTTTTTTCTATGTCATGAATGATTAAATATCATGTTTTGAAAAAGAAGAAAAAATTGAAAGAATAAAGGAGGTTTGAAGCTTAAATGTGTCTTTATTGTAAAAAAACATTTTTTTTTTTGGTTGGAGGGGAATATCTTTTTCGCCTATGGTAAGATTATAAAGAGACTGTCTTTTGGCCATAATTCTCTTGATGGTTACTTTAAGACTCAAAATCAGTAAAGATAAATGCTGAATCTTTCTAGAAGAATCTTTCTTGAGGTCTTAACAAAACCCAAGTAAGGAATTAGAGTATCTCTTAAGCATGTAAAAGAGGCTTCTTTCTTTGGAAAAGAATAATGAAGATGAGAAGAAGAAAATGGTAATCTCTATTTAAACTAGAGAAGCTAAGAGTACACTGTATAGATAGGTTTAGGAAGAAAAGTTTTGCTCTAACGCATGTTTGTCCGACTTGATTGTTTATCTGTTAAATTGCATTGGGTAGGTTTGAGGAAATTTCTGAAACGAGGGTTTAGGCGTGTCCGTGCATCATAGTGAACTATAGACTTTTATGTAATCTATCCTCCTTGATAATGGCTGCAGTTATTTTGGCTGAACTTGAGACATCTAATATGTTTTGTTATTCTTTTGCTTTTATCGTCCTTGATTAATTTCAAAAGTTCCATTGAACTCGAAAATATTAATTTTGTAAGATAAATAGTTGAGTGGAAATTTTTTAACTCAGCAATAACTATATTAACACTAATGGATCGTATACAATAACAATTTTTTGACCACGTGAATTTCTAAAAGGAATGTTCTTTCAAGAAGGATAAAGCACTCTCTAGTGGGGTACACTCAATGAGGCTTTCAAATATCAATAGTTTGGAAAGCCACTCAATGATTGTTTTCAATAACTAGGAAATGTGTGTTCAAACTTAGAACAATAAAGACTATAGTGAAGGAATGATTGTTCTTGAGTTGATCTTGAGTAGATGCTCTTGAAAAACTGTCAAGCTCTCTTGAATGTTTTTGCGGTCTCTTCATCCTGTAGAGTCTTCAATACTCCCAAGTGTTGGCTTATATACTTATATACTAGGATTTTTTGAGCCATTTGAAGAAGGATTCGACCACTTTGATTTGAGATTTGAATGCATTAACTACATGTAGATATTGGTCTTGACTCCTACTAGGTGATCTTTCTTGTCGGTCTTCGAAATGAGTGGTTTCGCTCTTGCAAATTAACTGCAAAGACAGCTTTACTCAAAATAACGTCGACAATAGTGTTGTAGCTGATCGTCCTTTCTGAATTGTTGCCTAAAGAGGAAAGTAGTTTTTGCTGGTCTACATGAAGTCACAAACATCTTACGTCAAAGTCAAACATCTCTGAAAGGATAGGGTCTGAAAATCTTCAAGAAAATCTACTTATCTAGTCCACATTGATAGGAAATTTGCAGATTCCGAGTCCCTTCGATCAATACACATTTGCAGAGTTAGCACATTGGCAGACAATCTTCACAGCACACTTGATGGAAACACAAGGATACTCAGGTAAAGGACCTGGGTTCCAATCCCGATACCAAGGGATCACACTTACCTATCAAAAAAACACACACACACAAATTGGCCGAAGTCTCTTCCATGCAATTTCAATACTCATAAGTTAGATGATTTTCATGATAGCTTGACAAGGAATATGATTTGATCACTTCGATTTCAGGGCTTAAAATCTCCAACCCACCACCACTAACTTTCCAAAGCTGTTTCTGAACTTGCCACCACCACCCTTACCCTCCGCCATCTTGAAACTAACATCACCACCACCACTCAACTAGGTGCCCTGTGTTTAGGTTCACTCTTTCTCAATCTGTGTCACTCATTTTTATACTTGGAGCCATTTTATCTAGGGCTGGCAAAAATCCCGTTTTTCCCGACCCGTCCCGACATTTCCCGACCCGACAAAATCCCGATCCCGACTTTGTCGGGATTTTTCCCGTCCCGACTTATTTCGGGACGGGATTCGGAAAAATTCTCAATCCTGTCGGGATCCCGTCCCGTCCCAACTTATTGTGAGTGTACTGTCTGTGTACAGTTTGTAAGTTTGTAACTAGTGTGCACTGTGCTTCACTGCTTCTCACTCTCTCATTAGATTAGATTAAACAAAAGTTACAAAACAAAGTAACAAACCCTATTAGGAAATCCCAAAACCCTCCGCCGAATCGCCAATCGACTTTCGACTCTGCGCTTCTTTCTCAACTTCGACTCCGTCGAATCGAATCGCCAATCATCTCCTCCCCGCCGGCTGTCGTTTCTCTCTCTTTCTGACTGTAAGTCTCTCTCTCAATCTCTCGCTCTTTCTCTCTCTCTCGCGCTTCTGTTGCGTTGTGTTGTGCTGTCGGTTTAGCAGGAGGTGTGGGGGGAGTATCATTGACATAGTTAGTGAAGCTGTGAAGGTGGTCTTCTCGGGTTCAGAAGCCGAATCAGATAGTCAGTAGCCTTTGAAATCTGGTGCGATTTCTCTGTAACCGACTTTGGCTAGAGCAATCATCTGGTACCGCCATGAGTACCATATCTCTGGCAAGCCATGAAGGAACACCACCGACGACGACCCAGTTCCGACCTCGGCTACATGAAGCTTTAGCAGAAATTTAGGGGAGGTGAACGGTGAACCCCTTCTTTTGTAAACGTTTTTATTTTTGTTCTTTATAATATATATATATATATATATATATATTCCGAATGGTGAGTTTGATTCATCTATTAAATTGATAGCTCCTGGCCTTCAGCGACATGTTTGTTTAGCATTTTCGAAAAATCAATCTCGGGTTTTGGTTTTGTTGGGCTTGTGTTCTGTTTCAAATAGGCATTTTGATGTAATACATTGAGCATGGTTAATGACTTAATTCTATTTGGTTCTGGGACTGGTTAAATTCACTTGTTTTGCATTACTCCAGTTGATGAAGGGGAGTATTAGTTATGCAATTGTTCTGTACTATAGTGTTTGTTCTTTTAAAAATCAACTAATAGTCTAATAGTTTTAGAAGAAATTGTTTGTCTATCACGTTTCTGAAATTTTAATCATGATGGAAATATTTAAAAAATATTTTAATTTTAGAAGATATTGTTCATAAATATTATAGTCGGGATTACGGGATTTTTATCTCCCGAACTGTCGGGATCCCGACTCGTCGGGATCCCGATTCGTCGGGTCCCGACACTTATCGGGATCGGGAAGGAAATTGAAATCCCAATTTCTATGAGGACGGGATCGGGATGAGGGGTATCGGGACGGGTCCCGTCCCGATTCCACCCCTAACTTTATCTACATGGTAGCCACGAAGGCACAAAGATTAACCCCAAGCCCATCATGAAAGTGAGGAGCAATATTGATGGTGAAGATGTAGGTAGAGAGTGGAAGGGGGAATGGAGATGGACATGGTTCTTCGAAACTTGTTGGGTCGTTGTGAACTGTTTGAGCTTCTATAAGACGAGTCTTATAGTTGTAGGAAGACTGTTTCATTAGTCATGGGGGATAAAACTATGTTTCAGTGTGGTAGGAAGACTTTTGACGTGTTAAAGATTCAGATCAAGGATCAGGTGGAATTCAAGGTTATAGAGAGGAGTGGAGGCAGGTCTCATGAAATTGTTCTTTCTCGGTTTGAGTTCGACAGGCTGTGCAAGTGGTTTAGCAGATTCTCAGCATCTAATGTTATTTGGTGGAAGAAGTGGCAAGGCAAGAGGAGAGAATTCATTGTTGCGAAAGAGAGGAATGCAGCAGGAGCCTTTGTCAGAGTCATCGTGAGGGGATCAAAGAGATCAGGAATGATCTGTGTTCCAGAGAATTTTGTAGAGGCAGGCTGGATTTGGGTGGCTGATAAGCTTCGTCGATTCAAAGAGCCATTCTTTGATGAAAATAAGAACTGATCTTATCTTTATCCAATTCGTCTGAGTTTCACCGCTTTTTACTGAATTAACCCAGCCACTCGACCTGAAAAACTGGCCTAGTTGAGTGATTTTTCCCTGAGTTTCGGCAAGTCGAGGCTGAAATGACAGTCAATCAACTCATCCTACTTTTTTTTGATAGGTAATAAGAATAATATTAACAAGGCATCAAAACAGGTGACGCGCCCTTTGTATACTCCTACACTAAAACCTAAATAGCAAAAGAACTATCCACAGTGTCTACAAAAGAATTATCCACCCCCACAGTCATTAAAAGGACCTCAAAATGGCCTCCATCATTTTGTTGATGCACATATCCTCATTATCAAAAGCTCTCTGATTTCTTATCTTCCAAATTGTCCATACTACAGCCAAAGGGGTGGCATCCCACAAGTCAGTCCTTTTTCTCCTTTTGTACAAAGACCGGCATCTAAAGATCTCCTTAACAGATCTCGGGGTTGCCCCAAAACACAATCAACTCATCCTACTTTTGCGGTTTGGGGACCCAAAATCAGAACTGAGTCCCTGAAATTTCAGTGACTGCCGAAACTTCGAACCATGATCTGAAAATAGTTAGAGGGACTTTATTTTTAATTTTTTTGGTTTTTTATAATAGAATTAATGATGTAATATTATGACATTAAATTGGATACGGGAAGTACATAAAATATACAGGATTTGGGTTAAAAGGGGAATTCCTCATTATCAAAAGCTCTCCGATTTCTTATCTTCCAAATTGTCCATACTACAGCCAAAGGGGTGGCATCCCACAAGTCAGTCCTTTTTCTCCTTTTGTACAAAGACCGGCATCTAAAGATCTCCTTAACAGATCTCGGGGTTGCCCCAAAACACAATCAACTCATCCTACTTTTGCGGTTTGGGGACCCAAAAATCAGAACTGAGTCCCTGAAATTTCAGTGACTGCCGAAACTTCGAACCATGATCTGAAAATAGTTAGAGGGACTTTATTTTTAATTTTTTTGGTTTTTTATAATAGAATTAATTATGTAATATTATGACATTAAATTGGATACGGGAAGTACATAAAATATACAGGATTTGGGTTAAAAGGGGAATTTCTCTTTCCTTGTCCATTCAATTTTATGTAATTTCTATCTCAGTTGAGCTCCTCATAGTCGGGTACTAAGAAAAATAAAAACTACTTGGGTGTAAATGGTTGGAAATATATCCCACGAGTCCATGACCATACCCAGTACTCGTCATATTGCGCCGCACTGGTAGATAATGTGGAACATGATAGAACTTGATATAACAAGGGCTCAAGATGTTTTTTAAAATCTTAGGTAATCTGAAGTTTGTCACTTTCAAGATTCTTCATTCTGTTTTTGATACTGTTTGGTTGCATGTTATGTTAGGTGTTGGAAAGGAAAGATGCAGGTGGAGAAATGATGTCTGTGGATCATCTTTCGAAGGTACTTCGCATATTCTCTTTTGAGCCAGTTAATATTGAATTTTTGCCCTTCTTTGCAGCAGTATCATACCCCATCGCCACTCTATTATTTCTTGCCTTGATACACCTGTTTGTTCGACATTTTCATTGGTGCTGCCTGTGTGTTGACTGTATATATATAGGAGGGTTGAAACACCTGGCTGATAGATAATCCTTTTCAGTTGTGGATCGTTCAGGTGTTGCTACATTTGGATTCCTTTTGGCACATTTGGTGTGCATTGAGAGGTGAAGCCCACCATTAATGGTGGGTTGAAACTTCTGAAAACCTCCTTTACACATTTAATATTTATCAATTCACTAAGGGGATCTCATTGTTTCATGTTGTCTACTTTGCAGATCTGCACTTTGGCGGTTGCAGAGTCTTTGGACAATGTAAGATTCTGAACAGTTGTATCCGGAAACTACTCTTGTTGTCACATTAAGGTCTATTCTTTTTTTTCTTATTTTCTTATATAATGTTAAAGGAGTTGTGTTTTTGTGTTTTGGTTTATGTGGAAATAGGTCTTTGGGAACAAGTTTGACGGCTTTGTGATGAACTTTGAGAAATCATTTCAGAGCACCTTGATGACACTTAGATTAATCAATGAATCTTCTCAGAACAATGGAAAACAGCGAAAATTCTTGAACCATGTAAGAAGTTCAGATCTGACTCCACCTGTACTTCATAATGGAGAAGGGGGTAGTGGTTCTATTATTGCTGATTTTCAGTCCGAAGCAATTCTGAACACTATCAGCACTGAGGAACAATCACTTGAAGAAACTCATGAGAATGTGCAGACAGATCTAAGTTACCGTGAGCTTGTGCTACATGATACTCAATTAAACCAACAGCTGTCCCTTGTTTCTCCAAACACACTGCATTTGGGTCATTTTGGTAACAACCAATCTGTGCTTAGCACTATGCAAAAGTCTGTTGTTGAACAAGCTCGTTCTAATGACCTCAAGACATTTGAGATCGAACTTCTCAAGAAAAAGATGCAGTTGAAAGAATCGCAACTTGCTCTTTACTATGATTCAAATTTTTTGGAGAGGTTTAAATTATCAATGGGTATCTCAAAAGCATCCTTTAAAGCCAAAAAATTCAAAACTGAATTAGAAGATACAAGACATGCTGAGCTACTGAAAACGTGTGTAGACTGTCTTGTTGCTGGTTTGCTAGTCATGTTGGCCTGCGTTGCATATGGAACTTATGTTTATGCTCACCAAAGGATTACTGAAGCTACTGCATCTTGTATACCTTCCAATGTAAGTACTGTCTTCCTACGCTAATCGAATTTTTGTCGCTCATGGTTTTCTGAGAGACCAATGGTTAGACTTGTCTTACAACTGTGTGCTATGTCTTTGTTTTTAAGGCAATGAGTGGTTTCTACTCAAAATATTTGGTGGTGATTCTCCAGGACAGTGAAGATTCTCCCATAATTTCTTGTAGTGTCACTGACCGTAAATACATTAAGTTCACTGTATGGATAGTGTTTACTCTTTATATAGGGTTTCTTTTGTAGGCACCAAGTCCATGATTCCATCTCCTATTTGAGAATCAAAATGGTAATGAATTTTAGTTAATGAGGTACCTGTTCGAAGTATTCGTAGATGAAGAACCATATCGTGGGTTTCAGTGGGTGTCAGTGTCACAAGACATCGTGGGTTTTAGTGGGTGTCAGTGTCACAAGACTTCGTTGTTTGCTATATTATTATTCCTTACCTCTTACTTTTAGTAATCAAATAATGATAATTGAAAGAAATTCATTAAGGAAATACAGGACACATGCTGTAAAAATTAGATGTCCCTACTAGGTACCAAAACTACTATGGAGTCTTGGCCAGAAATAAATAGAAAAATATATGGGTGCACTCTTTATACATGCTCATAAACAACTACCGACTCAATATTTTTGACTTGATGTTAAATGTTAGAATTAAAAGTTTTTTGGATGGAAAATGCATATTAATATTTCGGTAGTGTGCACAATGGTGAATTGGTGATGTTAGTCGTTACAAGGTTGCAGAGCCAAACAAGAATGACTCAAAATACGAAAACTAGATGATTTTCCTAGCATTTCTGGCTATGTTTCCTAAATAAGCTGGTATATGAAGGTATAACAAACATTTTAGCAGGGATTGATTCACTGAACCAGAATAAGGTGTCTAGAAACACAATGGTTGGTATTTGGTGAAAAAGGTCTAATCTTTCGAGATGATTCTTTCTAGGAGACTTAGTTGTTCTCAGAAGTTAGCTACTTTTGTCAATCAATCATGGACGTTTAGCTGAGACCTTTTCCTTTTTCTTACTATTTGGGGAGTGGGGGTGTCTTTTACTTGTGTACAAATTGCTATGAAGGTATAACAAACATTTTAGCAGGGATTGATTCCCTGAACCAGAATAAGGTGTCTAGAAACACAATGGTTGATAATAATTCTATTGGCTATGTTTCAGGACTCCAATTCTTGGTGGATACCAAAGCCAATGGCATCTTTTAATTCGGGACTGCTGATCCTTAGATGTCAGCTTCAGGTAATAAGTCGGATGCTGTTTGGTGTGCTAATGATCGGGGCGATAGCTTATTTGCTCATCCAGCGTTCCTCATCTTCGAAGCAGACAATGCCAGTTACTTTCATCATCTTGTTATTAGGAGTTGCATGTGGTTTTGCAGGAAAATTGTGCATCGATACATTGGGGGGCAGTGGGTATCACTGGCTCTTTTACTGGGAGGTTCTGTGCTTGTTGCATTTCTTCTCAAATGTCTGTACCTCGGTCTTGTTTCGTATTCTCTATGGGCCAATTACTGCGACTGAACAACTGTCCAAAGCCAGTATGTTTCCCTACTGGTTCAGGCGGTTTCTTTATTATGCTATTGCCCTGCTGTTTCTACCCATGTTGTGCGGGTTTATACCATTTGCGGGTTTTGGTGAATGGAACGAGCACTTCTCTTTGCTGCTCACGGAGCTTCTTCTGCCGGCAAATCTCGAGTGATGCGTCCATTTGAAGGTTATTATTTTGATTACGTTGTTGTGCATTAGTCTATTTATATTTGAGTTTTTGCCTGACAAAAAAAAAAAAGAAAAGAAAAAAGAAAAAAAAGAGTTGCTGGTTTGTGTAGTTAAATTTGCCAGAGTAGTTTATGTTTTGCAAAAGAAATTTAAATTTTCTTGTGCTTGATCGGTGTTGTTAAGTTGGCATTTGGCAAGTTAGTTGCTTATAAATGTAAAATTTACATAATCTATGTTTTTCAATGAAAATCACATTATTTCTATTCCAAAAGTACCCTTGTTAATTGAAGAAGTCTTTACCTGATTGTTTCTCTCAATCTCAAATTTGCTTCTCATTTATATATACGAATCAAGACAAAGATTGTGATTGACATGAGTTATGATTGTGTAAAGAAGATTTTATATTGTTGGCGGATGAAAAAAAAAATACTCCCTTCGTTTTTAAATTATCGTCTTGGTAGATTTGACGCACGGCACGGTTTAAGAAAACACATTTGACTAATATTAGTTTGATGTATAGTTTATTTTAAAACATGTGTATGTGGATCATAATTAATTTATGATGAAAAAGTAAAGGTGAGGTGGTAAAAATATTGTTTTTAAAAAAGTTTCAAATAAGATAATTATTTTAAAACAGATGAAAAAGAAAGCAGAACAATAATTTGGAGATAGAGACAATTACTCCCTCCGTCCCTAAATTATCGTCTTCCTTTCCTTTTTCGTCCGTCCCAAAATAATTGTCCACTTTGAAACTTATCTTTTTAGAACATCCTTTTTACCACTTTACCCTTACTTTTTCACCTTACTTTAATTATGGGTCACATACACATGGACTTTAAAGGAAACTACACATTAAACCAATATAAATAATCAAGTCAATTGTTTTTTCTTAATCTGTGCGCTGGGTCAACCAGGACAATAATTTAGTGACGGAGGGAGTATTAGTTTGAATGATGACGTGAAGATCGTAGAAAGAAAACGGAAAGTCGATCGATGTGTGACATGTGTCAAAGGAAATTACACATTAAAGTTATAACAAGGCTACAACTATTTTTATTGTTATAATTAAACTTTAATGAAAGATAAAGTTGTTTTATATCAAAACATATTTGAACCTCGTCCAAGGCTTAATAATAGCAATAATAGTAGAAATAGTTTAAACATAAATTTTTGGGTAAAATTTTGATCCTTTTTTTTTTTGCAAAATTTTTAACCTTAAAAGTTTATAGTTATTTTTTTCAACCGCAAAAGACCACTTTTCGAAATATTGTTTGAAAAATGTCATCATTTCCTTTAATAGCTTCGACAACATACTTTGAATTTGAAAATCATGATTGTACACAACGAAATGTGGATCGAAGGATTTTTTTAATAGAGATGAAGACGGAGGAGGATAAGGAAGAAGACGGCTTACGACAGATGAGATGAAAGAAGAAGGTGGATGACATGATATTTTATGTATTACGGTTCAAAAATTGATTCACCACGGTACATAAAGTTGATACCGTGGTACAACTTTGATTAGATATATGTATTGCGGTTCAAAAATTAATTCATTGCGGTATATAAAAATTGGTACCGTGGTGCAATTAGACTAGCCAATTAAACTGTTGAACTGCGGTGCAAAAATTAATGCAATAAAATTGATGAATCGCGATGCAATTAGATTAGGTAAATTAAATTATTGAACCGTGCTGCAAAAATTAATGCAATAAAATTGATGAATCACATTACAATTTGATTAGATAATTAAACTATTGAACCGTAATGCAAAATTAATGTAATAAAATTGATAAATCGCGATTCAATAGTCAATGCGATTCATTTCTGTAGCGCGCTTTATGTTCATTAAGTGTATCGCTATTTTTTCGTGTCTAAAAATATATTTTTTCGATTGAAAAAAAAAAAACGATACTGTAACAAATTAAAACTTTGAAAAATGGATATGACCACAATTTTTCCAAGCTTTTTTGATAGTTTAGGGATTTAGGGAAAAACAACAATTATTTTTTTATTTTTTTTTCCGTTGTACTTTCACTCTAACCATTCTGTCCACTTTCGTCAAAAGATAAACGAGCTTGGTTGATATCCCTTCTTTTTTGAGTATTAATATGCCCCCTCAGATATGTTAATCGGTCCGACCCTAACGGTTTTGATCTAATCTTAACGGTTTTTGTTCAGCATAGGTTCGATTTAGTCGGTTATCGCTGCTATTCGGTAAAAAACCTAACGGTTTCGGTTCAAATATGCGGTTTCCTGCCAATGATTAAACTTGTACGTTTTTTCCCAATTTCGAGGCCTGTACGCTTATTTCAATATATTATACGCGTCCTGTATATTATACTAACTATATTAAAGCTGTTAATCGATCAAACCCTAACGGTTTTCGGTATTATGTCCGTCCCGTATATTACTAACTATACTAAACCGTATGAAAGTCGGCTTTCGGTTCAACCCTAACGGTTTTCGGTCTAGCCCTAAAGGTCCCTAAATGGTCTGGCTTAAACGGTCCATCTAAAATTTCAACCCTAACGGTTTCGGTCTAGTCGGTCAAAAACCTAACAGTTTCGGTTCGGACCTACGGTTTTCGACCCTATTAACATCTCTGCCCCCCCTCCCAATGAGTAGCGAATTTTGTGCACAATATAATGTGACATTTTGTGCCACCTAATTTACTTCAATTAGTTAAAAAATAAAGTCAATAAGATGACACATATGAAGTACGCATTAGAGCATCTTCATTGTGTAATCTTTCTATACATCTTTTTAACTGAGTTCCACTGTCACCTACACATTTTTATCTTTTTAACCACTTAAAAATACATCTTCCCATTGTATAATCTTCTTACACAAAAATATTAAATTTAAAGCATCTCAATAAAAAATATTACATTTTCCCCCCTCACACACATGACACATACCACATAGGAAGATTCTTTTTGTTTCTTCTTATTTAGGAAGAAAAAACTCCCTATCTCTTTTAGTTGGTTATCCCTCTCTCTAGAGATGTTAATAGGGTCGAAAACCGTAGGTCAGAACCGAAACCGTTAGGGTTGAAATTTGAGATGGACCGTTTAATACGGACCGTTTAGGAACCGAAACCGTTAGGGCCAGATCGAAAACCGTTAGGGTTGAACCGGAGACCGACTTGCATACGGTTTAGTATAGTTAGTAATATACGGGATGAGTATAATACCGAAAACCATTAGGGTTGGACCGATTAACAGCTTTAATATAGTTAGTATAATATACGGGACGCATATAATACGCTAAAACAAGCGTACAAGCCTCGAAATTGAGAAAAAGCGTACAAGTTTAATAATTGACTGTAAATCGCAGGTTTGAACCGAAACCGACAGGGTCAGACCGAAACCGTTAGGTTTTTGACAGGACAATAGTGATAACCAACTAAGACGGACCTATTCTGGATCGGAACCGTTAGGGTCGAATCGAAACCGTTAGGGCTGGACCGATTAACATCTCTACCTCTCTCATAAGTGGCCATGATATCACTCTTCTTCATAAATAAGAAGATGAAAAATCATATAATGGGGATGCTCTTATGCGCCTTAAGCATTTTTTTTTCTTTTTTCCCTTTTGGTGGACTCGTTTCTAGTTGACCGACTATTTTTTTAAGATTAACGTGCGTCTAATTTCTCAATTAAATGTACGATTAATTAAGGTAAAATTTGGGTAAAACAGTTTTACATATATTTTTTTATAAGATAAATTTTTTGTACCCGATCAATCGTGTGTAAGTAGGTTGAATTGTGTGATAGTGAAGCTCCGTCTTATGAACAAAAATCTTTAAGACGGTTTTACAGGAGAATTACAAATTTATTAATATGTTAGTTCATTCCATTAATGAGTTTGACATGATATGTCTAAATAGTTAGATTGAAAGGGAGAATGAAAGCGCGATGCTCTTTTAAAAAGAAAAAAAGTTGCATGGTTAAATTGAAATGAAATGGAAAAGTAAAATGATTAAAAATAACTTGTACACACAGATATACAAATATTAATTATATTTATTAATGGTGAATTAGTTATTATCATAACATTATTATCCTTCAAATACTTATTTTATTTGATGGGTATTTGCTCCAAGTTGAGTATTTTTTTAAAATTTCTTTTATAGTTTTTTTTTTCTTATCTTCTCAAATAAATGATAGGAGTATCTATTTGTTAACACTAAAAAGTTAAATCCATCCATAATTTTATATGTGATTTCTTCAAAAGTTTTTTTTTTTAAAAGCAAAGTTAGCAACTGAATTTTAATTTAAAAAACGTCCAATCATGTTGTACAATCATCAAAATATTGTTCAAATTTTTTAAAAAAATACATATTCATTAATTGATTTACATTTTACTATTCAAATTTGTTCTTTTTGAGTCAAACTAAGTGCTTTTAAATGAAAATTTGACATATATATTTTAAATATTTTTCATAGTCACATAACACGTAATTAAGAATACTTTAATTTAAATAACATGGACTTGGCGGGTAAATTTGTCAAGACATCGATTAACTTAATTAAATTTTAATAAATTTAGTGAATAAGTAAATAATGTAGTGGAATAGTCTTTTTTAAAATTAATTAATTAGTCTTAATTTAAGTATCGAATCAAACATAACTTATTTATAAACAAATAAATTATGACATGAAACAAAAGGAAACTTTGAATCTACAAGCATTAAATTTAAACTATTAACTAGATTACTGCAAATGATAACGAACTAGAGTTTGTGGTATTATTATGAGCTTTAACGTTAAAGTTGTTAAATAATTAAGTTGATTATAATTTAGAATGTACACATCATTACTTTAAAAAAATAAATCATATTTGATCTAATGACGTAAAGATCTATATATATTTGATCTAACGACACTGACACTCAAACTTATAATAATACAATAAGCTTAAACTCGTAGCCTCTAAATAAAATATATTCAAATGATTCTCGAACCTATGTTTTGAAAGAGTATAATACATATGAGAATGTAGAAAAAAGTGACTTTAGGAATGATTTTATGTTTTGAAAAAAGAACTATTCAATGTAGTTATTGATAAGGGTTATGATAGGTATGACATGTCAATCAATTTTTTTTTTTTCATATTCTCGATAAAGATATCAAATGAGTGTCACTATTTTTCTTTTTAAAAATCTTTTGTAATTTTCTTTTATTTTATGTTAATTTTTTGATAAATTTTATTTTAGTGGTGGGACTCAATGTTACATAAGATCAAATCTACGGTTGCATTAAAGAAACTCTTTTTAATAAATGTGAATGAGGAGGGAAAAATTATTATATATGATTGGGGGTATTAATTACTCATAGTCATATATAATCAAATTCACAATTGTTTTGGTAATGTTTTAAGGTAGATATGGGGCTTCACGAAGTGTGAGGTCTCAGGCTCGATCCCTTCCCATGCCCCCTTAGGAGGAAAAAAAATATCTTGTAATTTTATTTATAGTTAATAAATTTCTGCAGGGTTCCGCCCCTGCTTCTTAAAAAAAAAATGAATGTATAATAATTTAGATGCAACCTAAGATATATATATATATATATATATATATATATATATATATATATATATATATATATATATATATATATATTCTTAAAGAAAAAACCTCTTCAATGAAATCATGGATGATATGTGTGGATATGATGTGTTAATCAATTTTTTTTTCAAATTGTGGATAACAATGTTGATTTTTTTCATTCTACTTGAGGATGTGAATACTTCCTAGTCAAAATGTTTTTTTTAAAAAAATTATTTATATTGTTCTCTTTTCATATATATATATATTTTGTCAAGGTGGGATTAAATCTACATTTGTATTGGAGATGTCCGTTTAAATTGAATGCGAATAAATAGAGAAAAAAAATGTCATTTATGACTGATGATGTTAATTACCCACGATCATATAAATTGCATTTGTGATATTCTTAGCTAAACAATATACTCCCTTAGTTTTCAAAATATTGTCACTTTGATCCGACACACCGTTAAAGAAAAAATTAATTGGCTGTATTATAAATATTGGTGAAATATACGGTTTCTTTTAATGCCCTTGAGTATATGACCATAATTAAAGTAGTTAGAAAAAGTAAGGGTAAAGTGGTAAAATTGTTTTCTTAAAAGAGAAAGTTTTGAGAGAGGACAATTATTGACCCGCACAAGTTCTAGATTTGGTTGAGTCATCCTCTAATTCTATTGTACAATGGCTAAAAGGTCTACGTACCGATTAGTGTGACAACTGTCTTTAAAATCAATGGTGTAATAGAATAGTTTAGTGTTTGTTTCTCCATAGGCGCGAACCAGCAGGCTTCAACAATAGCCTTGAAAGCACGTCTCGCCAGCAGACTTCCAAGTTTGCTCAGCTCTAGAACGAAGCTCAGCCAAACACGTGGATTTAGATTATATATTATTTGATATAGATATTTTTGATATTTAGTCAAATAATATTCGAATTTCATTCATCAGATTTCCCTAAAAAAAGGTCAACCATGTCCTTATCTGACTCCAGACAGTTGTACAAACTATATGTCCACTCTGTGATCTGAATCACGAAGTCTAAAGACATTTACCTCTTTTGGCTAAGAAGACTTTCAAGCTGTAACACATGCAAGCTGCAAAATTACTCTATTTGGTATGAGCCCCTGCAACACTGCATCTCTGATGATAGTCTCGCCGCACTCATTCCACAAAGCACCGAATTGCATTTAATGCATTATAACATTGGATACATCATCTCCATCTCAAATCAAATAATCCTGAAGATCTCCCGTAGTATATATTCAAGCTTTGAAGATCTGAATAACATATATCTCTTACGCATTCAATACTCAAACTTTATCTTCAATACTCAAGTATTCAAGAGATCAAATGACAAGAACTAACATTTCAACAAATTTCCTGAAGCTGCAGATCTGCCTGTCACGATTCATTATCAGCTTCTTCTAGTTTGCTATTACCTGTTCTTTACTTTAGCACTTGAGAGAATAATTATTCATTGATTGTTTCTCTCATAATTAAACACTTGGTTGAAAAGCTATTTTGTACACGATCCATTAGAGATCTATCTTTCTTATCTAGTGGATAAACAAGTGCACCTTTCAAAGTCCAAAGCTAAACACTTTGGTAGTGGACGTAGTACTTTTTAAAGTACGAACCACTCCTACATCCTTATGCATTGTCTTGATTGAATTGTTACCATTTATCTTTTCTAAACTTATTTTGAACTGCTTTAGTTTTATCTTCCTAATTCCGCTACCCTAACTCTCATTATGAGTCAGTTATTTTTCAAAAGGAGAAAACATTTAGAAGAGATTTTAAAGCATTTTTAAAAGTACATCTAGGCTATTCAACCCCCCCTTCTAGCTTAGATTGAGCCTATATGAGACCAACAATTGGTATCAGAGCTTAAGTCTTTGAAAACTAATTTTTCTATGGCTCACTATATGCTACCTACCTTGAATACCAGCCACGTCCCAATATTGGACGAATGCTACTTCGAAGTATGGAAAGACAAAGTTATAAGATACATGGATTCTATTGACAATCGCTTATGTCAATGTGTTCAAATAGGTCACCATATTCCAATGAAGCCAAATCTACTTGCTAAAGTAGGAGGTGGACCACCTGAAGTGCCCAAGTCCATAAATGAATGGACTGATGAAGAAAGGAAGCTCGTTGAACTCGACATCAAGGCCATAAACATAATATCCAGCTCTGTCGACACAAGCACATATCAGCAAATAATCAGGTGTAAAACTGTAAAAGAAATGTGGGAAGCTCTTGTGGAATATCTGGAAGGAGACTTGCCCCCAAGAGATAACAGAAAATACAACTATATTCAACAGTTTGACTCCTTCAGAAAAGATCCAAAGGAGACACTCGTCAAGCCTACGACATATTTTGTGAGGTAGTAAATAGTTGTTATTATTATTATATTTTTTTAAAGGAAACATGGACGACATCCTGCAAGATTTTATTGATAAAAAGAAAGTACAAACTGGAGGGGGACAACCAGCCTTATTCAAAAAAGGGTGGACAAAGGATCCTGACCTCGAAAGGGAAATAAAACAAAGCAAAGAGATTAATAATTCTTATTCCTTAGGTAAAGAATATAGTGTTAAGGAAGTTAATATGAGATTTTTAGCTTCATTGGGAAGTTTGTGGCATGTTAAAACCACCGCTATTAAAGAATCTAAAGACTTAAACTCCATGCATCTTTGAAGTCTGTATGCGAGTTTAACAGTCTATGAGCAAGAACTTCCTCAAGCTCAAGAACATGATAAACATTTTAAAGTTCTTTTTCTGCAATTTCTCAAGAACCTTCTGTTCCAGAAAACAAACCATACTTCCTCTTCTTCAAATGAAAATGAAATTCTTTATGACGAACAATTTGCTATGTTCGTTAAGAAATTTCAAGGGTTCTCAAAGTTTAATAAGAAGAAGAATGCAAACCAGCAGTCTTTCAGAAAGACTGCTAAAAGCTTGCAAGACGATGAGCTAGTTTGATTCAATTGCAGGAAGCCAGGTCATTTTGCTTCTAAATGTCCTAAGCCAAAATATGAAGCTTACAAAAGGTGACCCTCTAAAACATTTTCAAAACATAGGGGTCTGATGGCTGAGGACTTAGAAGAAAACCAAGTGTCCACTTGGTTTGAGACTGATTCTGATGAGGATGATGATGACTCAATTGAATAGGTACATATTTGCCTTGTTGCTCTAGAGCCACCTGCCACCTATGACTCAGAAAATGAAGTCAAGTATTCTCCTTTTCAAGCTAATATAGAACAACATTCTGAAGAGTCCTATAAAGAAGAAATTCTCAAGGATGCTCAAGACATGCTTGAGGAATTCAATGAATTTAGAAAGGCTTATGTAAAGTTAGCTAAAAGCCATGAGAAGCTGGGAACTGATAAATCCATGCTGGAAACCAAATTAAAAACTCTCAATGGAGTCCAACATGAGAATATCAAGTTAAAAGAAGAGGACAAGTTTCTCAATGAAAAGATTGCGTGCCTCATTGGTCATGCCAAAGAGCTATTTGCTGAGAAAGATGAGTTGCAAAAGACCATCGACTCATGGAATAATTCAAAGGCTGTTTTTGACCAAATTCTTGGAGACCAGAAGTCCACTGCAGATAAAAATGGGCTAGGTTTCAATGAACAACACTTCTGGCACAACCTCTGAACAGAAAATAGAAAATTTTTCTATGTAAACTGATGATATTCATGTATATTATCAGCAACCTATTAAGGGTAGACAAGGGATTGGTTATGCTGCCATTCATTACAAATACCCTAAGATTCAAGCTATTAAGACCAGTAATGCGTCTAAAGAAAAGCAATCATATGCTGGTGAAGTCTGCTAAAGGCTGTGCAGACTCACAAAGGCCTTTCACCAGCATTTCTGCTAAAGCAAAGGTTGCTGTTTCTAGGCCCACAAATAATCTTCCCCAACCAATCATATTTATCAAAAGCACAACTAATGGTACTGTTGCTCACAAGAATGTTGATACTAAGCTTAAAGGCAAAATGTTATGAAGTGTCTAAGTCTACTAATAGCAAACATGCTAAAGCAAGGACTACTAAATACAGACTCAAGAAAACTCATATAGAGCCTTCTAAACCTACTGTCAACAAGTCTGCTGCCAAAAGGAAAAATGTTCAAAAGCCTGCCAAAATCCAACTATCTCAATATGACATTTGTAGTTTCCATCACTGTAATTTTTGCAAATGCCGAGGCCATTTGGTCCATGAATGCCTACTGAAATCCATCATAAAGTCTATTGGATTTTCTATTCCAAAAGTTAGGCAAGTATGGGTTCCGAAAAATTGTTAACCTTCTGGACCCAAAAAGAAAATAAAGGGGACCATGATCTTTTCATCTCTTAATTACAGGTCTGCTTCATGGCTGATACAAGCTCAGAAAAGAAAGACGTATGGTACCTGGATAGTGGATGTTCTAGACACATGACTGGGAACTCAAGTCTTCTTTCAAATATATCTGAAGCAGAAGGTCCTCCTGTTATTTTCGGCGACAATGCGAAAAAAAGCACCATTGGCTATGGATCAATCATTTGTGGAAACCTTTCTATTGGAAAAGTATCTCTAGTAGAAGGTTTGAAGCATAATTTGTTGAGTATCTCTCAATTCTTCGACAAAGGTGTCATATGTCCATTCTCATCAAACAAATGCGACATAAAGGATCCAGAATCATGCTCCACTTCGGTGACTGGACATAGACAAGAAAATGTCTATGTGATAGATTTGAATACATATGAAAAGGCTACTAATCTATGTCTTGTGGCTAACTCTGCTCAAGACAAAAGTTGGCTTTGGCACAAGCGTCTCAGCCATCTGAACTTCAAATACTTATCAAAGCTATCCAAAGAAGGTTTGGTGAGAGGGATGCCAAAAGTTTCTACTAATCATGACCATGTATGCAAAGCTTGTCAGCTAGGGAAACTTTCAAAAGCCTCCTTCAAGAGCAAACCAGGACTCACAATAACAAGACCTTTGCAACTTCTTCACATGGATCTCTTTGGGCCTGTGACTACTATCAGCTATGGTGGTCACAGTCACAGATACACTTTAGTCGTAGAAGATGACTATACAAGATATACGGACATAGATGATGTCTTCTAAAGATCACACATACGACACCTTAACAGCTCTGTTTAGAAGGCTATAGACACAAAAGCTCGACGACATCAGTGATGTACGATCAGACAATGGAACTGAATTCACCAACAATGGAATAACCAAGTATTATGATGACCATGTCATTGACCATAACTTCTCTACTGTCAGAACTCCACAGCAGAACGGTGTAGCAAAAAGAAAAAATAGAACTCTCATCGAAGCTGCTAAGACAATGCTTGCCGAAGCAAAGTTGCCCAAACACTTCTGGGTAGAAGTCGTCAATACAGCCTGCTTCACTCAGAACAAGTCTTTGATCAACAAATTTCATGGTAAAACACCATATGAACTTTGGAGAGGTAAAGTCCCAAACATTGGATTTTTCAAAATCTTCGGCTCTAAATGTTTTGTAGTATATAATGGCAATGATTATAGAAGAAAATTTGATACTAAAGTCGATGGAGGTGTTTTTCTGGGCTATGCCTTACATTCCAAAGCTTATAGGTTTTTCAATAAACGTTCCTTAAAAATTGTTGAATCTATGCATGTTTTATTTGATGAATTTGATTTATTAGAGCCACATGTGGCTCCAAATGTCACGACCAAACCCGGACCTCAATACGAGATCCCAAGGTCGTGTCGCCAAAACACACAATTAACAAGCAAAGGTTAAGGCTATAACAAAGATACGCCAACGACTTCAACAAGTGCAGAAGCAAATAATGCAATGGCACCCGAGCTAACAGGCTCCGACATACAAAACAATCTAAGAGATAGTAAATCTCTCGGCCCAAAAATTCAAAGTACGTGACGTAACATTGGACACGTACAATAAAACCACCTGTAAGCAATTATATATAATAATAAATCCAAGTCATCGGCGACGTTACACCTGGAACCCAACATTAAACTAAGTCTACAACTCTAATCTACACACTCCACGGCTAACCATGCCGGAGTACAAAATAACCAACAATATAATACATCCTCGAGATGGATAGAATTAATGTAATTATATAAACATGGCTCGACTAACAATTGTCGGCTCTCAAATAACTAAGTAACATTAGAAAGTACAAGTATTAAATAAATAACCACAAGGCTTACAACCCATAGTGAAGTTTATATAACTTCACTTCCCAATCGTCCTTTGCAAAACCAAGGCTACAAAATATTAATAGTAGCAACCTTCACTTTGAACCACACGTACTATCGTAGACTTGGCGGATTCCTTCGTATCACTAGCTCGACTCGAATCGAAGGAAAACAAAGTAAACAGAGTAAGTCATAATGACTTAGTAAGCTACTAAAGATGCAAAGTCATCGCATGACATTATGATAAAGTAAAACATGTATATATATCATGTCATACTCATAATATAACATTTCATGGAATAATCCTCAACATAATCAAATTCTCATAAAGAAATTCATATCAAATTGAATATGATTATCAATTCCAATATGTGTACATGTTATTTTCATATTGTAACCTATCATCAAACCATCATCCACATAAACCAATTATACCATGAGTCTCATACTACATCATTTCCACATAACTCATATAATAAATCATATAAGGGAGACAATGGTTTCCATTTTAATCATGGATAACATGTTATATTTCTATTATAACATTTCATCGAACAATCATCATCTCATGCAAATCATATCATTAGCCATGTAGCACAATAATTCATATAAGTGCTTGTATAATAAACCACATAAGAGAGAAGATGATTTCCTTTCCGGTTCCGCCATGTAGCTCCTACAAAACACATGTAACCAAATGTGTCATCGATATCCCTTTCGTGGTATCGACGTCCCCGAGACATTCTCCACTCGAGTTCCATAGCTATCAAGGTCATGTGTATTACTATAACAATGATCAGCTACATCCCCATCGTGGCCATCGATGAAGGGCTGTGTGCAACCCGACACGACAATCCATTGCAACCACGAATCGCACAATTCATGAAGACAATACATCATCCCGACAAAGACTCAAACAAAACGTTGCCAGTTGGACTCAAACGCAAGCACATATAATATATACTCGAATGCTCAATCAATGTAAAAGTACAATATAACACACTAATCCAATCAAGTAGACGTTTACTTTTAAATCACATAGTTATGCATTTCAATGCTAACTAGCACATAAACACATTAGAGCAATAATATCAAGTCTCTAATACCCAAGTGTTCTTCATACACTTGAAAACGCTCGGAGGCTTAACCTCCATCAAACTACCCCAAATTCCGTAGGATCCCAATATGTAATTCACTATATTCATATTAATTCCATAATCGACTCCGTTGAGTCATTTCTATACTTTCCAAATTCTAAGGCGTAGAAGTTATTTGCATCATAACCCTCCTATGTTCATTAGCTAATATTCATGTCTAAGTTCTCAAGGTTAACAACATTGTGTAACCCAACATAATCCATACTTTCCCAACAAAATCTTAAACATGGTTCATAGATCAACACTTATTAATTAGAGTCAATCATCACATTTCAAGCATTTATGTCAAGATAGAATTTTATCTAGCATGCTTTCACTCAAAATAGACATTTATCTAACATGCTCATAACCAAGATGTAAATTCATCTAACATACCCACAACCTCAAATTCATGAATTAGAGTTGAAGAACATACTTTTATATTCATGAAAATCAACTTAATTCATTAAAGCCAAACATTTCATTTAAATCATGTAATCCTTCATAACAATTCATTTATCAAGCTCACAACCAAAAATAGTTCATCAAGCATACTCCCAAACCTTAAACATATAACCATGTGTAATTCAATTTTATTTTTTTTAGAAAACAGGACGGCACCTGCAGAATTTTATTAATAGAAAAACAAAAGTACAGGGGGGGGGGACAACCAAGCCTAAACCCCAAAAAAGGGGGGACAAAGGAGCCTGAACCTCAAAACAAAAGATACAGAACAAGGACCATAACCAAGGTCTAATCAGCGACGATAAGAATGTAAGCCCAAACTGTCATGTTTCAAAGCCTGTCTAACCGACTGAGGAAGAGCCGAAAGCTGCACAAAAAAATGACTAGCCTTGAAAATGTGACCCATAGCAGCCAGCCGATCAGCAACCCCATTCTTCTCGCGAAATACATGGTGAAGCAAATAATCCCCCAATAAACCTTGACATTCTCTAAAAAAATATATGTATTTCCAAGGAAGTTGACCACTACCTTGAATCCCCAACGCAGCAACCTTCGAGTCAGTTTCTATAACAACATGATGTAAATTAAGAGCACGACATAACCTCATACCATCTCGAAGAGCCATAATTTTAGTTAACATATTGGTGCCATTTCCATAGAAATTAGCAAATGCATGAACTAGCTGCCCTGCACTATCACGAATAATACCACCCCCTCGAGCATAAACCATTTATGGCAGATCCATCAGTATTTAGTTTGAATGTTCCTAAAGCAGGCGGCTCCCAACGCAACCAAGACCCATTACGTCGAGCCACGAAAGAGATAGGCAGACTAAAATGGTGAGCAATACGGACACCCCTCGAGTCCAAAGCACTACGAGGCTGAAACAAAATCATCAAATCATGCAGGTCGTCTAAAACCTTATTACAAACCCCTCTATAGAGAATACTGCATCCATCATATATAGCCGAACCATGAGCTTTCCATATCTCCCAACACACAAAACATAAAATCCCCAACTGAAGAGCCCCCACTTGATTACGCAAAGACCCTCCATCCGACCAAATATCGAAAAGATGCTTAATCGAGACATAACTGTTAACTTTATTAAACGGAGCAGCAAAAAAATCCCACAAGAATATAGCGAGCTCGGAGTGAAGAAATAAATGCTCCAAACTCTCTCTATCATGACTAGCCACATGAACATACACATTTAGAAGCCAAACTAATATGCTTTTTAAAAAGCAACAAATCCACCGGGATGGCACCATGAAATAAATGCCAAATAAAACCACTAACCTTCATCGGGATCCATTTCTGCCAAATCTTGATAGCCCAGGAAAATTTAGGATGCTGGGTGCGATAATGATTCCAAAAGGCCGCAGAAGAAAAATTACCGTCATTAGTGAGAGTACAAATCAACCGATCTTTAATGGAAGGATTTAGGACCACATTGCGGACATCTGTTTGCAGCCTAGAAGGAATTAAAGGGATTAAATCCTCCAAATGAGTCATGGCATTAGCTACCCGGAGGTTAGCATCCACAGGACGGGGGCCAAGGAGACACTCACCACACCAATTGTCTGTCCAGAATCCAATATCCCCCGTGCCCACAATCCATTTAGAACACTCATCGTCTTTAGGTAGTTGCATGAGAATGGCTTTCCAAACATGTGAAGACGCAGCTGAGTGGAAACCCCCATCTAAAGTCCCATATTTCGCCTTGAAAAACCGAGCCGTAAGACTCTCCCCTTGATGGACATACCAAGCCAACCTCGCATGCAAAGAGACCATAACCTGCTCTAAAGACCGAAGGCCCAAACCTCCTTCCTCTAAGTGCGACACACCCTCTCCCAAGAAATCCAGTAAGAGCGACAATCACCAGCTGAATCCCACAAAAAGTTGGACAAAGCACGCTCTATCCGTTTGATCACCACCTTCGGCATCTTAAGAGCAGCTAGAACATAAATAAGAATGCTACTAAGGACTGACTGCAAGAGAACCATATTTGCACCAAAAGAGAGCAAATTAGCCTTCCACCCACTAATCCGATTTCTGATTCGCAGCTCGATATCTTCACAATAACGCTATTTAACCCGACCTTTGAATAAGGGAATACCGAGATATTTAACAGGCAACATTTGATGTGAACAGCCCAACCATTGAGCAATCAGCCGAGTTTTATGCTGAGAACAGTTTGAAGGCACGTAAAACCCACTCTTGTGAAGATTAATGAGCTGTCCCGAAGCACGTTCATAATCTATAACCACCTTTTTCAGAGCCATAATGGAGTTTTTGCAAGCATTACTGAAGATTAGCATATCGTCGGCGTAAAGAAGATGAGTAACATTGATCCCTCCTCGACCATGGGTGTAAGGAAAAATTCTGCCGTCCACAACTGCATGATTTAGATTTAGCGAAAGCACCTCCTGAGCGAGAACAAATAATAAGGGCGAAAGCGGGTCTCCTTGACGGACTCCCCTGGACGAGTTGAAATATCCGAAACATTCCCCATTCACCTTGAAAGAGTACCAAATATTGCTCACCATACGATAACTAAGTCACGACTATTATCATCGAAGCCAAAAGCTTTTAAAGCCTGGAAAAGAAAAGGCCACTCCAATCTGTCGTAAGCCTTAGACATGTCGAGCTTAACGACTACATTCCCCCCTCGCACATTTGTATTTATCTTATGAATCAACTCATGGGCAAGAACTATATTGTCTTGAATGGTGCGATCCTTCACAAACCCAGATTGCTCCAAAGAAATAAGATTAGGGAGTAAAATGGCAATTCTGGAAGCCATTATACGAGAGATAATCTTACAAGAAAAATTGCAAAGGCTGATGGGACGAAGATCTCCAAGACCTGTAGGACGAGCAAGTTTCGGAATTAAAACCACATTAGTAGAAGAAACACCACGATGTATATAACTGCCCCGAAAAAAATCTTGTACAACTGCAATCACATCCCCTTTAATAATGTCCCAACAGCCTTGATAAAACCACCTCGTAAAACCATCCGGACCTGGAGCACTGTTAGGATTAAGACATTTAATAGCCTGCCAAATTTCTTCCTCTTCCGGAACTTTTTGTAAAGCCATGTTCTCTACAGTACCAATGGTATTCGGAAAGTCCCTGAACAACTCATCTAGAACTGAGGGCCGAGTAGAGGAAAATAACTCACCAAAGTATTGAACAACCATATCACCAATAACCTGATTATTAGAAGCCCAAACACCATCTGAGAGCCAAATTTTAACTTCGTTAACTTTAGCTCGATCCTTAATACAAGCATGAAAAAAGGAAGTATTCCGATCACCATCTTTAACCCATTGATTTCTAGACTTCTGTTGGATTAAATCAGCATCCCACTTTACCAACTGATAAAGATCAGATTTAGCAGCCAAAAGAGTTTTGAAATTCTCCTCATCCCAAACTCGTTGTAATCCAACCTCTAGTCTCAGCACTTCATCTTGGAGCGTAGCTAAGAGACATTGCACATTCCCAAACACCATCCAATTCCAACTACGCAATTTAGTCCGCAAAGTGGAAAGCTTCCTATGCAAAGTTGCCATGGATGAATCTACCACCGACTCCTCCCAAATACCACGAACAAAATCTAAAAATCCAGCATGCTCTAGCCACATACGTTGGAAACAAAAAGTAGCTTTAGGTTTATTAATGGGAAACAAAGTCACAATCAAAGGGGAATGATCAGACATGACTCTACACAAATGTTCCACTTTGACGCTCAGGAGAGAGGATTTATAGAGACCATTAACCAAGACACGATCGAGCCGTTGCCAAATTCTATCAGCCCCAGCCTGGTTATTACACCAGGTATACATACTGCCCTCAAAACCCACATCATCCAAACCTTGCTGCTAAATAAAATCATTAAAGTCATGCATGCCCAAAAAATCACAAACAGCGCCACCCAATTTTTCTGAAGAGTGAGAAATAACATTAAAATCCCCGCTAATTAGCCAAGGAGCCGAAAGAGTAGAAGCAAAATGAGATAAATCCTCCCAAAACACCTGTCTTTCATTCTCGAGTACATTTAGCATAAACACAAGTAAATAAAAAATTCAAACCATCACCTTCCTGAATACGAACTGTAACCAATTGAGATGTAGACTGAACAAATTGCACATCCATCCATCTATCCCAAAGTAGTCAAATATGAGAGTTAACAGGATTCCCATGAAGAAAAAATTTATAACCAAACTTCTTAGCCAAAAATCGAATGCGGTCACCATCAATTTTTGGTTCCATAATAGCACACAAAGCTGGTTTATGCTGCCTTTTAAGTAACTTAATATAATCAACCGTATCTTTATTTCCAACTCCACGAGCATTCCATAAAAGGATCGACATAAAAAATCTGGAAAAAAGGGTAGAATTAATGGGCCCTTGAGGTGGCCCTAGTCGAACGTTTATTCTTTGCAGCAAACAACTGCGACTTCATTTTCTTAAGATACTTATTGAACTCCCTGATACGCGTCACTGATGGGGGAAAATCTGTCAAGTCATCAAGAGAAGCAGATCTTGATAACTTAACCTTGCATTTAGCAATCATAAAAGAATCATCTTGAACTCGAGCTGGGAGATCAGACCCCATATGATTGTCCGCCTGGGTTCCCTATTGTCGTCCTCCATAGTACCAAAATTTTCGTCATCTTCGCCCAAGTCCGCAAGAACACCAAAAGCATTTGGAGATGCCAACTTCATGTGTTGCTGATCATCCTTTTGTAAAGAGCATGGGGTCATAATTTCCCATGGACTCCCCGTGTCCAACTGAATCTGCTCATCAATGTCATTGAAAACCACCTTATCGGAAGTGGGATTAATCCCACTAACATTAGTCTTCTTTCCATTCATGTCTATCCCTTCATTATTAATAGTCGGATTTACACCTTTTTCCAAATCTGGATTTTTACGAACTGGCACCCAGTGTTGAGTAACCAGGTTATTCTTATTAATGTCTTGGGGGCGATCCTCTTTTGGAGCGTTATTGTCAGTGCCCTTAACCGCCTTATCTTCACCCTTCTCAACTGTCTCATGAACCCTATTAGGCCCGCCAAAACCTCTACGTTTTTTTCGACAATCTGCCGTGACATGCCCGAGCAAACCACAATTGCCACAGTATGCAATATTGCCTTCAAACTCCAATGATTGCCAGAAACCATTATCCTTTGACGTCCCAATCCACACACGGGTAGGCAAGGGTTTTGATACATCAATCTCCAAACAAACCCTAGCATACATGGGATGAGTTAAAGCCAAAGTACGATCATCGGCACGAAGATACGTACCGATAGATTTACCAATACGTTGTAAAGATGCTGGGTTAAAAAAGGTTAGAGGAAGCTGATACATACGAACCCATACCGCCACAAAAGGTGTGTCTTTCTTGAAAGCAAAATCAGGAGTCCATCGAAACAGACGATACATACACATATTGATCATGCGAGATTCCTTGGACAAAGCCCGAACCATGTCCTCCTCCGAGGTAAGATGAATCATAATGTGACGCATATCAAGCAAACTAACAATAACAGCACCTGTCAAACGCCAATGCTTTGCTATATGATCTTGAATCACATTAAGCTGTGGTCTACCAACCGAAAATTTCATGATTAGAGTGAACTCGAATTGTTTTTCGAGTAACTCAATCTCCATTGGAGAGAAAAGGCACCCAGGTTCATCTTGGATGGTGATTGCCGGTCGTGGCACCAAAGGAATTGTTGGCAAGGTAGGGGCTTTGTTGTTGTTCATCCCGTGAGGCAAACTTGGTTGAGCCGTCGCGACAGCATAGGACAGACCTGGTGTTGGAACCTGTTGCATTGTTGGGGCGGAAGGGACCGGTGGAGGAGCCACCGGCCCTTGATCCGGTGGCTGAGCCACGATGGAAGATGGGGAAAGAAAAACCCTAGCTAGAGAGAAACCCTAGAGAGAGAAAAACCCTAGAGAATGATAAAACTCTTTTGCACTTTCCATTTTCCCCTACACAAGGGAAGATGCAAATAATTCATAAATATTCAATAGAAACGCCAAAATGTTTCATAACACAAGTAATACCATTTACTACATAAGTATCATGTCAAACCCTAGGTTTCTAGGAAATTATATAACCATCATGCTCAAAGCCCAATCTTACAAAATGAGGCTTCATAACATACTTCACTAATCATAGAAATTAACCTACACATGATTCTTAACAAGTTCACTCTTCAAACTCAAAATAAAATCACAAAAAGCATACATGTGTACTCATTGACCTCAAATAGCAAGCCCTTTGTTTTCCTTAGGGTCAATGAGTACAAAATCCATAAGAGGAGGAGTATAGTAGCTTACCTTCAAGCTTCACATAAACAAACAAACCAAAATCCAATCGGTTAGAAGTGGAGTAGAAGAGAAAGGCTTCGATTCTACGGTCTTGGTTTCAACAATGGAGAAGAGGAGCTAAGGAATCCCAAGCAAACCCTTCAATAACCCATGGAGTCTCCATGGAAATGGATCTCCATGTTTTTGGAGAGGAATTGCAGAAGATGAAGTCACAAAGGTTGTCTTGTGGCTTAAAAATGGTTAAATAGTGAGTGGTACAAATATCCAATTGTTGTGGTTGTTTTCTAATCTAATTTTGGCTCTTAATCTCTCCATTACACCCACTTAAATCACCCTTAAAACTAAACAACCAAGTTAGGACACAATTAGGACCAAGGAGGGTGGATTAGGGGGGTTTAGAGTGGGTTCAATAAGGTTAATTTGGGTAAAACATCAAATAAATCAAAACAGCCTGAAGTAGAGTCGGGGGTCAAGCGGTCGCTTGGTCCCTCTTTGAACGAGCGCTTAGTGCCCTCTAAGCCCAGCCAACTTACTGGAATTTTTGGGGTCGCTCAGTCCAAATTTTGAGAAATAGGCTTGAAATGAAGTCTAATTGACTCCCAATTCAACCCCAATCAATCCTAGGGTGAAACCACCTCCAAAACATGTCCAAAATAAGTCCGAACAACACACGAAACAACGCGAAATGAATCTGAAACAAGTCATAACAACTTGTAAACGAAACAACGAATGAACTAGCGATCAAACAAGCAATCGTATGAGACTTAAAGGCAAGTTAAGAGACCAAATGAATATGATTGAATACTTATAAGAAGTTAAAAAAGAACTAAGAGAATAAGAACTCCGAAAGACGAGATGATCAAACAACTAAATTTTGAACTACGTGATAAAGACGAACGCTATCTCCAACACATCCAAACCATCAATAGACTTAAGGAACACCTCAAACTTGAAGTCTAACACATATAAACAAGTCTTTAACAATCATATAAGGACCTAGGACCTGACTGAGGTCACTAACACAAACAACGTAAGTAAACTCTCAGCCGAGTCGCATTCTGACTAACGTCGAGTTACGACTTGTGACTTTAGCAAGTCAACAACTATAGGGCATCTCTTAATAGTGTTTAGGTCTCAATGTGGTCACTCACACACATCTAGACTCTCTCACAAACTAGTCAAGAAATCAACAAAGGAAGAAATATGACCATCGTAAGCTAATCAAGCTAACCAGAAATCAGGGTATTACATCATTTCCCCCTTAAAAAGAATTCAACCCGAATTCTTCGGTGCGTGATCGTTTTGAAGATTCAATCAATCTTGTTCCTTCAATTGCTGCCCACCTCAGCTCTCATGATCTCCAATGCATCCAGGAACAAGGCTGTTATCTCCATGATTCTGAAGACACTGCATGTTGGACTCTCTCCCCCTCTGGTCAATTTTCTATTTCCTCAGCTTGGCAATCCCTTCGGCCTCAAAGCCCTAGATTCTTATTTGCAAAGTTCTATTGGCACTCAAAAATTCCCAAGCATATCAGTGTTTTTATATGGAGGCTTTTTCACTGCCGGTTACCTATTGATGAAGCTCTTTTAAATCGAGGGTTCCAAATGGTCTCAAGATGTTATTGCTGCTCTTCAGGACATGCTGAAACCTTTAATCACGTTTTCCTTCATTGTCCTGTAGCTGCTCGCATTTGGTCTGTTCTGGGAGCTGAATTCCAAGTAAAATATTGTACTTATTCCATTCAGCAATGTTGTCTTTCATGGTGGCTATTTCACTCGCACTCTCTGGCCCATATTGTTCTTCCTTCATTGGTTTTATGGCAGATCTGGAAGAACAGAAACTCCTTCTTTTTTGTTGGGCATGGTCAATCAAGATCTCTTTTAATCTCTATTCGTCGAGATCTTTCGCCCTCATCAAGGCTACCGCTTTAAGCCCCGTCCCCCTGGCCTCTTCGATTCTCGGATTGTTAAGTGGATTCGGCCCCCTCCTTCGTATGTTAAACTTAATACCGACAGAGCTTCTCGTGGCAACCCAGGAATTAGTGGGGGTGGAGGTATTGTTCGTAATTCCTCTGGAGATTTTATTTACGCCTTCTCGTCTTTTTATGGTCATTCTTCAAACACCTTTGTGTAGACACCCCAATTTCGTACCCCTGGTATGTGACTGACATAAAATATCAAGAACTGTTAAAACTTAACGAATGTCAAGTTACAGGAGTCAAAAATGCAAAAGGAAAAGCAGATGCAAAAGGAAAGCAGATGCAAAATTTTGAAACTTGTAAAGCTTCATGGTGCCGCACTGCTCCTTGGTGCCGCACTGTGGTGCCTTGGCCGCACTACGGGATCATCGCGCCTCTCTCAGATTGCTATGGTACAACTTTTAAAGCACAAGGTACAACTCACCAATGCAAGGGAAACAAACGAAGGAATGCCAGCCGTGTCCTCAGCCTTCAGTATAAATAGAGACCCCCGGCCTCTCATTTTCTTTGCTCATTTACGCGATAGAAAAATCGCAGCGAAGCTCTACTTCTGCGATTTATCGATAGGTTAGTACGAGAGGTGCGAGATAGGTGAGTGGAAACCCCTATAGTCTCCAAACCCCGTCCAAACTCTGCCAAATAAAAAACCCATAGGTTATAAGTGATCCCTAGCCTAGTTGTTAGGTATCCACCTCACTTCCCCAGTCCAAAAATGTAAGACCCTGATTCCCGGTTAACTTGAATTGCGTGCAATGCTCGCACTTCTTCTCTTGTTGATCGCTTGTTTGGTTTGTGAGAGAGTCTAGATGTGTATGAGAGATCACATTAAGATCAAAACACTTTTAAGAGATGTCATTTAGTTGTTAACTTGCTAAAGTCACAAGTCGTAACTCGACGATAGTTGAAATGCGACGCGATTGAGAGTTTACTCGGGTTTTGTGTTCCTGACCTCGATTTGGTCCTAGATCTTTACATGATGATTAAATAACATGTTTAGATATGTTAGACTTCTAGATGGATGCATATATGTAAGTATTAGAGATCATTCATAACATCCTTAACATGATTTAAATCTTGTTTGAATGCTTGTCGAATCGACGGTTTGATTGCTACTTTACTTCTTGTCATTCTTCTTCTTTGTACGATTTTTTCGGTTGGTATTATTTTGACCCTAGATGACTAGGGGACCTTGGGGAATTAACTTAGAATTATTTTTGAGTGGTCGTGTAAATGTTTACACACGCTCGAGTTTGATTTTCGGAAATTCGCGTATTTCCGAAGGCCACGATAGGTCTGTAGTATTTTGGCCATAACTTTGTGTAGGAAACTCGGAATTCGGATCCGTTTGATGCGTTAGAAACTAGATTCATAGATATTTATAATCATACCTTTTGTGTAATTTTAGGAAGTGTATTTTGGTACAGGAACATTTTGTAAAATGACCCAAATTCTGGTCTACTATAGTTGACCACTCATTGTGCATGTGTTAGACTTTCTTTTTGGCCAATCACACACCTACCCTTAATGATACACTCCCCATATCCAGTTCTTAAACCATCCTAACTATCAACCATTGCATGCCTTACATCTTGTGGGAGTTTTGAGTGCATGGAAGGCACTTGGCAAGGAGAGACATCAACATGCATTGGCTACTCCTCCCACTCACATTTTCAGCCATAGGGTGACCAAACACACCCACTAAGCCTCCCATTTTCTACCATCTCCCTCCAAAAACGTGGCTGAATACTCCTTGAAGGTTTGAGAGAGTTCTTGAGAGGTTCTTGAGTGTTCATCAATGGTGGCCAAAGCTAGAGGAGTCCATTTACAAATCCAAGCCATAGAAGTGAAGAGGAAGATGAGGAGAACCCATTCCACCCTTTGCATGTTCGATTTGTTTACTTGTAGTGGTGATTGTATGTAAGCTACTATACTCTTCTTATATGATTTTTGGTGCTCATTGACCCTAAGGAAAACAAGGGTGCTATTTGAGGTCAATGAGTACACATGCATGCTTTGTGCGATTTTATTTTGAAGTTAAGAGTGAACTTGCTAAGAATCATGTGTAGGATGATTTCTATGATTTGTTAAGTATGTTAGGGAGGTTCATTGTGTAAGCTTGGACTTTGATACGATGAGTATATGATTATAAGTTGATGAAGTAAATGGGTTATTGATTATAAGTTGATGAAGTAAATGAGTTATTGATGATGTACATGATTTTTGGAGTTTATTGGATGTTATGAATTGTTAGAATTATAAATGGATATATGTTTGGGAGTTTGGAAGTATACTTGTTGAATCTCTATTTTTTATTGTAAGCATGAAGAAGAATTTTTACAATGAATTACATGTTTGAATGTTTCGTTTGACTTTTAAGAATAAGAGTTGACTATTATGCATATGAGAGTATGTTGCCATCTAATTGATGAATTTTTGATTGTAAGCATGAAGAAGAACTTTTACAATGAATTACATGTTTGAATGTTTCGTTTGACTTTTAAGAATAAGAGTTGACTATTATGCATATGAGAGTATGTTGTCATCTAATTGATGAATTTTTGATTATAAGCATGAAGAAGAATTTTTACAATGATTACATGTTTGAATGTTTCGTTTGACTTTTAAGAATTGGGTTGAGTTGACTATTATGCATATGAAGTATGTTGCCATCTAATTGATGAATTTTTGATTATTATAAGCATGAAGAAGAATTTCTTTTTACAATGAATTACATGTTTGAATGTTTGTTTGACTTTTAAGAATAAGAGTTGACTATTATGCATATGAGAGTATGTAATGCTATCTAATTGATAAATTTTTGATTAAAGAGCGAAGAAGAATTTCTTGCCAATGAATTGCATGTTTGAATGTTTCTGTTTGACTTTTAAGAATAAGAGTGGATATTATGCATATGTAGAGTATGTTGCCATCTAATTGATGAATTTTTGATTGTAAGCATGAAGAAGAACTTTGCAATGAATTACATGTTTGAATGTTTCTGCTTGACTTTTAAGAATAAGAGTGACTATCATGCATATGAGAGTATGATGCTATCTAATTCATGAATTTTGGATTATGAACATGTATAATGAATTGTCATTTGGATTTCATGAATAAAATGTTATGTTTGACTTTATTGGGTTGAGTTGACTTTTATGCATATAAGAGCATGTTGGTCAACAATAATTCTTGAATTGAAGGTTAAGAGCATGCTAGATGGATTTATATCTTGATTATGAGTATGCTAGATGAATTTACATCTTGTTTGGATAAATGGTTATTTTGAATGAAAGCATGCTTGATTAAATGTTAACATGAGATACATGCTTGAAATGTGATGGTTGACTTTAAATATTAAGTGTTGACTTAAGAATGATGATTTGGGGATTGTTGTTGAGAATGTATGAAATGTCAAGTTGCAAAATGTTGCTAACCTTAGAACTTAGCCATGAATAGCTAATGAATAATAGGAGGCTATGATGCAAAGTAGCTTCTATGCCTTCAAATTTGAAAATAGTAGAAATGACTCATGAGTCGATTAGTGGACTAATATGATTATAGTGAATCACATATTGAGATCCATGAAATTTGGGGTAGTTTTGATGGAGGTTAAACCTCCAGAGCGTTTAAAGTGTATGAAGAACACTTGGGTATTAAAGACTTGATATTAATGCTATAATGTGTTTGTGTGATAGTTAGCATAGAAATGCATAACTATATTTAAAAAAACTTCATTGGATTAGTGCGACTGTGTTGTACTTTTCCTTTGTTTGAGCATGTAGTATATATTACATGTGCGTGAATTTGAATTGTGGCGGTTTTGGTCGTAATGTCGGCAATGGGGCGATTCATAAATGCAGAACATTGGATCGCATGGACCGTTTAGGCCAGTTCACT
>CM028377.1:183124690-183290865 GCA_013146195.2 Codonopsis lanceolata
GCTTGAAAGAAGGATTGGGATGTATGCTATGCAAAATGGGAAAGTGATTGCTTATGCTTCAAGGAAGTTGTCTCCGTATGAGATGAATTATCCTACGTATGATCTCGAGGCTCGCATGGCGTTATATTCTTTGCACAAGTGGAAGCATTATTTGTATGGTTGAAGTTCGAGATTTTCACGGATCATAAGAGTTTGAAATATCTCTTCTCACAAAAGGAGTTGAACATGAGGCGGCGGAGATGGATGGAGAAGTTGAAGGATCACGATTGCACGATCTTGTATCATCAGGAAAGCTAACGTTGTTAGATGCCTTGAGTAGAAAAGTGCACTTGTCTTGTTTGATGATGCGGGAATGGAAAATGTTGGAAGATGTTCGTGATTGGAGTCCTAGCGAGGTTAATCATGGGGTATTATTTGCTAGCGTGCGGGCTATTCCAGCTTTATTGGAGAGAGTTAAGGAGACTCAGAAGAAAGATCCAGAGTTGGTGAAAATTATTGATGGTTTGGGTGAGAATTAGGAGAATGAGTTCGCGATGAACCAAGATGGAATTTTGACTTTCAAAGGTAGAGTTTGTGTTCCTTCGGGTTGAAGATGTAAAGCGGCACGTTGTTGGATGAAGCTCACAAGGCAAAGTATACTATCCATCAGGGGAGATGCGAAAATGTATAGAGATTTGAAGAAACAATTACGGTGGAGTGGCATGGCGGACGGATAGCAGATTATGTGTCGAGGTGTCTCACTTGTCGGCCAGTAAAGCGGAACATCAAAGACCGCGGGGTTGTTCACAGCCGCTGGATATTCCGGAGTGGAAATGGGAACATGTTACGATGGACTTTGTTTCGGGATTTCCATGTACTCGTAGAGGTTTTGATGCTGTTTGGGTTGTGGTTGATCGGCTCACGAAGTCGGCTCATTTTATTCCGATTGCTATGACTTATTCATTGAGTCAATTAGCGGCATTGTATGTGCAGGAGATTATTAGATTGCACGGAGTTCCAGTTAGCATTGCTTCGGACTGGGATCCGAGGTTTACATCGAGGTTTTGGCAAGGGCTTTGCAAGAAGCTATGGGGACCAAGTTGAACTTTAGCTACGACTTTTCACCCTCGATCAACACGAGCAGGTCAGAAGGACAATTCGGATACTTGAGGATATGTTGCGGGCTTAATGCGATTGATTTTAAAGGGAGTTGGGATACACACCTTCCTTTGGCGGAGTTTCGTACAACAATAGTTACAGTCGAGCATCGAGATGGCACCGTATGAGGCTCTTTATGGGAGGAAGTGTAGATCTCCTATTTGCTGGGACGAGGTTGGAGAAGCAAAATTATGGGGTTCAGAGATTGTTCAGCAATCAGTTGAGAGTGTGAAGATAATTCGAGATAGATTGCTCACCGCTCAAAGTCGACAGAAAAGTTATGCGGATAATAGGAGGAGAGATTTGGAGTTTCGGGTTGGAGACTTTGTGTTTCTTAAGGTATCGCCTAGAAGGGGTACCAAGAGATTTGGAAAGAAAGGGAAATTATCACCGAGATTTGTTGGACCTTTTGAGATTCTCGCTCGAGGCGAGTTGGGAGTTTGGCATACATGAGGTGGCTTTACCGTGTCTTTGTCGAGATCCATAATGTATTTCATGTGTCTATGCTTCTCGGAAATATCTTAAGGATGATTCCCATGTTCTTGAGTATGAGGAGATTACTTTTCAAACTTGGATTTGTCTTATGTGGAGCAAATTGGTGAAGATACTTGACACGAAAGAGCAAGTTTTGAGGAGCAAGAGAATTCCATTGGTGAAAGTCCTTTGGAAGAATCACGAGATCGAGGAAGCAACTTGGGAGACCGAGTTGGAGATGCGAGAGAAATATCCTCATTTGTTTGATGATACGTAAGAATTTAGAATTTAGGGGCTAAATTCCTTAAAGTAGGGGAGAATGTAAAACCCTGATTTATTGCTTGCTTGTGTTATGCATGAGTTCATACACTTATAATCATCATGAATATGTTCATTTAGCTCCCGTGTATGTTTAGAGTCAATAGCATGATCATTGACGTTGTTTGAGATGCACGTATGCATTTTTCTTTCGCGAGATGCGTTGAATCTCGGGTTTATGTTTTATGTGATTAACACATGGATAATTGTTAGAAGGCATTCAAAACATCATTAACATGCCTTGGATATTGGTTAGATGTTGGTTGCATCGCCGGTTTGGTTGCTAGTTTGATTCTAGCGAAACCCTTTTCGCTTTGACTTTTCCGTTGCCGTCGTCGGGCGAAGTTCGCCCGAGTTCTTGGCCTTGTTTTGTTGGGGTTTGAGACTTGATTCCTTTGGTTATAGATTGGAGGTTATTAAGGTTGATTGTAGACCATTTTTGGCTTGAAGGACTCGAGAATGCATGCGGGAGAGGGACCGAGCGAGGAAGCAAGAAAACCGGGAATGCTGAATAACTAGTGATGCGGTCGCATCACATTGCCACCAAGCGACCGCAAGGGTCCCTGGTACCCATTTACGGGATTTTGCCTCTTTTTCTCACTGTCCGAATTTTTAACCCATTAAACCCATTTTAAACCTATCCTAAACCCACCTACTTAGCCTAATCTTAGTCCTAAACACCTATTAGAGTTTTAGGGGTTGATTAGTGACTTGATTAAGAGAATTAATCCCCCCTATTTAAACCCCAAAACCGATTACTCTCTCACTCTAGAACAACAAGGAACATTTGCTTATGCTTCCGGGAGCCTTCAGCGGTAAAACTTGAGAGAGAGCTTGAGGTCGATTTCTAGGGTTCTTGAAGGGTCCCTCCTTGGTGGCCATTGGTAGAGACCTTCTTTCCTAAGCTACACCTTGATTTTGAAGAGTAGATTGAAGGGAACAACACCCAACTCCAAGAATCCGAAAATTCTGTTTTGTGAGGGCTGATTTGTGTAAGTTTCTACCTCTCTTCCTTTGATTTTTGGGCTCCATTGACCCTAGGGAAACAACCATTTGTGTTATTTGAGGTCAATGGAAGCCATTGTTAGGGTTGTAGAAGAAGCATGAACCCTAGGTTTTTCAATTGAATGATAGAACTTGATTGACCTATGTGAGACCATGATATATGTGAAATTCATGTTCTAACTATCCTATTGAACTTGATTATGTTGATTTTCCATGAGTATTGATGTTGGTTCGGTTGAGATTCTTGGAGGGTACCTTGCCCTAATTTTGATTAGCTTGCAAAATTATTGATGTGAGCATGATTAATATGTTTTATATGTTTAGTAGAGCATATTAAACCATATTGTGTGAATTAATCGTGAATTGGAAATTATTGGTCGGTATGGTGACTTGAATAAATTTATAACCAAGATGGCTAATTTGTTCTAAGTTACCTTGTTAAATAAATTGTGGGGTTTACGTGAGTTTATTGAACGTTGGGATTATGGTTTTTTGGCGATAGTTATGAACATAGGGGGATGATGAAGCCTAAGCTTCTATTCCTTGAATTTTCGGAAAAACTTAGATTGAACTCAACGGAGTTAACCTTGGGTTAGTATGAATCCTAGGAACTATAATTTTAAGTCCTACGGAATTTTGGGTAGAATTCATGGAGGTCGAGCCTCCAAGAAGTTTTGAAGTGTGTGAAGCACACTTGATTATGAGAGCTTATATGATTCTCGGTTGTGGTATTTATGCTAGTTGTGGATGAATTGCATGACTAGTTTGATGGTAGAGTGTTTACCTACTTGTTTTGAGCATATGAGTATATATTACTTGTGCTTGGGTTTTGAGTCCAGCTAGCGTCGGTCTGTTGAGTCTTTGGTGGGTCGATACATCGTCTTCACGAATTATGGGATTCGTGATCGCGATGGATCGTCGTGTCGGGTTTGCACACACCCCTCCATCGATGGCCACGGTGGGGAAGTAGTTTATCTTAGTTGTAGTAATACACATGACTTTGATAACTATGGAACTCGAGCGGAGACTGTCTCGGGGACGTTGATATCTACGAGAGGGATATCGAGGGCACATAAGGGTTTTGCACGTGTTTTTGCAGGAGCGACACGCGCGGAGGAATTTTGGTAATGGTATCATATCCCTTATATATATGAATTGTTTCACAAGTGCTTAAGTGAATAACGTGCTTGGTGAATTGGATATGAGATGATGTTTGTTTTGGTTTCTTACATGTTATACTTAATAGATAACATATTGTATAATGTTGTTAAGCATGTATGCTATCACAGGAATATTATGGGAATGTTGTTTTATGCCAAGGTATAAATCATTATTGTAAGACTAAAATACCTTGACATGGATTTATGATGAGATGTTATACTTTAATGATAACATATTTATTTAATGTTGAGCATGGATGCCATAACATGATTTTGTATAAGGTTATTTCATGACGATAGCATGTTATAATTTATGATTGAGTATTATGCCATGGTAGGAAGTTATGGTTAGTAACTTACTAAGTCATTTTGACTTACTTTTATTTGTTGGTTGTTTTTCCCTAGATCCGAGCCGTACGAGCGGATCCAAGTAAATCCAGAAGGTTACGTTGGCAAGGAATTCTTTTGGAAAGGTTGCTACTTAGATGATTCATTTTGTTTTTGGTGAGGTCGTTGGGAAGATGAAGTTATGTAAACTTCATTATTGGGTAGCAAACCTTAATGTGATTGTAATGCTGTAACTATGTTGTTAGTTTATTCTTTTGGTAGCCGACAAGTAGAAGTCGTGCTTGATGTATATTTATGGTTATATCTCCACATGTTTTCTTGTTGTTAGTACTTATAATTGTTAGTACTTATGTTGTTGGTAGCCGACTGGTTTTAGTCGCGCTTGGTTAATTGGTGATTATGTTCAGCATGCTACATTGCTAGTTAAAGTATTATGTTTGTACTCCGGCATGTTTTTAGCCGTTGAGTTGTTAGACTAGAGTCTTAGACTTAGTGTAATGTTGGGTTTCGGCCGTAGCTTCGCCGATGACTTGGTTAATATTATGCTTAATATTTGAATTGCATAACAGGGAGTTTGTTCTACGTGCCCAATGTTGCGGCACGCGAGTCGAATTTTTGGACCTAGAGATTAATTATCTCTTTGGTTGTTTTAGTTTGAGCTTGTTAGCTCGGGCGCCACTGTTTTATTTTATTTCGCTTCCGCATGTGTTTTGAGTTGTCGGTGTATCGCCGTTATGGCCCTACCCATTATTTGCTACTTGTTGTTGTTATTTGTTTCCCTGGCGGCACGACCTTGGGATTTCGTCTTGGGATCCGGGTCGGGTCGTCACATGCCATTAGCCTTTTTGACTATCCCCATATTTGCAAGCCAAGAGGGGTATTGGATCTACTCGATAATGTCGGCTTTCAAAAGTTTGCCAACTTCCTCTTTGATCGTTGTGCTCTTTTTCAATGAGAATTGCCTTGGTCCCTACTGAATCAAGCAAAAAGTCGGGTCCACATTTAGGTCATGGTGGGCAATGTCTTTGCTAACTCCTTGCATGTCTTCTACTGTCCAGGCGAACATATCCAAATTGTTTTCCATTTGAGCAATCAGACTTGCCAGAGCTTCGGAATTCATAGCCTTCTCGAACTTAGTTTTTGGCTCAGGATAGGCCAGGTTGATGATGATTTCTTATAGCTTATCTTCTACTTGGAATTCTGGCTCATCTCGGACATACAGTGTATCCATCTCGATCACTTGCGCAGGGGGATGGCCAACCATACGCGCAGGGGTGATTGTTAGGTTTACTGGCATGGTGGGCTCTGCTTCGTTAATATCCATGAGATTAGCTGCTCCTAAGGATTCCTCGAGCTCAAAAACCCTGATCATGGCTGGCCAGTTGTGGTGTAAGATTCCTCCTTTTCAGAGACAATGATTTCCTGCTCGGGGTGGGAGATGACGATCTTCTACTTCTTTTTTTGGGAGACTCGAACTTACTCCCACATTGCTCGCGGCTTGATGTTAAGCACGCCTACTCGGTTGTCTGTGTAAAATTTGATTTTTGGTGCGGGATAGAGGCGACCATTTGCAACTTAGCCATGGTCAGGGCGTCCAAGATGCATTTGTAGGTGGACTTGAGGCCTATCACTAGGAAAGTGATAGTCTCTACCTGCGTTTGGGCCCCGTCTCCGATGAAGACCTCTAGGTCAATAGTTCCCTTTACCCCGACCTTGTGATTGGTAAAGCCTTCCAATATGCCCGAGTAGGGTTTCAGGCGAGCATCAGCTAGTTCCAGCCGCTTGAAGCATGAATAATATATGATATCCCTGCATGCTCTTATTTCAATCAATACCGTGTGAGCTTGCCAATTGTTGACGAAGGTAGAAACCATCAACGACTATTCAAAGGCTAGTGGGGTGCTTGCTAGCTCACTACGAGCAAAATAAATGCTATGTTCCCCTGCCCACTGGATTGTAGGTTTGTTAGGGAGTAGTTGTGTCTACCGAGCTGAGTATTTCTTGGCGTCTCTTCAAGGATGACATTCATAACCCCTTGAATTGGAGGGGCACGACCTCCCTTCCTCTGTTAGGTTATGCTCGCTGATTATTTTCAGCATTGTTGCCCGCTCACTGCTCATTCTTGAAGCGATCAAGCTTACCCGCATTGATAAGTTTATGGATCTCTTGCTTCAGCACATTGCAGTGCTCCATTTCATGTCTGGTTTCATTATGATAGGCATAGAACTTTGACTTGTCCCTGGTATGAGCATACTCAGGATTAAGTGAAGATGGATCAGGTAGGACCTCACCAATCAGGAGTATTATTTCCTCCCGGGGGGGGGGGACATTTAGCGAGGTAAAATGTGCCTCTCTGAATCTCTGCCCGGGAGTTATTATTTGATTTCTGTCTCTTCGAGAATAGTGTCCATCTGAGCTCAGGGCAGCTGGTGTGGCCGAGTTGTCCTGAGCCTTGTCTCTTCCCCTAGAATTGTCTTCCTCCCTAGGAGATTTGATGATGTAGTACAGCTAAGCTTTGGCGAACATCTCTGACCGGGTAGATGTTGGGTTCATTAGGAGAATGGTTTTAAGTTCCTCGAACTTCATGTTGTTTAGGAAACAGAAAGTGATTTCTCCATTGCTGAAGTTCATTTGTGAACCTTTCTAGGTAGTTTGTGGACGACTCATTCTTGCCCTGCTTGATCCTAGTGAGGTCAAATCTACCCATTTGTGTTGGACCTACCGTCCCAAATTCAGCCAAGAAATCTTTTTTGAGCGCTGCCCAGCTACAAACTGATCCCTGGAGAATATTCCTCATCCTTGCATGTGCTTTCCCCTGGAGGGCACTTTCAAAAGCTCTCCTTGTTTAAGCTTTGTTGTCTATGACCAAGTAAATTTGTGCTTCGAAAGACCTGAGCCAGTCGTTTTCCCACCTCTTCTGAAGTACATGTCAAATTGGGTAAAATTACCACGTGTCCTGGTGGAGCGTTAACGATTTGTTCAGTGAAACGACTACTCTCTGTGGGCTTTGTGACCGCTAGCTCGGTCATCTGTATGGCCATTTCCTTAATCATAGCCTCCATCTGTGTGGCCAGCAGTTTCTCGGTGTCCATTGTGAGCCTAGAAGAGGTAGTGCGAGCTGATGCCTTCTATCAAGTAGCTTCTAACTGATGACTGTGCCCCTTCTTGCTTTTAAGTGGTTGTTGTGTCTTGTTAGATCGGGAGGAATAAGATGCATATCTGGGGTGTAGTATGTTGGATCATAGAAGAATTCAACCTCTTGATCTACTCAAGCAATCTTCTGATCTACTCAAGCTCTACACCTCGGTTGTTGCTCCTCTGCCTCTGTGTATTCTCGAGCTCTACCACGATCATTCTTCTATTCCCGAGTATGATTTTCATGTATGTTTCGCTAGGAATGGGGATTAGCCTCTTACTAGCGGCTTTTGCGGCTTTCAACTATCTGTTCCTGCCTCTGCTTGCGCCCACTATGGCCAGAAACAATTTGGACGACAAACTACAAATGTCTGCTCGCAGCGAGTACCTGTTATGGGGCCTAGCCACCATTAACAGGAATTGATTGATTGGCGGCAGGCAGCACTAAATCGACAACCGGTTCCGGGGCATGGCCCAAGGCTCGTAGTTGTTTGTTGAGCGCAAACATCTGGCTGTATTATTGCGCCTGAGCTTTGAAGGCAGTAGCCTGTTGCTCAACAAATAGCCCGAGTGCGGCCACGTGGCTACCTTGTGCATTCTCACGCTCTTTATTAAACTGGTTTCTCAAGTCCTGGGAGCGAGCATGATGCTCATTAATCACTTCATGTGCATTCCTGTTACTAGTATGCTTCTGACTAGAATCTCGGGATGGTTTCCAGTCATCGATGTAAGGGATTTCATCGTCGTACTTTGCATGGAAAACATCTTCTTTTTGGTGCCTTGTTTGTACTCCCACAGGCACCGGTGGTGGCCCCTTCGATGTCAAATCATCGGGTGCATTGGGCAATTGTTGGTTTTCGGCTGGTCGACGTACAGCGGGGTGGTTGCTAGCAGAAGCATGATGCTTGCTATTCTTTCTAGTCATTGTTATGGAGTTGTTTATGAAAAATTGACTGGAAAAACTAGACAGAAAGCTTCAAAGCTTCGTTTCCCGGTAACGGAACCAAACCGATGATGCTAAAATCAATCTTGGGCTATCTAATTTAGTGTATTGGATATCTGGGCTTGGATTGAATGGATTGGATCTCTCTATAACTTGTTTAAGAACACAATAAACACCTTAGTAGGAGTGCAAGACTTGGCCTTGTGAAACCACTCTGGCTTGAGAGTAAGTATCGTGTATGTCAAAAGGCAATTTGACAGAGGTTTGAGGCTGTAGAAAGTGTGTACCTTGTTTAGGGTTTATGGAGGTGTATTTATAGGCCCCCAATGTCATAGATTCCGTCTAGGATTGGCCACCATTGATACCTAATAGGGTTAGGAGAGAATCCCTAAATTGTAGGATTGATAAGTGGCTGACCGCGTAAAAGTTGGAGCAGATATGATAAGTGTTTTCTTCGAATAAGGAAACCTTTGACTTGTCGTGGAGAGCAAGTCTGGGAGATTCCCTGCTCGAAACTTGCCCTGGTAGGCATGGCCCTGCTTGGCTGCATGGCCCTGTACTCGACCAGGTTTAGATGGAGTATATAGATGATCTCTGATCGGACGTCTTGCTAACTATGCTCGCTAGGCTTGTGGGTCCCAAGTTAACATGCTTGTGACTGGTACGTGATGCTCGCTGATCGATGTATTTTATACGTCGATATCCGGTACTTTTGTGACTTAAATTGAGCAATTCCACGAGGCTTTTGGCTACTGATATATGTTTTTGGGTTGTTTTATGAGTTTCAGGGTTTTAGGTGGAATTATATGATTTATGAGGCTTTTAGTGAAGATTTCGAGGAAGGGGCCAAAGTGTAAAATTGAAGAAAAACGACAAAGAAACATTCTGGCCACCTTGCGGCCGCAAGGTAGGCAGAAAGTCGACCCCTGAAAATCAAGACCTTACGGACGCAAGGTCATTACCCCTTGCGACCGCAAGGTGCCCAGAACCGGCCTTTTGAGGTTTTCGAGCTGGATTAAACCTCCTATTCCCCTACAACTCCTTGGTATAAATAAAGGACGGTAGCCAAAGCCAAAGGACGTCCAAGAAGTAGTTTTAAACAGTTCTAGCGCAGGATTTAGATTGTATAACATAGTTTAGCTGTTGTAATTACAGTTTTAAAGATCGATCCATGTATTCATTCATCTTCGTGTGCAGTTCATCTTCAAAGATGAACTAAACATCCATTAATCTAGGAGTTGGGAGGTAACTTGTATCGAATCTATGGCTTAAATATATTTTTATTCATTTAATTCTTGTTGATCATGGTGTTTATCAACCCCTTTATTATCTCGCTTTGAACAAATGAATGTAATCGTGAGTAATAAAGGCCTAGAGGTGCGGATAACTGCATAACCAATATGCATATGTTGTACACTGCCTCACCATCATGATAAATTGAATCTATCGATGCACGAGAGTGATAAGTTAGAGTCAGGTTCCATATATGACCTAAGTAACAGTTAGGATCCATATGTTTTTGTGCATAGGATATAGAATAGACGAATTATTTGGAGATGGAGACTGAACGGTAATTCGACAGGCTATATCTATCTTTTGTGAATGAACCCAAGAAATTGAATGATACTTTATTTAAATAAGCTATAGAGTAGATACAAGTGAAACCCTAATCCTAGATTTTTCTCCACCATCAGATCTTTCCTATTGTAATTGCTGCTAACTTAATTAATTTTAGTATAATAATTAGTTTAGATAAAATCAATATAAAAACCCCCTTAGTTTAATAATATTGCTACCGATAGTCTTACTATTTGTGATCTTCTTGTCTCTGCGGTTCGACCCTTACTTCCCAAGCTATTCTACAATAGTCTTGTCCACTTGTAAGGAATAATTAAAATAAGACACGATCACTCGCATATGTCTTGCTCTTGACCGGCTTTGGCTTGGGCACATCAGATCTCATATGGCTGTGGGTAACTAACACATTCAATTATATGTAACAAATTTTTTTATTCATTCACATTCAATTAAAAAAGACATTTCCAATACAATTGTTGCTTTGATCATATGGGGTGTGCTTTCCACCACTCTAATGAAACTTAACAAAAAATTATTTAAAAAAAATAAACAATCAATAGAAAGAGTGTTTAGAAAGAAAAAATATTGATTATGATGTATTCACATCCTAAACTAGAATGTGAAAATTGACATCCTTATCAAGAATGTAAAAAACATTGGTTGGTACGTTATATCCACAACCATTATCAATAGTTGCATTAAAGAATTTTTTTTTTGTCAATGAAGATGTCAATCCTAGGTAGTGTAATCTTTTTCCACTCACATTTGCATGAGTAATGCTCTAGAACAACTCAAAACTCTGAGAGGCTCGTTAGGAATTATGGGAGGCCCAATTTTACTAATGTCCGCCCCTAATCTGTTTATATAGTGCTTGTTTGGTGGAGCGTTTTGACTAAATCGTTGGTAAAAAATGCAGCGTTTTTCTTTTTAAAAGTTTTTCAATACAGTGGTCTAATGCCATAGAATCCGTCTAGGATTGGCCACCATTGATAACTAATAGGGTTATGAGAGAATCCTTAAATTGTAGGCATGATAAGTGGCTGATCGCGTAAAAGTCGGACCAGATATGATAAGTGTTTTTATTCGAATAGGGAAACCTTTGACTTGTCGTGGAGAACAAGTCTAGGAGATTCCCTGCTCGAAACTTGCCCTGGTAGGCATGGCCCTGTACTCGACCAGGTTTAGATGGAGTATATAGATGATCTCTGATCGGACGTGTGTAGCGTTTTAAAAATGTGTAGCGCTTTAAATATATGTTGTGTTTACAACTACTTTGTTTATGAAAATAACGTTTTGAAATAGTTTACCAAACGTGTTTACAATAAAAAAAAAACTATGTTTTGAAAATGCTTCGTTTTAAAAACACTGGATTTTGAAAAAGTTGTGTTTTCAATATGCTACACCAAACGAGGCCATAGTCCTAATTATATACTCCCTTCTTTCTTTAATAATTGTTCTACATGGTTTGTCCGTTCTAAAATAATTGTCTTATTTCTAAAATTTCCTTTGTAGGAAAATGCTTTTACCACTTTGCCTATACTTTTTATTATAGCCACATGTACAAAGGTTTTACTAAAAACTACATATTCCTTTCGTTCGGGGCAAAGAGTCAACAATTCTATTTTTCGATGTTTCACTGAAAGTATCTATTTTAAAAATTATGGCATAAAAGTGTCATTTTATTACTAAATGACTATTAAAAGTTTCATTTTATTAAAAAGTTTGACTTTCAAATATGACTATTTACCAAAAACAGAGAGAGTATTATACTAATATTTATAATAGCGTCAACTGGTTTTTTAATATGTGTGCACGGTCAAATATGTTGATTATTTAGGAATAGTGAGCATATTACTTCATCTATCTCTAAATTATTTTCTTGCTTTTCTTTTTCGTCCGTACTAAATAAATTGTGTTTTTGTAAAGTTTTCTTTTTAAGAAAATACTTTTCCTATTTCACTTTCACTTTTTCTTTCAACTTTAAATATGAACCACATGCACATGGTTTATAATGAAAACAACATATTATAACGATATTAATATTGGGAGAGGTTATTTCTACTACAATTTTTATTTATCCACTATATCCTTAATTAATACATCAAATAAATACATATTTGGACAAAAATCACCCCTTAATACTTGCCCATTTTAAGTTGACTAACCAAATTAGTTTCCTAATTACCTTTTAACATTATTTTTTATTTCAAAGAATAATGAACAATAATGAACAACATACCTATTCTATTATTTTAACTATTTGTAATGACTTTATTAATTAATCTTATGACTAAAGTTATATTGTATAATAAAAATATATAGTAAGGAAATTTTTTGTTTATCAAAACTTTGAGTAAATGTGTTATTTGATTATGGAAAAAATAAAATGTGAAACTTAAAGAATGTAATCGTAAAAATTGATCGAATAGTAAAATCATAGTGTGAAATAGTATCGTAAAACTTGAAATATTTTGTCCACCTTTACAATTGATTAAAATTTTAATCTTTTGAGTTGATTGAAAACAAATATTCAGTTTAATATTTACCATAATAATATTATTGAATTATATTTTAAAATAATGTTTTTTAAATAAATTAGAATATTTTAATTTTTATTATAAAATATATAATATATTCTAAAATTTTGGTAGAAAATGTATTAATCGTAGTACTTTTATGATAATGAATATAGGACATGAGTGATTAAAAATAGATTGAACATATTTATTACAAAAAAAATGAATAAGTGTCAAGCTTGTTGAGAATTAAAATGTTAAAAATACAAAATAGAATAACTATGTTGCTTATTGATGTTCGAACTAAAAAAGTCATGTTAGAAGGTAATTAGGAAAATAACTCGTTTAGTCAATTAAAATAGACAAGTACTTAAGGGGTAGTTTAAATATGTATTTATTTAATGTAATAGTTAAGGATATAGTGGATAAGTAAAAATTGTAGTGAAAATAACTTGTCTCGTTAATATTTAAGTTGATTTGTTTTGGGTGAATCATGATAATAATTTAGAAACGATGGGAGTATATTTAGAAACATCCTAATTGGATGGATCTAAAACTGACTAAATTTAATCTACAAGGAAAATGATTTAATTAAAAAGGAAAATTAACTGCAACATATTTTGGCCTCTTCTCCTTTCACAATAGTTACTCTCACCAAGTTGAGGTTAATATCAGAGATTAAACGTGTGTTTGCAGCACAAGACAAATGCTTTCTAGTTAGCTCGTAAGTCGTACCAAAGTTTTTTGCTTCGCTCTAGGGTACGAAGTTACACAATCAAAAATTATGTCTCATCTGGTGAAGCGTTTTGAAAATATAATTTTTTAAACGTAATGTTTTTAAAACATAATATTTTTAAAACGTAATTTTTTTAAATGTAAAATGTTTGGAAAACTATTTCAAAACGTAATTTGAGTGTTTTAAAACGCTGTATATTTTTAAAACGCATTGAAATACTTTTAAAGGAAAACACTACATTTTTTACAAGTGTTTTAGTTAAAAAGCTCCACCAAACAAGCACTTAGTTAACACAATGATCAAACTAATCAAGAATATATTTGATGGCTTGTTGTATGTATATTTCGGTTCATAAATTGAATCAAGTCGACTAGTTTTTAAAATTTTTAAATCAAAACAGTCAGTTTAGATGGACTAAAGAGTCAATTTAATTAGTTGGACTAAAACAACTAAACTAATTGGTTCGGTTCGATTCGATTCTTCTGCTCGAAAGTTCAAACTTACACACCCTAAAAAGAATTCTACTTGTATTTCACTACCACCTAATGCAATTCAGATGCAAAATCCCCCAAAAGTTCAATATTTTAGATGTTCGATAGCACATAATTGTAAACTATTGATATCCAAATGATATTCATCGGGAAAAAGACGGAGTTGAGTTAATATCCAAATGATATATACCTTAATTTCTTGTAAATACTATGTTGTGATGCCCGAGTTTGAAAAATTCACACTACGAGGCATAACCCTACATTGGTCTACTAAACAATTGGGTCAACTACGTTCACCACTAGTTCAGCGAAAAGAATATTGATGATTTAAAAAAAAATGCAAGTCCGGTATGCCACTAAGTACTTGTGTTATCAGGTCTACCAATGAGAGCATCCACGATGGATGCCCACTACCAACTCTCATTCCCTTTTTATAGATTTTTACACCCTCTTGATCCTACAATGAACACGCTCATTCACTCTTTTTCTCTAAACCAAGTAAATCATTCTTCTAATTAGGAGAGTGATTTACATTAAATAGTCTCTCTCTCTCTCTCTCTCTCTCTCTCAATATAAGGTTTATAGCATTCTTCAATTAATGTTTCACCATATTGAAATTATTTTATTAAAAATTATAATTATACCAAATTTCTTTCTTATATATATATATATATATATATATACATATATATATATATATATATATATATATATATATATATATATATATATATATATATATATATATATATATATATTACTACATCATCATAAAGCTTTATTTATCATTTATATACATCTAGAAAAATACATATTTTATTTATATTTTAGAAATTTAAAATTTAAAATATTTCATTCAAATTGTGGTGGGAAAATGGAAATTAAAAGATTAAATATATTGATAGTTAGGTTTGTTAGTTGATATCCAATGGAGTGCTTATTGGAGTGAGTTTTTTTTTAAGTGTTGAAAAAATATAATTAAAATAAAAAACGAGGTATTTGAAGAGTTGTTTAGAAATTCACCATTATGGATACTCTGACCTACTAAAAGTATATTATTGATGTTGATATCTAGTTGTGGTACGTAGATATTCATATTCTCACATCTATATATCCCATTAACCGATCAAATAGACTCAACATAAACACACACAAAAGTTTATGAATAAGTAGTTTTTTTAACTCGTGCGTTAAACGCACGTTAATTAAATCGTATATAAACAAATAAAGAGGATAAAAAATCTTAAAGAATAAAATAAGGATAATCGGTTTATTAACAATTACATATAAGTATATCACTAATCATTATAGATTCTAAAAAAATTCCTTATACACAACATTTGTTATCTTATTAGTTGGTTTTTCATTTCACCGCATATCAATATCTAGTTTCTTCAAAAAGAGACCTACGGCTACATGCAATTATTGACTTTGACACTTATTAATTGTTATTATATATGATACCAGCAATGATAATTGTTTTCTTTGAAACATGAAAAACAGTCTTACATCGGATGGAGATAATGATAATTTTAGGATAAAAACATTTTCTCCAATATTGCTTCCTTTCAAAAAATTTGTTTCAATAATATGATCCCCAAGATTTATGATCCTTAGTCTTGTTTCATTGCACAACCCTGCAGAATGGTCAATGTTTCTCTATAGCATTACTGGAACACCAATTTTAAGTGTCAATTCATGACTTGACAACCATGAACACTTTATATTATTCAAAAACTCTGGATGTCTTCGAACAAACTTGAATTTTTTTCGCCCTACAAATAAAATCCGAACTCAAATAAGTTCTTCATTTTGAATGATTACTTTTATTAAATCATATTTGTATTTTATGAATAAATAAATTTCTGATAAGAAAGTAAGTTAAAATAAAAAATAACGAAATTATTTTAGTAACCTCAGTTTAAATTGTTTTTGTTTTATTGACTCCGTAACTATTATTTTTGTTCCATCAAATATTTTTATTTTACTAACATATTTTGTTTTAATTTTTTATAAGATTTATTTTAAACTTTTGTTCTATAAATTATTTTATTTTACTAACTTCGCATTAAATTATTTTTGTTTTGTTGATTCTGTAACTTATATTTTTATAGTGGCTTGTTTCATAAATTATTTTTATTTTATTAACCTCTTATGTTTTTGTTTTCTTGACTCCGGAACTATTATTTTTGTTTTAGTTACTATTTCTTTGTTTAAAGAGAGAAAAATGTTTAAACATAATTAAAAGAGAGGAGATGGTGGTGATGATAAATAAAATATAGAGAAGACATGAGAGAGAAAGATAAATACAATCAGAAAAGAGAAGATAGGAGAGAGAACGAGTGGAATGGTAACTTAAAATTCAAAAATTCAAAAGTGTGATTTTAGAAGGAGAAATATACATTTGTCATTATATATAGATTTTAGTGATTTTAGATGAGATATTATAGATATACATGATACATGTTATCAAAACATGACAAAAACTTCGAAAAAACGATTTTAAGAATATTTTATATAAGACGGATCTCTTTGACCGCATTTACTGTGTATTGATGGATTGAGTTGTAACAGAGTAAAACTTTGTTTTACAATTTCGATCTGTAAAACATTCTTACCGCTTAAACATTAAAACTTTAATTTGGGATTTCATTAATTAATTTCTCGTATTTTTTAAAGTGATTTTTTTCCTTCGGCATATTCCCCACATTTTAAATCTGCCTAAGCTCCCTATCATGTTGAATTGTTAATTTGCTTCTCGTGAATTGTCGACCTTAATTTTCGCTTCAATTTTTTTTATCACACCCCTTGTCACATCTCTATGACTCTATATTTCCTTTTTTGTTCATTTTAAAAAAAACATACTCCCACCATCCGGAATAAATATTCGTAATGATAAAATACAAGGATTAAGAAATGTAATTAATAATAAGTTGAAAAATATGTTGTGAAAATAATACCCATTATACATACATTCTTTCTCATTAATTATGTACTAATTACACTTACTCTCTCTCTCTCTCTCTCTAAAATGTATAATAATGATAATATTAAATAAATTAATATATTATGAAGAAATGATAGAAACTTTGTACGCCAAAAGTTTTTAAAAACATTAGTTGGAACATTCCAAAATAAAAGTATAAATACTTATTCAGGACGGAGGGAGTACCCACTTTCTAATATCTCAATTTAGAAAGTTATTTTCATTATTTTACGCTTACTTTTCTTGTTATTTTAATAATGAGACTACCTGTAATTATGCTTAAAAAACCATAACGTACCAATATTTATGATAATATTGATTTGATTTTTTTAGGATATCTCAAACGGTATGGTTTATCATGGTTTTTAAAGAATATTATCCTGTTCATAAAAGTTTTATCATTGTGAAAGGTTCACAAAGAATAAGTAGATAAAGAAGTGGCTCATTGAGAAAAAACAAAGAAAAAAAATATTAAGTGAAATAAAAATAATTGATAATAAATCACTTTTACCACTTTACCATTTTTTCACTCTACTTTAATTATGATTTTGGACATAATGAAAACTACACTTTAAACCAATATAAATAATCGTCAATTACTTTTCTTAAAGTGAGAGTTGTGACGGTGAGAGCTGTGACCACTAAAAAGATGTAAAATAAGTTAAACCATTGTGGAGAACGGTTTTTTAAAAAATATAATTATTTTATTTATGACATTATACATAAAAAATTGTATAAATAATTTAACCATTAGAGATGCCCTTAATCTGTATACCACATGTATCAACCAGTACACATTTGAAGAAACAGAGGAAGTTGAGCGACTAAATGGGAAATATTCAATTCAAACAATCGGGTTTTCAAACTCTATCGTTCGGCTATTTCACCTACCCACCATACCAAAAAAAACCATTACATAGCCAAATGGCACCCTTACCAACCTCTTCACCAATACATATTTTCCAACTATTTTTCAAAAAAATATTGACTATTTCAGTGTCTCAACTTAGTCAACGTGTTGACCCTTTTGAATAAAAAACAAACTTATGTAAGACGGTGTTACGAGTATTTTATGGAAAATATATCTTTTTGATCCGACCCACCGTTGTGACTTGTGAGAACCCAGTTTCAATCCTCTTTTGCGTGAAAGGCGAGTGACTTCAAAACTTAGGCGTGTAAAATACGCTCGACCTTATTGTGGATTCTAAATGTATGTACAGAGTCGTCACATCTATTTTAAGATTAAACAGAGAAAAATAAAAAAATACAAAAAATATGAGTTTTGAGGCTAAGTTACGAATTTAGAAGGGGTTAGACACCTAACTCACAATATGCTCAATTTATTATATATACATTTTAGTCCAGAAAAAAAAAATATATATATATATACATTAAAGGAGGAGAAGAAAAGATTTTAATTACATATGACAAAAGTGAACGAAAATAAAATAAAGTAACAACGAAACAAAGAAGTAGTAATAAGGTACACTATATATGATATTCTATAAACAAAACTATACCTAAAATAAAATAACACACATGTTTACATTGTAAATGAAAACCAACTTGAACAGAACAAAGCAAAACTTATTTACATTATAAAAGAAAAACAACTAAAAACAATAACCTTTAATAATGTATAGAACAGTAGGAATATTTATAGACCCAATATATATATATATATATATATATATATATATATATATATATATATATATATATATATGTATATATATATGTATATCTACATTTTATCTACAAACTGAAATAAAAAACTACGGGGACATAACATACCTTTTGGAACGTAAGTGTGTGAACCCGGTACGCCTAGGCTTAGGTGATCTACGAGTGCTTCCCATGTCTTCTCAAAAAATAAAGTATTTTTGTTGTTATTGTGTGTGTATGTGGGTATGCTGCACTCTACCTAGAATAGGCAAAGACGGTTTGTATGTGTCTATGTGTGTTGATGTGTATGTATGTGTGTGTTTTAGCAAAATTTTGGCAGCGTAACGCCAGTGTTTGTTGTAATTTTTTTGTGACTTGGGGCAGCTTAACATAGAGAGTATGTGTGTTTTGTTTGTTCATGTTTTTGTGTGTGTGTTTGTGTGTGTGGGTGTTAGAGGGGTGGTGCTACCGTGGGTGAGGGAATTAGAGAGAATGGGTATTGTAATGAGTGTTTTTGGGTTTGATCAGAGAGAGAGAGAGAGAGAGAGTTAATGGGTGAGGGAGTGTTGTGTATAATATAAGGGGAAAGAGTAGGGGGAAAGAAAAGTGATGTGAATCCTAATCCGTTTGTCAGAGATTGGATTCTTGCCAAGATCGAACGAAGAATATGCACCCTTAAGTTTTGGACTCGACGAGGAAATGGACACGAGTAATGACACGACACGAACCGATATGGATAGAAACGAGTCTTCCTCGACCTACTAGTCGCGATTGACTAGGAACCTTGCGGTGCGATTGAGAACCAAAGACATGTTTGACTTCGACCCACAATCACAGAGCACCACAACCTTCCGACCCCTGGAATATTGATAAGTTCAATTGTTGGGTTCTAAGAAACATGGATAAACTCTCACAAACTCCTTTGTGGAAAAGAGAGAAACTCTCAAAATGCCCTATTGCATAATTGATCAAGGATTGTCTTTACAAGTGTTTGAGAAAGCCTTTTATATGTCTCCAAGGCTTAAAATAATGAAAGGAAAAGTAACCCACAAAATTACACCAAGGGTTCAAGGAAAAACCATCCAACTTCCACCAAAAATGGCTTAGAGTAGTTCAATCTCATGGGAAGGCAGAAGACTAAGTTAACTTAAGCATGATCACGTCAGAAATGGATTAGTCTTCTAAATTTGTTATATCTTGTGGGATGGCAGAATACTAAGTGAACTTAGGCGTGATCACGTCAGTAACTGAGTAGTTTTCTGAATTTGTGTAGCACCCATTAACATGCAAATGAACCTCCCTTGATAGCCTTGATCATTCTCGACTTGAATTTGGGCTCTAATCCCTTCCACAAGTTATGTTAAAGATGCTTCAATCTTCTTCGTACATGCACGAGGCATTGGTCCTCCGCTTATGCTTAATGGATCACGAACATGATTGACTTGACCCGAACCCTCCTTGGCTTGGTCTCCATCTATGTTGCAATTCAATTTGGGCCTTATTCTTTGTGTTTTGAGCTGGACTAAACTTCTTGTCTTCAATGGTTATTTTGACTAGGGCTTCATCCCATGGTATGATTGTAGGTTCACATAAAAAACGAAGGGTAGGGGAGACCGGCTGCCACTGCTCTTTTCGCTCTTTTTTTCCCTTTTTGATTTTTCTTCTTTCGCTTTTCCTCTTTTTGTCCCGATCTATCTTCTTGATTTCTTTTTTATTTTCTTCTTTTTTATTTTATTTTTTATTTTTTTTTTTTTCTTCTTTTCTTCTTTCTTTTTTTTTTGTTTTCATTTTCTTCTTTTCCTGAAACATACTAAAAATAAATATTAGTCCATTTTTGTGATAATTATTGGACAATATTAAATAGGGGTACGAATTTGGGGCGAGTACAAAGCTCCCTGACGACAAAGTTTACGAGTAAACGAACGTCGTCGATAAGAATAGACTCCCAAATTCAGATAAAATGAAAAGTAAGGTTGGGCCCCCAAAGGGTTACTAACGTATCCTACAAAAGAATCAAGCCAAACATAGTTCGACTTGCTGGGAAAATTTTGAGTTTAAAACATTTTGCGATACAAATCATTACGTGATGTGATGGAAAACATTTTGTGAAGTGACGGTCGGACCTATTGAAATAGACTGTCTATGTATCCTTATAAAAGGAATCAGCCAAGACGTAGTTCGGCTTAAGCCGAAAGATGTAAATACGGAAATTAAATGCAAGAAAAAAATGTGATTCAATATCCATTACAAACGCATAAAGTAAATGTAGGATATATGTGAGTGCAGACAATTCCAAAGACCCAGGGTTTATACCCCTTGCGGGAATGACCAAAAGCAGGAAAAGCTGTAAACAACAAGTTATGAGTATGGAATTCCGAAGACCTGGAGTTTACACCCCTTGCGGGAATGACCAAAGGCAGAAAAAAAAAACTGTAAAAAAAAAAGAGTTATGTGTGTAAAATTCCCAAGACCCGGGATTTATACCCCTTGCGAGGATGAGCAAAAGCAAAAATTTTGAAGAAGTAAACAATTTTGTGAATCGCTCCCAAGACCCGTGGTTTGCACTCCTTGCGGGAAATGATCAAAATCAGATGGTCAAATATTTGCGGATTGCTCCCAAGACCCAGGGTTTACACCACTTGCGGGAAACGATCAAAACCAGAAATTTGTAAAAAAAAAAAACATTTGTGGAATGCTCCTAAGACCTGAGGTTTACACCCCCTTGCAGGAGACAATAAAAATAAAAAAAAAATTGTGAAATTAATCATGTGATGATGCTTTGCAGGGAACGATGCTATGTTGTCAGACAGTGGGCTACCAGTAGCAACTCAATTGGGGAATGTCAATCTCTATTAAGTCAGGATTGATCTTGGATGGGTCAATTTACAAGATGCACACTCTGGGGGCTTAGCTGCAGACTTTCTAACTTTGTAGGGCTTGATTTGCAAATCTCTCACTCTTCTGTTCAAATTTCTTCGATGATGCTTCAATCTACTGCATACAATTTGTGCCATCTTCGACATGACTGATTAATGTGCCACTGTAGGTAGGATAGATTGTTTTGCCATCGTTGGTAGGATTGATGGTGCTTTTCCCGTGTGGGATGATAGGGTTGTGGGTAGTGTTTTGGCCGGCCTCAGGTGAGAACTTGGCAAGGAGTTGTCGACAATGATTGAAATGCAAGGTTGTTGGCGACATCACTAAGATGCTTAAAAAAGTAACTTTTGGCGAGATGGATGATCGTATGATGTGTTACTCGTGTGGGATGACGGGACTGCTGGTAGTGTTTCGGTAGGCCTCGGGCGAGAGATGGCAAGGAGTTGCTGGCATGATTGAATTGCAGGGCTGTTGGCGGTGCATTGTTTAGCAATTTCGGCAAGCTTTGATGAAGATTGGTGTTGACGGTCCTTGGAGGGTACTGGCAGAAGATACGCAAGGAGTTTTGACATGCTAATGTAAAAACTTTTTCTCCTTTTTTTTCTTGAAAGAAAGTTGTGTAATTTGCATTAAAACAAAAGAAAGATGTATTATTATCTGATTGAAAAAAAAACATTGTTTTTCACAAATGTACACTGTCCTTCCTGGCTGGTAAGTGAAGAGGCTGATGTAGTTTTGTTGGGCATCTGTTTTTTTATTATTTATTATTTTGCATTTTTTTGTTGGCATTTGGTGGAGTTTATCGGTGAAGAATTCCAACGAGTATCCCTGCAAATGTTTCTTTTTTGGATTTGATGACAAGGTATTCTGGCTTTCAGCAAAGAAACAAAGGAGGGGGTTCAAAAACCGGGCTCTTCTAACAAAACAACATGGCGACTATCTGTGAGAGTATATCCAAAACCATCTACCAGATCCATAGCATTCAAACGAGGCCCTAGTGGTAGTCAACCTGTAAGAACCCCGTTACGACCCCCTTTCATAATGAAAATGAGTGGTTCAAAACTTAAGCGCGTATAATACATTCAGCCTCGTTGTGGACTCTAAATATGTATGGACAGAGTTGCCACCTCTATTTTAAAGATATGAGGAAACCACAGTAACACCTTTGTCAACTTACAATATCTTCAACGAACCACATACCTAGAGCGGCAACATAAACAGAAAAGGATGGCAACATTTGCTTCCTCTAAGATTACCCACAACCCCTTTCGCCAAAATTGCTCTAAATCCATAGCCAATCCCACAGTCTACCCAGAGAGAGTCATCCCCTTAACCCATGCCCAACTTCAGCCAGTTAGTATTATATATAAGTAGAGGTGGCAACTTGGGCACTTGGACATGCCCACTTGGGCACATTAATTATGATGGACTAAATGGGCGCCCACTTGGGCACTCATACTAAAACTCATTCTCTTCCTCTTCCAATTTTGTTTTATCAATTACATACATAATTATAAAATATGAAAAATTTCAAGTGGGTACAATTTTAGAAACATGTTTTCATCTAGGACCATCAATTTTTTAGACATTTCATGTAACTACAAATTAGTTGTCAAATGACAAAAATGCCATTAATGAAAATAGATCTAATCCGGCCTAAAAAATTTTCAAAAAAGCTAATGTCAAGGTTTGGCATCAGCATTGTTTCCACAGTTTATTCAAGCCAAAAAAAATTCAAAAAATTGATGTCAAGGCTTGGCATCAGGTGAAAAATAATCCAATAATGCCGATGCCAGCAGTTTTTACAAGACAAAAAATCCAATCATGCTGATGCCAATGACAGGCATCATGTTGCTGATGCCAAATTTAGGCATCATGTTGCTGATGCCAAATTTAGGCATCATGCTGCTGCCAAACCTAGGAATCAGACAGTTTATTCAAGCCTAAAAAATTCAAAAATGCTGATGCCAAGGACTGTTTCACAGTTCATTCAAGTCCAAAAAAATGCTGATACCAAGGCTTGGCATCAGAATTGTTTTCACAGTTTATTCAACCAAAAAAAAAATTCAAAAATGTTGATGTCAAGGCTTGGCATCAGGAAGACCAAAAAATTCAAAAATGATGAATCCATGCATTAGGTTGACAAATCCAAGCATCGGATTGACAAACCAAGCATCAGATTGATGCCAAGACTTGGTATCAGGTTGACAATCTAGACATCAGATTGACAAACCAGGCATCAGGTTGATGCCAAGGCTTGGCAAAGCCGCCATCTTTTCTTCTCCAAATCCTCAGTCCAGCGACCTCCCTTCCCTGTCCCCAACCCCGCCATCTCCACTCTTTCTGTCGCCCACCATTCTTGCCGGGTTTGTTCCCTCAATCTCCATCCCCCGCTGCCTTTGACCAACCACGATCTTCAACCATCAAAGCCCTCATGACCGTCATCCATCTTTCCCTCCTTCATCTTCTCTGGCCAATCCAGCCAGTCTCCGACCCCCTCGTGCCTGTTGCTTCTGTCTCGAAGCAGAGTGTCGTCGCGCTCCTACGCTAGTTCCGCCTCCGTCTTCTTTCCCTCTTGTCGGCTTCAGAACAGCCCACAGATCCGCCCTTCATCCTCAGTCCTGTCGCTCCACCTCCGGCCAAAAGCTCCAGTAAAGCTGCCAAGGCAAGAAATATCTCCATCTTCGTGCTCCCGCTAAAACCCAGTTCCAGCTGTCTTCATCGAAGCCCCCAGCGCTCTTCGTCTTCCCCGTTCAAATCGACAGCCATCATGTATTTGGTCGGAGAGTGATGGTGGAAGACGTTGAGCTCAATTTTGCGATTTGAGAGTTATAATTTGATTTGATTAAGGGAAATTGAGCTATGAACACGGCGTAGGGGTTGGGAGAGGATGTGTTTTTGCCCCCAATACAAAATAAAGGGAAATAAAGGGCATTTGTGTACTTTTGCCCCAAAATTGTATCTAGAAGATATGTCCAAAAAATTGATGGATTTATTTAAAAACATGTTTTAAAAAAATATACCAGCTTGTAATTTGTTATATAAAATACTTAAGACTAATAATGACGTTAAACATTATATATACATATACACCCGCCCTTCCAACCCCCAACCCCAAAGCAAAGCATGAAATGTCATTCAATGACTATGCACCCTTAAATGAAACCCAACATCACTCTCAGATTGTTCAATTGCTATGATTATGTAAATATCCGTCTCTATTACACTATAAATAGATTCATAGCAGTTTTGTGAACAGTACAACATACATGTGGTTTAGTTAGTTTGTTCAATTTTTGGTCAGTTTTATACAGTGTGTTTGTCTATTGGGCTTCAGCGAAATTAAAAATCTAACCACAAAATAGAAGATTAAATTGAGAATTACAACAACAAAAATACATAATTGACACAAGAGATGAGCAAACATACATATTTATTTTTCCTTTTTTTGATGAAATTAATGTTTTTGTTTTTTTTCTTTTTGCATATTTGTGGTTATAGAATAAATTTTTTAAATTATTGTATTTATTTTATAATTTTGTGTTAATGAGTAGATGGGCGCACATGGACGCCCATACCCATTAATTGTCCGCCTATTGCCCATATGGGCATCACCCATGCCCATCCATACCTACCCATTTACCACCTCTATATATATGCACTATAGCAATGCTTCAGTCAGTGTGTGTGTGTGAGAGAGAGAGATGAAACAGATTTCCTTTCATTGCAGCTCGTATTTACAAAAGTAACGCCCCCTCAGCTTCCCCTACAAAAATTATTCCCCACTTCTTCAAAGTCGTTGCTTCCCTGTTACAGTATTTTCACCTTGTGAATCCATATACATACTGACAGAACTATTTACGTAGTACAGATTCTACAGAGACTCTAACACTAACTATTTTTAAAATTACCTGTTTCGATCACATCTCAACCTTCAAGATTGAGACAACCAATCAGTATCATCCCATGGCATTTGACTGATGATGATCAATTCACCAAGCAGCTCCATGAAAATTAGAGCCACCAGCAATATGAAAGCACGGTTTCTAAGAAGTCTTCATATCATTCTGAATTACTTCACTTACTATTGCATTGCAAAAGAAGCATCTGTCGCAATTTAGGAGATGCCTGGATATGCATCCTAAGCAGGATACATGAGAACATGGTACAAATTTGGCATCTGACTCAGTTGCACAACATATGCAGCACAAGCTATCATCACATTCTGTTTCTCCCTCATTGGTTGGCCTTTTGACTTGCTGTGAATCCAGTCGACAGATAAGGAAGTTCGAAAATTCCTCAAGTTGCTTGAGCTTCGCAAGATAAGCATCCCCCGTTAAGTACGCACTCTGGCAAAGTAATCATCATCATCATCATCATCATGACAAGGTAAGGGAAACGAAACACGTAAAGATCACAAACTTTTAAGGCATGAGAAATACGACTATGTAACAAGCATCAAGTTTCAAATCGAGACATATAGCATACCAACAAGCGCTGTTACATGGACTTGTCATTTTCACCAATGTACCCATGTCACGTGTGGGTGTGACACTTGGACACAAATATTTAGTGTAAAATTGTACACTTTCGGCATGTTGGACACCCGGATTCGTACCCGTATCCGATCCTCGTACTGAATCCATGTAACATAGCTCACAAGGAATAGCAAAAGACCAACCACGAAATCCAGCAAAAAGTGCAGAAGGGTAGTTTGACAACAGTGTGCCTCTTGATAAAAGATGGTAACCTAAGACACATGATAATTAAACCTTCTACTTATTTATCTGTGCCAGAAGATCAAGCCAACACAATATAAGTGCACCACGCAAGTAACCTAGTAACATTGCACAATGCAATTGACCCAATAAAAGGGCTCACATTTAGATAGTCCTTTCACTGTTCACACCCTCCACAGGCCATGAATTTGGAAAAAGATGAGTTCATCGTGTGTCATAACACACGTCCACACCTGAACTCTATAAACAATTGGCTGATATCAATTGTTTACGTAAAGCTAATTCAGATGAATAACAAACCATACAAAAAGAATAACCAGAATGTCTCCACCAAGGCATTAACAAGACAATAGACTGACTCCTTTTCTTTTCAACTCTTTACTGGAACCAAAGTTCCAGAAAGTAAAATAAATCCTGGCCCAGATGTGGCCCTATTCATCACGTCGGGCAAGAACAGTTGTACAAGTAAAACAAAGGACACTACATAGTCGAGAGATGGATGTTCTGAGCCAAACTATATAATGGAAAATCATCATTTGGTCATTTGATGCATTATAAATCAAGTCTATTTGAAGAGATAGAAGAGCATAAGGACTACTTACCCAATTGAACTCCAAGAGATACTGAAATCCAGAAAGAACAATATTTGGGCAATCCATACTTGCAAATACCCCTACAACATCATTCTGCGGTCTGCAGTCCATCTCCAGACTAGCATCCAACAAATTCAAGATGATGCCAGCTAGAGGTGCTAAAATCATGCTTCTGTTTACTTTCTCTGGAGACTGACCAGGCCGTCTAAATGTCCTGCAGTTATTAATTTTTGAGAAAAAAAACATTACAAGAGAATGACCATTATCTAGGTTTAACCCACTTGACAGTCAGAATAACTGGAATTGAAGTCTACAGCAGCTCCATGTTTTCAAACTTGTAAGTGGATCAAGGAATTATAACAAACATCATACGTGTATAGAATGATAACCAAAGTTCTAAGAGTATATTTGGAGTTTAAAAGAAAAAACTGATTCAAGAAAATATAACACTCCCTCAGTTCTTGAAAAAGAGCTCATTATTCCTTTTTGAGACGTTCCAACGAAGTGTCCACTTTCCTAAAATAAACTCTTTTATAATGACTACAATTTTACCCCTTGTTTTTATCCAATTACTCTAATAGATGAGACCCATTTCGCAGCATACAAACTTCTCCGAGGGGCAAGGGTAGAAATGGAAAGCAAGTCAAATTGATTCTTCTTAATGTGTGCCTAGTCTAAGGGGATTTTCTACAAGAAAGGAGGCGTATATGAATTCAAACCGACATTGGGACTGGACTCAAATAAAATCTACATTACCAAGTGTTACGTTTGATATACACTGTCTCGTGTCTCACGTCTCTCTAATAGCTCTAGATTTTAGATGATTTGGTAACAACATGGTATCACAGAGCTCTAGTATGGCAAGGTCTTCGGTTCAAGTCATCCCACTTGCATTTGTTTCCCACATTATTGCAAGTGCACATGTTAGTATCAAGTTTTGTTTGTGTTGCCCCTAGTGAGTCACCGGTACCTCTCCACACGAGGGGAAGTGTTAAGCTTGATACACATTGTTAAGGCCCTCTTTAATAAACATGGTATTAGAGTTCTACTTTGGTAGGTCCTTGGTTCGAGTCATCAGACTCATCCCGCTTTCATTTGGTTTGTTTGGTTGGTAATACCCTTGATGAGGCATTATTGTATATATCTATCCACGTGTGGACAGCTCGATCATGAGGGGAGTATTAGGCTCAATATACATTATTGCCCCTCTAATATTTTAAACTTTTAGATGAGTTGGTAACTTAATATAGTTCATAATTCTCTCAATCAAAAAGCAATAGTTGCTCAATTGCCTTTTTCACATCCATCAAAGCACAACATAGACTACTCTCTCTTCCCCCCCCCCCTCTCTCTCTCTCTTTGTGTGTGTGTCCCAAAGAAGACAAATAACACTAATGATAGAAGTATTCATTCGAGAGAAACTTACAAGTCGAAAATTTCAGGATCATCCGCTGAAGTCAAATGGTTGAGAATAAAGACAATCAACTCGATCAATCTACGCAGGTTAGTATCTGTTCCCGAGAGGAATGCCATAGGGATTTCACATGTACAAAACTCAAGTATTCTTGCGAGATTGCATGAGAGGTCAAATATAACACCGCATTTCCTCTGCTGAAACTCCATCAGCTGCAAAAAGAGGTACTACTAATAAGTGGTAAATAAGATATGAAGAGAGAATAGAAAGGCTATATGTAGGATTACAGCTAGTATAGTAAAGAACAGATCTCCAGAGTTGAATGTATATCAAGCAATTGATGCTATACTATAGAGAATGTTCAGGAGGAAACCTGAACTAGTAATCTCACCTTAGTTTTTATTTTGAACAGTTTCAGAGGAGGGAAATGTAAAAGATACTAGAAGGATTGACCCTAAAGCATCACAAAGAAAATTTGACTCCAAGTTTCCAACTCCATCTACCCCCTTCTATACTATTGTCGATATATTACTGCCCACATATCTTCTCATCTAAACATAACTTATGTGAAACACACGATATAAGATTATAAATTTTATTTTCTAAAACAGTACCCTTATTACATGTAAAGCCATCACTCATAAATGCCTGAGAAAGTTAAACCAGCATGCGAAAAGAAACATTTTCTACATAACCAGATATCTAGCAGCAACAGAAGAAAGTTTTGCACTTTCAGAACATTCTACCTTGTATTTTTCTTGCATTTCCCGAATTGAAACTGAAAATTCCGTCACTGCCCAGCTGAGGGTATTGAACAGACGATTAAGAAATGCTGAAAATAATTCATCATCCTGGATGCATGTGTCCCGTAGCAATTTCTTCAAAAATTAAGAGGCCAACAAAAGTGGACGGAAGAAGTTAGCATTAGAAGTTTTCTTGTTTTTTTTTCTGCATGTATGTGCATAAGGAGGAAAGTGGGGGGGGGGTAGTCATCAAATTCAATGCAATATTTCACCTGAAAAGTAATTGATGACAAAGAGGACTCTCCCTGCTTTGGAGAACCGAACCTAGAACCCCTGAACAACCTCAGAAGAATATTTGTTACAGGGATCCAGGCCCGGTTATCAAATGCTGATAACAATGCTCTTGGCATGCTTTGAGTCGCTGCTTGATTGCCCTCAAAAGCAGCCAGAAATTCCTTGTACTGTACCAAACAAGAAATTGATTGGAGAAGTAGATCCCTCAGTTCTGCACTTGATATCCTAGGATCGTTGAAGTGGGTAGCAATAAAAGTAACCTGACGATGGGACATAGCAAAATTAGCTTAGAATTCCCTATCAAAACTGCAAATTTAAAATGCTCATTGTTTGTGACGGTGAAGTGACGACACTTTTTAGAGGTTAAGTGACCTCTTAATGATTAAGGTGGTTTCGCCACTGCCCACGCCCTCACCCACTACCCAGAAACATGGCTCCCAAAACCAAATACATAAATGAAGAAATTAGATAAGTGATAACATAAACTTCAGTTGCTTAACATGTCAAGTTCTCTAAATCAACTCAATATAGGTTAATAGACCATTAACCTATGATCTGTGTTCACATATTCCTGTGACTTATTACCAGAGTAGACTATTCCATCAAACGATAAAGTTTACGCAGAACATTAAAGCATGTTGATAGTCAGTCCATAACACTCGAACAAGATATTACCAACATCTCATTTCAATCAAACACGCAGAATCTATTAGTAACTATAGTAATATAAGGATTGAGCCTTTCAATCTTTTTGCAAAAGGACAATCCTCTTCTAGAGTGCTTCCATTCTCATCCTTCTCTACCTAAAAGAGTCACACTTATCAAATACTCCATCCATCCCAAAAAAAAGTCATACAACCCTTCTGAGTTTGTCCTAGTCGCATTTCCAATCAAAGCGACAAATCTTCATAACTTTTTCCATTTCTTTGAAAATATAATATTTTTAAAAGGCGCCATACAAGAAAATACACAAATTTAGTGCAACTTGAAGGAAATAATAGACGCAAAAGTCTAATTTTCATGCAGTAGTTCATATGCAACCAAAATGTTCTATTCCATTTGGGTGAAATCTATTGAGACCTTAAACCCATATCGGGTACAATCAAACCAAGCAAGCAATTAATAATGATTCTGGAACCACACTCCTCACAAGCCAATTGGTTTTGTGATGGACCCACCACACTTCACGAAAATCATGATCAGGGTAACAAACCAAGAGCTATGGAACTTCAGTATGGGTCTTTTGAACATACCGAATGGTCTTTTTTCTATTATTTCATAAAATTCTGGTTCAATCAAGCTCTAATCCAGAAACAGTCAAAGTTAAAAACTGAACTCATCCGGTGGCTGGTTCAAGGCCCAAATGGTTGAAATGGCTACTTCGGTCTCATAACTATGGCCTAAAATGTACACTTGTGTACGCTTTCATGTCAACGGATTTGTTTTTAGAATTGCAGTACCAAGAAATCAGTATGCACATATTTATAACCCTCAATGAACAATCTAGCAGCGTACAACAAAAAAACACAGGCTTATGTAAATCCACATTTTCCATATCACACACTGTAGAGCGTAAGAATAGGAATGGAAGAACAAGTTAAACATACAAAGGAAGTCAGCCCTTGATTGATGAATATTCCAGGAGGGACAAACTGAGGATCACTCTTTCGCAACACATGGAAGCAGTCAACCTGCAAACAATGCAAAAGATCAGCCTATTAATAAAATTGAAATGCATATGAAGGAACTTAAGTAATTGAATTAATGGGCATACGAGTATAAAATCTCCGGTAAGAAGAGAACATAGAAGTTGGAAGTTGGAAGTTGGAAGTTGGTATAATAAACATTTTCGTCAAACGAATATGAGGAGTAATTAACTATAACCTGGGATTAGTCAGAGGGAAAGTGCTCCTGATACTCAACTTGGGCTATTATACCAAACGTTTTTTTTGATAAGTAAAGTAAGTAAATGATACAACCCATGCAGACTCCGGACGAATATTGAAACAGTTGACAAAGAAACTCTGGATGAAGACTTAGACAAACAAAAATGATGCTCCAACCAAATGATACAACCCATGCAGCTATATAATTCTATATATTAAGCACAAACAGTAGTTTGTCTCCAATTGGTTTTCATTTTGGTTTCTCGCATATTGTTTCCCTCTCCATAACTATCCATTTACCAAATTTTTTAGCCAAAAAAACTTGTATCAATTTACCAGATATATTATTAGCAATCTTGCCAATGATAGACCGAGGACAAAATCTTAATCTTAATTTCCTAAAAGATGCTCGAGATATGACATGAATCACTCAATTTTTATAGCTTCTTTTCTTGTTCTCTTTCTCCTTCTTTCTATTCCTTATAATTATTAATTTATTAATTTGTATTTCACAGTTAAGCAAAGGTCTTATCCATCACCTGCACAATTGTCCCTTGATCATAATTACATATTTACATTAATATTTATTAAAAAAACAAGGCCAACCGTTACTACAAATAACATGTGAAGTTGTACAAATATCGTCTTAAATCTCATTGCAATGACTTAGTGGTTACCTCAGGATCTCAACATAATCAACAATATATAATTGCACTATTTAAGGTAGGACGGGATTAGGAAATCCGGTTCTATGGTTGCACATTGAAGAGAAACAAGCAAAGATAGAAAAGTCTGGATAGCATCGCCTTCACAAAGGATCCCCACCAGTCCGAATATGAGTGCTTCCCCCTCACAAGGGATTCCGCAATATTCACAAGCAATAAACCACAAAGCTATCAATAATACTGGAAAACAAAGGATTAAATCAGTATTTATCGTTCTAAGCAATATCCTAATTCTACTATGACTATAGTGGATAGGTACCAGAAATACCCTATTAACGATGATAGGCATAATATAATGAAATATTATTTCCTAATAAACTTATTACTATTGATCTATCTTTAATAATAATACGCATCCTAAAAATAACCGAATGCCAATGCCTTCTTCAGCACTTCCACATCGCTATTACAATAGTGTGAACTTTCTTTCAGCAAATGAATGGTATGAACAATGAATAAGATCTTCAAGAAAACAAGGAAAAGTATCTCTTAGTTTACAGAAAAAGGAGGAATCTTATTACCAGAGTTTCAATATAAAATTCAGGGACATAGCTGAAAACTGAATTCATTTTGCTAAGCACCAGAAGCAATTGGACAATCCACATGCATGCTGCATACATTCCCCTCTGCTTCCATCGAGCAAATAGAGATATACGGTACCTACAACATAATTCGAATGATGCAAAAGGAATCAAGACAGTAAAGCATCTAATCAACCTAAAAATTTATATTTTAATAACGATTGACTATAGAATGGAAATAAGCAATAAATTCAATAAATTCCAAGCATCATTCCACCAATTAACAAAAAAAAATTGCTAAGGTATAAGTAATATTAACAGGTATCAAAAAAGGAGACGCGTCCTTGTACACTGGGAGTACATATGAACAAAACTACAAACCAAAAGACCAAAATCTAGTTACAAAAAGGATCCTCTGAAGTTGGATCAGCAAGTAAGCAGCAAAATCTCAAATACAAAAGGAAAGCCTTTTTAATTCCTTCAATATCAGATTCAGTATTCTCGAAAGCCCTTTTGTTCCTCTCTTTCCAGATGATCCACCAAATAGCTGAAGGGCGTACTTCCAGAAAACACTCCTATTCCGGGTAAAAGAAGGCCAACCCTGAAGCGTATCAATAACAGTCCTGGGCATAACCCACGGAACATCAGCAGAGAGGAAAAGGGAAGTCCATAACTCCCTAGCCATAGAGCAATGTAGCAGCAAATGATTTACATCCTCCTCACTTTTGCACATGTAGCATCGATTAACATAGATTAAGCCCCGAGGTCTCAAGTTTTCCCTCGTCAATATGACACCCCTAACTGCCTCCCAAACAAAAAAAGCTATCCTACCAGGGATTTTATGATTCCAAATCTCCTTCCATTCCATGGGAACAAGCTTTTTTCCTTCTTTATCATCTTAGAATAGAAAGATCTAACGGAAAACAATCTGTTTTTAGAAACCTCCCAGATGATTTTATCTTCACTCAAAACCTACCTCTTGCAGCCATGGAGAAATTCCATGAACTGCACTACTTCCTCAATCTCCCAGTCATGCAAGTTTCTGCGAAAAGCAGGACTCCAAAGGTCTGTTCCCCCCTTGATTGACCACCAACGAACTCACCATTTCCTCCTTGTTGACTGCAATATTGTATAGGGTCAGTTGCATGGTATTAGTCCCGCACCAAAAATCCTTCCAGAACCTGACTCGATTTCCCAACCCTACATCGAATTTAATGAACATGTTGTAAGCATTTCATACTCCCATAATACCTTTCCAGATCCATGTGAGGACAGAACTTTCTTTGGGAACCAAAGATGATCACCCGCTCCATATTTGCTCACCACTAACCTCCTCCATAGCGACTCTTTATCCACTAAAAACTTCCAAAGCCACTTACCCAACACTTTCCCAACAAAGCCTTATTGAAGAAGCTGAGATTTTTAACCCCTAGACCCCATTCTCCTTGTTAGAGCATACTGAATCCCACCCGACTAAGTGATAATTCCTCTTCTCTTTGTCCCCTTCCCAAAGGAAATCTCTTTCTAACTTCTCAATTCTCTTTAAGATTGAGGCAGGGGCCATAAACAAAGATAGAAAATAAGTGGGGAGATTAGATAGAGTACTCTTAATAATAAGAGCAAGTCTTCCGCCCTTTGATAAGAATCGTCTTTTCCACCCCGCAAGCCGCCTCTCAAACCTAACCATTACTGAGTTCCACACATTGTTGTTCTTAAAAGTCAAACCTCCTAGGTACGAAGTAGGAAGGCTAGAAACACTGCAGCCAAAGAACGAAGCTAAAACCTCCACGTTATCCACTCTACCTAAGGGGATTAACTCACATTTCGAAACATTAGTCTTCAAACCCGATAAATCTTGGAAAATCAACAAGATTAAACGAAGGCAGCCCAACTGATCACTTTCCACATCGCAATAAACTAGGGTGTCATCAGCAAATAGAAGGTGAGAAATAGTAGCACCCCGACCCGGATCATTACCCACCTCGAAGCCCTTAATAAAGCCTCCTGCCTTATCAATGAGCCGACTAAGGGCCTCCATAACCACAATGAAAAGGAATGGAGAGAGGGGGTCCCCTTGACGCAATCCTCTCGAGCTCGAGAAGAAACCTTCTGACCGTTAATAAGAACAGAAAACCTGACTGTAGATATGCAGAATAGAACCCACTTTTTCCATTTCTCTCCAAAACCCATTTTATCCAAGAGATAAATCAAGAATTCCCATCTAACATGATCATAGGCCTCTCCACATCCAGGAATCTCTGGTACTCCGCTTCGCACCCTCGAGTCCACCACTTCATTAGTAATCAAAGCTGCTTCCAGAATCTGACGATCACCCACAAATGCGTGCTGCGATTCTGATATCACTTTGTCAATCACCTTTCTCATTCTGTTCGACAGGACCTTAGAGATCAGTCTATATATGCTACCAATGAGGCTTATAGGTCTGAAGTCTTTTAACTCCTCAGCCCCTTTCTTTTTTCGAATCCCTCCTCCTCAAAGAAAGAGCGAAAGACCTCCATAATATCATTTTCAACCACTTCCCAACAATATTTGAAAAATTCATGAGTAAATCCATCAGGGCCTGGTGGGGCCTTATCTCCTTTCAGACCCCACCCAAAGCCTCCACCACTTCCTCTTCATTAAAAGTTTGTTCTAAAATCTCCTGTCCTCCTCAATCAGGGTTTTGAACGTAATCCCATCTATTTCCAGATCTCTATCTTCCGAGAACAGCTTTTGGTAGAACTCTACTAAGCCTCCATTGATTTGATTCTCATCTTCCGTCACATTACCATCGATATTCAGTGTGTTAATCTGATTTGATCGCTTTAGAAGTTTTTGGTGTCGAACCATATATATATTTTTTATTTATTATATAATATATATATATATACGGATACTAAACCAAACAAAATCTTGATTGTTGGAGAACTATTATTTCTTCAATTGTTTGTGTTTATTTTAGAATTTGTTATGATAATTTGTTGTTAGTAGGTTATTTCCTAATTTTGATGTTAATTCCAAATTAAAATCGTATTTTCATTGTTATTTTTAATGTTGGTTAATTTCATTAAAAATGAACTGGTTCGGTTATCTTACACCCGTGGTTTTGGCATAAACCAAGAACCACTGCCAATCTTATGGAAGAACTTTGAATTTTTATCACCCTCTGACCCACAAGACTTTTTGCCTTTGTTTTTTCACAGATGAGCAACCATTTGATTTCCAGCTTAATCTCTTCTCGACGGGCTACTTCAGATTCCCCCAAAGATCCTTCACCCTCCTTTTCATCCAGAATTTTGACTTCCTCCATAGCATCCTTGATTCTGATCTCTATTCTCCCAAACACCTCTTTATTCCAGACTTTAAGGTCTTCTTTGAGAAGTTTCAGTTTTTTAGCAATTCTAAAACACAGTTTACCGACTACCGCGTAAGAATCCCACTTTATCCTAACCCAATCCTTAAATTCAGGAGCCTTCATCCACATGTTTTCGAACCTGAATGGAGTTTTCCTTCCAACATTATCACCCCCAAACCGAAGGGTGATAGGAGAGTGATCAGAAACAACCCTAGGAAGGGTTCTTTGAACGAAAACACCTATCGTTTCCTCCCAATCATAACTAAGGAGAAACCTATTGAGCCTTGAACATTGCCGGCTCGACCCTCCTCGGAACCAGGTGAATGCATTCCCCTCAAGGGCAAATCCATCAACTCCATGTCATTAATAAAATCGTTGAATTCCATCATAGCCTGTGAATACGATTGACCTCGACATCTTTCTTGGGGAAAACGAACCACATTGAAGTCGCCTCCCACACACCACGGATGATTCCATTTAAGTCTAACAGCAGTCAATTCAGCCCACAAATCTAACCGGCGATATCAGAGCAAGGACCATAAACACCAGAGAATACCCACCAAGAGTCATTAGCCACCCGCTTAAACAGACACGAAACTCGGAAAACTCGTATCACATGATCTTCAATAGCTAGAACTCTACTATCCCACATAACAAGAACACCCCCCGCAGCCCCAACTGCGTCTAGATGAACCCAATCCATCCACCTACAACCTCCTATGTTGTCCACCAAATTTCTGTCCATGCGATTTTAGTCTCTTGTAAACATACTACAGAAGGCTTCCACCTTCTAAGAGCTTCTTTCACTACTTGCCTCTTCCTGAAATTATTCAAACCCCACACATTCCAGTTGATTATGTTTAAATCCATATCACAAACTAGTTAATTTTTTCTTTCCCGAAACTCTTGTCTACCCTCCCCGCAGCCCCATCAAAATTAATACCACAATATAAATTTTTGACCTCCGTGCTTTCAGAACCCCGAGCCTTAATTTGACTGGCTCCCACCTTTTTACTAACCGACGGCTTCCCCTTTTCCATTTGCATTAATATGTCCACAATTTTATCCTCATGGCCATTTTACAGTAGACTCCCATATAATTCACAACACCTTTAGCCTTCTTGCTCACCCAAACTAACAACTTTTTGTTAGGATCCCCATAAGTCAGCAACTTTGGTTCCATAACCTCCTCGGGTCTGACCATCGAAATTGGGCTACAGAACACGATCTCCTCAGGTCTGACCACTGAAATAGGACTACAGAACGCCACCTCCTCCGTTTCCACGCCATCAGTACCACTCGACCTTGTATTGTTGTCATGGGGGGAAGTCTGCGAATCTTGCAAATCATTCGGGCAATCTCTTTCCTTTGGATTATCCTCGAGTACTTCGCTAGGGAGGAAATCATCTTTCTTCAGTTCTTCACTGTCCTCGAGCTCTCTAACTTCAACAGCTCTATCCATTTCATGCGACCTCTGTGTCTCGTCTTCCTCACCGATAAAACTATTACCCCCACTCTTATCGAACTAGACTCCTTCCTTACCTTTCGACGTCGCCAAACTCTTCCCATGAATCCCGTTAACTTTATCGGATTGGTTCTGGTCTTCAAGACCTGGCTGCCCGTTTGACTGCTTAACTTATTATTCATGAATAATAAAAAGCCCTTGTTTTATAACAGAAGGCGAACCATGGGCGCATGATGGGCCCTGGTCACAAAAAGTTTCTCCTTCACTAAACCCAGGCCCAAGTTCAACCCCCCTAGAATCATGAATCCCCCCACTTGATGTCCAGTTAGATGGCCCAGCCCTATCACCAATGAGCCAGTATGATCCTTCTCATACTCCTCCCTATTATTGTGGGCCACACAAATTTCTCTCATGGGCTTTACATTCACCATGGGCCTCTTTCCACTTTTTGCCCTCCTTTATCTTTTCCAGCCGAGCTGTGGCTTTTGGGTTTATACTTCAATTGAGAACCAAGTCTGCTACCAACAACACCATTTCGATTAGAAAATTTAAAATTCAAATTTTCTGTAGCCCACGTGCTCCCCCAGCTTTTTCTGAGTGTATCCGTCTGTTCGCTTGCAGAAGATGTACAATGACCTGGTTTCTTTGATTCCCCACTACTCGCACGAACGCCATTGTTCGCCCCACCTAACACAACCGTCGGAATACTGCCAACTCTGTCGTCGCAACCTTGCGTCTGAAAATGATGGAAGAATACACTAGTTTCAGCCCAAATCGGAACTGAAAATACACTATCCCCCATCTTAATATGAACGCAAGCCGGTAAAATCTCACAATATTGCACCAAGATGTGAGCCCAACTCATATCCGTTCTCTTCTGAGTAGCTTCATCCACTGTCACAAAACCCCCACAAAATTGCCCAATCCTCTTGAAAGCTTCCTTACCCCACAAGTGAAGAGGGAGACCCATAGCCCTAATCCAGATTTCCTTCAGTTTACGATCCTTTCTAATGCAGCACCCTGTCGGACTCCAATCATCAAGAACCAATGGAGCTTGGTTGATCAACCAATCTCTCTCATTATGAATTCTGGAAGCTTCTTCCTTGGAAGGAAATTTGAAAAGGAAGTAAGGCTCGTTCATCTCCTTTACTCGAACACCACCTGGAGTCTTCCATTTAGAATTGACCCATCGTTGAACTTCATCACGGGTCTGGACATACCCCTGTTGCCCACCCACCCACCCTACAAGACACCTATCCAGGAATTCCAAATCGGTATTAACACCCACTGCTCTGTTAGATACATCCAGTTCTAAATTAGGCCATAGAGGAATTTCCACCGCTTCTTTGTACGACTTCGGCTGCCTTACTGGTACACACTTTGACAGAGCAAACCTACTAACTTTACCCGCTGCCATGTCCCACCCTCCATCTTTGGCCACTGCAGGAATGAAAATCTTTGAGGGACTTCCAATCCCTTTGGCTGATATGCACAGGAAGAAACCATGGGTGTTCCATTCCTTTGCCACCATCACCTCGCACTGCTTCCCTGCTCTTTTCTTCCAGAAGACCTCTCTGATAGATGAAGCCTTGTCCATCCACTCACACACCCAAAGCACTTCATCTAAATATAAATCTATTTTATGAACTCTACCTCTGCTACGCTCCAGCCATTGGAACCACGATCCATCCTTTCCTTCGATGTAGATCACATCGAAAGACTTTCTTCCAGCCTGGAAGAATGTAGTATCCATTTTAACAAAATATAATGCCACGGGAGCCCTGCCAAAGGCTCTTAACTGCATACGGAGAGTAAAAATAAAAATGAAAAAAAATTGTAACTAGCTACACGTGTTAAGAAAACACCTTCAATATAAGAGCTGCTTTACCACCTATTCGTGTTATAGGAAAAGCTTCTTAGGTCTATACACATGCAACAGTTCTTTGGAGTTACTTCTAGTAAGCACCATAGATGAAGCCATCACAAGATATTCCAGAGGATCTCCCACGGATGGACCTCTTTAATCAAATTTTCTCCTTTGCAAGCAACCCCAAGGAACAAACAATGCCACTACTTTAACCACTTAACTCTAGACTCATGACACCAGCTTGCCTCCCATTACCTAGAATCACGTTTCGATATTCATTTTTGACCTAATCTCAGCAATGATTGCGTGACAGGTGAACACCCTACTCTTGAACCTAGAGACATTGCTATTGATATAAACCTGACGTCTAAGCATCATCATGTAATCTAATAATATAGCCACCTTCTACAGTACTTTCACCAATCTTATAAAACAGTACAACTATTTTTCAAGTATTTATGAAAGTAATTTAATTTAAATAATCATTTAAAGAAGTACTCCCTCCGGACCTATATATAAGCAAAAAATACCAAATTTTGGTGGACTTAAATATAAGCAAAATCACCATATTAAACTCTACTCACAACTTTCAAGAAGTTTGGTACCAAAAATACCCCTTATAATTCTTTTGTTTTTCAAGATGCGTGCACATTCCCTATACACAAAGAACCACTAATTATAAAAGGAGTTATAATGAATTGATGACAATGAGTTAATATTGCATTAATTTTCATCAGTTTTGAGTGGGATACTTAAGGGTATTTTAGTAAGTATACTTTTGTTTTATATTAAATCAAGACAATTTAACTAATTTAACTTACTTTATTAATCTGTGTGAAATCGGTTAGTTTTGCTTATATATAGGTCCGGAGTAGTAATTTTATAATTGGTGAAAGTTGGGTGCAATTAGAAAAGGAATGAGAAAATGTAGGAATAGGAAGCGGAAAGGAGTTCTAAGCGGTTGGAGAGTCCAATAGGTCCTCTCCCTTACTAAATACTCCCTCTGTACAAAAAAATAGTCCCATTTGACAACTCAAACTTTTTAAGGATGTAGATTTACTTGCTTGTACCTTCTTCAAATAGCACTAAGATGGATAGCACCTCATGCAAAATGACCAAAAAAATAGTCCCATTTGAGAACTCAAACTTTTTAAGGATGTAGCTTTACTTGCTTGTACCTTCTTCAAATAGCAGTAAGATGGATAGCATCTCATGCCAAATGTCCAGCACAGGTTGACAGTTGCAATTGTTGCTTTGCCAAGACACATTTAATTGACCAATGACTGACTCATGAAACCAGCTCGTCTCAGGACCTAGAATCACCTTCTGATGTTCATTTTTGAGCTACACCATCCATCTTAGAAATAATTTGAGTGATAAGTGACCAACCAACTCCAAACCTACAGATCTCTATTGATATAAACCTGCTCTGATGTCTAAAACATCATTATGCAATTTGATAAAATAGCCCCCTTCTACAGCATTCGCAAATCTCTAAAACAATAGTACGAATAACATCTATTGCATAATGTCCAGCATAGGTAGACAAATTCAATTGATGCTCTGTCATGAAACACTTCATTGATAAAATAAGTAAAAAATAAAGAAAGCAAAAGAGCAAATGTGCATTCTGGTCCTAATGAAAAGAACAAATAATTAGATAACAGAATAGAAGAAAAATGTTTCAAACAATCATCTTACCACGAACAATTTCTAACACAATCTATAACTTCTTCACGATACACACCACGAGATTCCCTCAAATGCCTCAATTGCTCTCCTGTAGTCCTCTCTGTTATTTGTTTATCAGTTTCTTCCAATAGAGCGATTGATTGTGACTGACGAGACATGAAATGTGATGCCTAAAATGAAATAAACCCTGTCAGAATACTTGTACGGCATATTCAAGAGCAAATGGGATATTAGCATATACCTTCAGCAGGTCTTTGCCAGATGCATACCAGGTTATCAAGCCAAGGCTTTTCATAGAGCACAAAAGATGGAAAATAATAAAAGAATACCACCTAAGCTACTAAGAGTAAGAGAAATGCAACGCAACCAGGAACCCAATGGAAGGGGGCAGAGAGCAGTTCATTCGTATACTTCACAGTGTCTTGTACTACCAACAAGGCACTTCAATGCAACTACATGAAGCTTGTCCTGATTATAGAAGTAACCGTTGTTACACAGACTAGGCCAAGTTTTGCTTGTAACGTATACAACACTAGAATTCTAGACAACCCAAGCGTGTATATTCCTCAGATCAGCATATTGAAATCCTTAAGCACCATTTGATGAAGAAACTACAGGTGTCAAAGATCCAACATCCAAGTTTTGCCTAACCCAGTATCATAATTAAAACCATAAACAGATCAACTCCAGTCCAGATTCTGAAAACCCAAAAATACTCTCGCAAATAGATCAGGTTGTCAACGTTATCAATACAAAGCTCAGTCCAGAGACTTTTTAAGTTCCTGAGATTGAAGCTAACACCATACAGGTAGGCTTATGCCTAAACATTTTTCCATGCCTAATCTACTATCCCATATTGATCCTCGCCAATAAATTGCTAACGTGACACTAAATATCAAAAAACACTAACATATGTCTTAAGTGCACAATTCAAACATCCTCATTCATACCTAACGAGAAGTGTAAAGCTTGGCTAGGTTCGCAAGAGCCATACATACAATATGTATCGCCTCTTGTAACATCCATACAAGAGAATAGAAGTATAGAACTTTGACTGATGTACTACTTACCAACCAATAGAGAGAGGATATTAAACAATAGGCACTTTGGAAGATATAATGGTAGCAAGTGGTTCCATTACTAAATGTCACACTTTGATTAATGAAACAAAAGTGATACTATAAGTTTCTGCACTTCCTGTTTGAGGCAGGACAGAAAAATCCTGAAAGCCAATTGGTATAAGCAAAATAGCAAATTCTGGGCACTGGAACTTTCAGAACCAGAATGGTTAAGACATTGGCCCATTAGTGTCCACTTATTCTAAGTGCATTCTCCTGTTCTATCTTTGACAGTACTATATTACTGTAATCGTTGAAGCCCAGGAATGTGCCATGATTCTTGAATTTGCACTACGGAACAATAAATTACACAAGCTGTAAAAGCTGTAAAGAGTGAAGTTCCATATTTGTTCATCAGCTGACAACAAATTGAATTTTATCCAATATCACCTTCCGTGCTATGTGATGCTTCTTTCCGTGCTATGTGATGCTTCTCTTTTCTCTCATGCCTTGAATTACCCCATGTTTCAGGAAATTAGTCAAAGCAAATAGCTAAAAAGGAATCTCCAAAATTACTTATCAAAAAAAAAAAAAAAGGAATCTCCAAAATCAAAAGAGATATGTACTAACATAAACAGAGGGAAAAATATATATATTTCAGAACTTCCATACCAAGAATGATAATCTGACCTGCTTAAAATTTGGTGCAAGTCCCAAATGATACAGCAAAAGCATTGCATCTAGAAGCTCCTCCTCCTTTAGTGTTGCTGACGACAAATTGCTCTCAACGGCTACCATCCTCACCTGCTGTACGGGTCTATAATCAAACTCAGATTCAGACTGGTCACTTGTGCTAGGTTTATCAGTCATGTCATCATTCAAATTTCCAGCACTGCACTCCGCTGCCACCTGAGCAGAGCTCTCAGGAAGAGAACCGCAATGACCCAGAGAACCTTTGGCTCTCCATCTGAGTGGAATTTTAGAAATTTTTGAAAAGTCCACATCATGACTTGAGCAACAACAAGGCTTTTGCCTACTAAGATGAGTCACTCTTGTTTCATCATCATCCATGCACCCTTCCTCCCACTGAATTACTTCTGCTTCTTGTTCAAAATTTACAGGATGATATTTTGCTAGATGACTATATGATCCTCCAAGTCTTGAGATGTCAACTCGATGAGGATCATTTTTAAGAACTAATCCAATAGGAAAACTCTGTTGGCCCCCCCTATGAAGAAACCCAACATCAGGCCCAGTATTAGTTTCAGAACCCTTCATCAAGCCACGGATGCCCCCTATAGCAAATCCCTCAGATAGAAAATGAAGAATAACAGCAAACAAAGAAACAAGAACAGAGTTGCTCGACACTCCAGGAGGTGGTACATTACGGTCCGCTCCCCTATTTTTAAGAAGAAGATTTTGTAAAAACGTCCTAAAGACTGAGCCACGTGACTGAGGAGGTGTTATGGGTGGAATGAACTGCATGACTAAGCAACACAGGTCCCTATGCTTCTCCTCAATCTGCAACCAGATGTGTCATTAGTTGAAGTAGATAAATAAGAGGAAAAAAAATTGTTCAATCATTAACTAAACTATTTCTCCTTTGAAGTCGCAATTACTAAATCAAATGACATTGATCCAAGATCAACAATGAAGAACTTAAACTTCAGGCTGCTTATGTTTCAGAATAAAAAGTAGCAGTCCAATTAAATCAGCATGATTTAGATCATGTGCAAGATTTTCATTCAACCGAATCCTTAATTCGATTCACGATATAAGAGCATGTGCACACTTTCCCTCCTTAACTCGATTCCTTTGTTATATTATACATTAGTAATTTTTTAAGACAATATTTCGGGTAAAATTTCTTTTTAGGGAAGATTTATGTTAAAAGTTCAGAAGAAAATAAATTTTCCAAAAAATAACAACAAAATTTTTGCATCAGTTACTCAGTTATACAGTTATGGCGGAAGACTGGCCTACTCAAGCTGCGTTATATACTCATCACAAATCACGGTTTTGGAAGCAATGAGAAGAAGAAGGTCTAACCTTTCCACATATCTGATCAGACCTGCTTTTCATGGCATCCCTCCAGTACACGGTATAATGGTCAGGTTTTTCTTTCCCTTTATCATTCTTTACACACATAGATATTCATTTTGCATATGAATTTATATGAATGTACAACTTTTCAAATATAATGTTTAGAGATAAACAATGAAATTCCAACACTAGCATCCACTCTGTCGTCGCCCTAAGTTACTGCTAGCCCGGGAATTGATTTATACTTTTGATACTTCTGCTGTGCAGCTATATAATAAGATCGTGTAAAAATCCAGACATCTAAGATGTTTCAATCATCAAGAAGAATAGTTAACAACTCAAAGGTAACATATTGAGATCATACTTATCGCTGGTAAGAGGTATTTTAGCTTTAGCTTAAAGCTGAAGTAGGGTCTATCTAACTTTTGAATTCAAAAGTACGAAAATAAGTGCTTCAGTAAATATTTTGGCTATGATGATTTATCAAACTTGTGTTTTCGTAGTAAGAAGTTTGTGCACACCTTATTAACTGCTTCAGATAAAGCTCTAGTGGTCAGCATCATGCTACTTTCATAAGATGTGTCTTCACATGAACCAGGCCACCAAACTGAAGGCATCATACATTGAAGGTCCTGCTTATTGGGAATCTTCTGGAATAGGAACCCTTCAAACAAGGACTCGAAATCTGACTTCTTCCACCAACATACCATCAAATCTTCACGTCTTAACACATGGCATGCCAATGCAAGATAGGGATATGAACCTGAATATGGGCACTCGGTTAGAACGAGTGATGCGGTCTTACAGCAATATGGAAGTGCATTAATAAGGTGTTCAAACATCAATCTTGATTCTGGAAACTCCAGAAATAGATCAAGTACTCTATCCAATGTTTTATAATCATGAGGTGCATGTTCCCTAAAAACCTCCATCATGAAAGACAAAAGTGGACCCCACCCTACATATTCTGCACTCACTGGTTCTGCATCAAGAACGGAGAATAGCTCTTCGCATATCCCACGAGAAACAGGATGAAATAGTTCTTCAAAGGGAACAAACCTCTTCAATCTACTCGATTTCTCGACACGGTTAAAATTAGCTCTTTCCCTGCGTTGAATCTCCAACAATTTCAAAAGGCAATGCAGTAAACTAGTAGCATATAGGCTTGCTTGTGGTGGAGCTTGAATCGGAAGGAAGCCTTGAATAGGATATCTAAATGGGTGTGCACCAAAATTTAACTCACATTGTTCACCTAGAGAAAGAGAGAGTGCAGGATAATACCCCAGTCCAGGAACCATCTTGCGAATCCCCCGAAATGCCACTCCAAGTGAGGAACCATTTCTATAGTATATAATCTCGTCAAGATCAAGATCTATGCAACACCCAATGACATCACCAACAACCCACGGCTGACCATAACTCACAGCAGTCCCGTTCCATTTGGTGACCCTTTTCCCGTCATACGCATAAGAATCATCATCATCTCCTACGCCTGTATGACTAGTGAAAGGGCAAGAAAGTGTTACCCAACCAACCTGTTGTACACCAGAAGTTTCCAGAGTCAATTCATACATCCATTTACCTTTCCATACACAAGCATTGGCTCTTGCACTTCCAAATACCGCATGACTTTCTAGATACAAAGGCAATGCTTTTATAACTCGAATATCACCACAGATACTTGATTCATCAAGAGTAACAATGTGGGGTCCAGAAGCATCACCTATACCTACAGTAGACACTCCTTCCCGATACTTTTCACCAGTCTCATGATACTTCAAGAAATCATTCTTTATAATAGAACGAACCACACTTACATCAACTGGACAAGTTAGCGGATTGATCGTTTTGCACGGGAGACCAAATATGTGCTCAAGTGTTTGCTCGAGGGACTGATCGCCAAAATCATCACAATATGAGATGAGACGGCTTTTCTGAGAATTCTCCTTCTTATCATCACCATTCAACACTAAAGCCAACCCAGAAGAAACGCCCGCTATGCGTAGGCCATCTTCAGCCATTCGTTGAAGGAAACAAGGGCCACCACCCAAGTTACACAAACACCAACTTGATAAATACCAACAAGTTGCCGATCTATGCCTCCAAACTCAAGTAAGCGTCCACAAACACTGATTAATTCAATCAAAATTCCAGAACCTCAGAAGATGTGCCTGTCCCTGAAAATACAAAATTACCAATATATTACATAGATAGAAAATCAAATCCACAGCAGTAAAAACAAATCCTCTTCCCAAACAGATAGAGAGAAAACGCAAGCCCATGCCCACACACATACCAAATTCCAACAAAATCATGGATCAATGAACTTGTTTGAAGAGAAAAGCAGTTTGAAATCTTAGATATTAGTTCATTTTATTACATACCTGGACCTTTCCGGTCTATTTTTCTACACTAAGCACACAGAAAGAAAGCAACACACACACACACACATACAAACACACACGAATTCTAGGTACTACTTTGAGTGCATAAGCCGAGGAAGACGTAAGGGTTAGTTCAATTCATCACAAACCTTCGCGTTTTCCCTCAAATTTTCTCGGGAATCAAACAAATTACTAACACTGATATACAAAAGATTGAAACTAAAAAATTTCGTGGTGATGAATCAAGAATATCAAATAATCTTACATAGCAAGTCCAGATTGAACAAAAAAATTTCTCATTTCTACACAAATACATAACAAGGAAAATACTTACAAACGAGAAATCTATTCGGCTCTACGGAATGATTCTCGTCGGGAACAGTGAACTCGATTTAGGTTTTGATGATGAAGGCTCCATGTATGAATAATTGAATATCATGAAATTTGGTTGTGTGTATTTGTGTGTGTGTGTGTGTGTGCGCCAGAACTTTGGAAGTGAACGGAAACGAACGACAGCTCCGTTTAAAAGACTGACTCCAGCCCTAAGTTATATACGGAAGACGAAGAGTGATTAGCTAACCGACACGTGTCGGTGGAGAAAACCGATTGATCTCGTGGCGGCATTACTATTACTATTATTATTAGTACGCTCCTCTCTGTACCATTTTATCGTTAACTGCTACCGCAACGTAGGTCGGTAACCAGTATGTTTATTTATGGTTACATTAAGAATAAATTTAAAAAGATTTAAGGATTTTCATTACTATAATTGTTCATTTACAATATTCTCTAAAAATCTCTTCATTTCGAAATAATTGTCATTCTTTCATTTTTAGTCTGTTTATTAGTCTGTTTTAAAAAAAATCTTTACGGCTTTACTCCTACAGTTTTTCGTATTTTAATTATTGATCACATATACATGGGGTTGAAAATAAACTATATATTATACTAATTTTTTACTTGTAATGCATTACTACTCCCCCGTTTCTAAATAGTCATCATATTTGACAGAGCACACTAATTTAATAAAAATATACTTCCTTCGTCCCAAAATATATAACGTTTTGAGAGAGTTTTTTGTTCCAAAATAGATGACATTTTACAATTTTCAAGGAACTTTTTCACATTTTTTTCAATTCTACTTATATTTATTGACTTCGTAACTCATGTTTGTCTATTTGGTCAAAATATCAACACATCTCACTAATGTTTGGATAAGGGCAGTTTAGTTTTTACAATATGTTTTATTGGTCTGTGTAAAAAACTCAAAACGTCATATATTTTGGGACAAAGGGAGTATTGATTACATTATAAATATTAATATATTTTGTTGTTTCTTTTAAGATGGTTGAACTTTGTAGTAATAATTAATGTGCGTGGAAAAAGTAATTGTAAAGTAGTTAATTATAAAGACAAAGGCGACACTTTATTGGTGACAAGTGATAATTTTTATTAAAAATACAAAGTGATACTTTTAGGGATTAAAAAATGACACATTTAAAAGTTAAAGTGACATATTTAATTACAAAAAAGACACATTAAAGGCAAATTTGACACATTTTCATACATAATGACATATACATTGAGAAATTAAAAGTGACACATATAAAAGCAAAAATGACATATTTAAAGGAAAAAATATTATTGAGGGACTAAAAGTGACACATTTAAAAGCGAAAGTGGCACATTCAAAGCAAAAACATTGTCGATTTCCATTTATAAAATTTAAGGCTTGGCGCTGTAATTTTCAAAAGTTGAGGTGTGGCATTGCAATTTTTAAATCTTTAACTCATTTTAGTATAGATAGTTCCGTCTTACGGATCATTTTAGAGGAGACGTACTCATCTTAAAAATAAAACTTTTTTTAGACAAACCAAAGTAAGATACTAATTTGAAGTAATTAATCTCCCCTCATTTTCTAAACTTCCTTTTTAGTTTTACAAAAATATTAGATTTGTCACTATTTCTACAACTACTATTACAACTAACCTTGGTGAAAACCGAATGAGTTTTAATGAAAGACAGCTTTATTGTTTACTAAACATTACATATTATTAAATGTAACATTATAGTCATACATATTTTTGAAATGATTATTTGGCTATCCAACTTAGAACTTTTCATTTTGGTTCAAAAATGATTTGTCTTAATTGCATACTAGTACTCTTGCCCGTGCCGATGGCACGGTGCCAATTTAGAAATTTATCAATAAATGAAACAAATACTATGGAAATGAACTACTAAAAATATTATTTTTTTAAAAAAATTGACTTTCAAACTGGGCCTCTTTACCCGGAACGGAAGGATTAATTAATAATTTGAATATAAAATTGCGGGCTGGAAAAAACGAGCCAAATAACAGTTAAAAAGAAAAAAACAAATATTTTAAATTACAAAACTTACTATTTTTTAAAAAAAATTTAATTTGTATACGAAATTACATGTCAGAAAAAAATTAAATTGATTGAGTTAATTACGATAACAATTAAAAATAAAAAATACAACTACAAATTTTCGCAACCATAAAACTGTAAAACTGTAAAACCATAAAATATTAACTGTAAAACCGTAATATCTCAGTAAAAAAGTAACTAATTTTCACAAATGTAAAATAATAACTGTAAACCGTAATATTTCAATAATTAAAATAGGGATTGAAAAAAAGGTGATAAAAACGGTTGAGATTGTGAGATTAAACGTGATAGAGAGACATTCTTTATATTTCATATGTATCAATATTACATTGAAATGAATGCCCGCACATAATTTTTCGTTTAAAAATTTAACATTCATCAATAACTTTAAATTATACTTCCTAATTTAAACATGTACTACCATTAATTAAGAATATTTCCAACCTATTTATAAAATTTTAGGAGAGAAAATTGTAATTTTTTAAAAAACTATAATGAAAATTCTTTTAAAAAATAGAGACATTATTTGGAAATTGGTGTTGCAAAATAATTTTTTATTCAATAGCCGTAGAATCTTGGTAAAACCGTAAATTGATTAATTTGTATACGAAATTGTGGGCTGAAAAAAACGGGTCGGACAAAAATTAAATTGATTAAGTTAATTACAATAATAATTAAAAAGAAAAAAATAAAACCGAGAAAGTTAAAGGCACCGTGCTCAACTAATACTCTTTCCGTTTTCAAAATATTATCTATCTTGATCCGGTATACCGTTTAATTTTTTTTTTTGATTGTATTGTAAATGACGGGATACTCAACTCCACTGGAATTATTAGAAAATAAAAAAATAAAAAAGGTAAATTGATTAAATTGGAAATTGGTGTTGCAAAATAATTTTTTTATTCAATAGATGTAGAATCTTGGTAAAACAGTAAATTGATTAATTTGTATACGAAATTGCGGGCTGGAAAAAACGGGCCGGATAAAAATTAAATTGATTAAGTTAATTACGATAATAATTAAAAAGAAAACATTAAAACCGAGAAAGTTAAAGGCATCGTGCTCAATTAAATTTTTTTGATTGTATTGTAAATGACGGGATAAAAAAATAATAAAGGGAAATAATGACAACACATGCCGTACACGTCCCAAAAAATAATAAAACCGTAAAACAGTAAAATGTCTTATAAACTTGGTAAAACAGTAAATTGGTAAACTGTTTTGTAACCGATTTCGCACATGTAAAGATAACTTTTAATCGTGACCGTATAATCTTTGTAAAACAGTAAATCCTGACCCCTTTTTATCTCAAGTCAATTACAAGCATGCGACTATGAGCTGTATTGTATCATAGATTCTCATTTTGTGACCTTTTAGAAAAATATCAAAGTGAAAAATGAAAAATAAAGGTGAAAATGACAATGTACTTAACTTATCACAGAAATTGAATTTTATGGCGTTTTTAATATGAAATAAAAGAGAGTGTATAACTTTTTCATCAATTTTTATATCATACAACATAATATGCGCATGTTCACCTCTTATCTAAAAAAGAAATTTACACTTATTTTAAACCAAAAATTTTAATTAATAACATAAGTTGAAGAAAAAAATCCATTGCAAATCCACATATAATATATTTTGTAGTTTGATAAATAGGTTATAACTAATATTTCGTCCGCTCCTGACAGATAGCTCATTATACTATTTTGGGATATTTCACTTTAAAAGTTTATTTTCAAAAAAATATATTTATTATCTCCATAACATTTCAACTTTATCCGCTATATTTAATACTAACACATTGTTTATGCTCAATGACAAATTTTATATCCCTTACTAATTAAACTTTATAAATATAAACAATTTGAGTGTAACGGAGAAAGTAATATTTATCACACTAATATTGTAAACCTGAATTTGATTTAGCTCCGGCATACATTAATGTGAGGATGTTTAGTGTAAAAATATAATAATAGAAACTAGTTGTGGTGACACACACGATGTGTGTGCTCAACAATATATTTTCTCTATTTTAAAATAATTGTCCAGTTTTTTTTTTTCGTTCGTTTCAAATTGTCTAGTTTCTAAAACTTTATTTTTTAAGGAAAATAATTTTACCATTTTACAATTATTTTTTATTCCAACTTTAATGATGGTTCCGAGTTACATGGGTGTAGGGGTAGCAATTGGGTATTAATGGATAACTTTAGGTTAGGCTATTATCTATTGGTCTAATTGATAATGGTATTACTCAAAGCTATCCATTAACACCCAATTGTCACCCCTACATGGATGTTAGGACCTTACATTGATAAGTTTTGATGTTGCAAACAGTAAGGATTTTAAATTTATCATTAATTTGTTTTAATAGGCTTAAAATGTTCAAGAATTATTTTCAAAAGAGAATAGCAACAAGGTCTGGAGCATACATGAAGAACAAAACAACTACGACTAAAGATCAAAACAACTATGACTCAGCACCAGACCAACTCAGATGCGTGTCACGTATTGAACACTTATTTGACATAATTTTTCCGAGCCAAAAATCTTAAAAGAATGTCCAGAACCCTAATATTCCCTTCGTTCCTAAATTATCGTCCTAGTTGACCCGACACATGAATTAAGAAAAAACAATTGACTTGATTATTTATATTAGTTTAATGTGTAGTTTCCTTTAAAGCTCATGTGTATTAACACATAATTAAAGTAGGGCGAAAAAAGTAAGAGTAAAGTGGTAAAAGTGATGTTCAAAAAATGTAAGTTTCAAACTTGATAATTATTTTAAGACAAACAAAAAAAAAAATGAGAACGATAATTTAGAGCTGGAGGGAGTAGAATTTTTTTACAAGTTGGCTGCAAGTTGTGAAACAAGTTGACCAAATCAACCAAGCTATACAACATCTAGCTATCTAACGTCTAGATTCCAACAAAAACTTTCTAAACCACACCGTCTATATAAAGGAAAGACCACCCACAAGATTAATGTTGAGGATGGTCATAGAGAGATATCACACATACATATTCAAGAGTGATCAGGTATGACACATAGATGGACAAAGAAAAATATTTGATATCGAAAGCTCTGCTAACAAAACAGGTATCATTTGTTAATTTTGTTTAGTTAGATTAACTTGAGATATTCTTATTAGGTTACTACAATTGCTTTTCATCCCACCAAAATCAAATATTACTTCATCTGCCAGATTCAGGAAGCATCAACATTACAACAGATCAACAATGAGCCAATCCTGCAAGTTCATTCGATTACTTAAAGAGTCTTTTTACTTAGAAAGCTAAACCCCTTTGTGTCACTTTATAAAGTTGAGTAAGAACCTAGTTAGGTGTCCAACTAGTTGAGAAGGAATTAAGAGGATTTCTACGACCATAATAATTTGTTTATTTTAAAGGCATATAGTGGATTATTGCGTCAAGATAGCCAAGAAGATTGAGAGGTTGACGTAAAACAATATATTCGAACCACTTTAAATCTTTGTCAAGTTTCTCTATCCCTAAACTCGTTACTTTCTACTTAATGTTATAAATGGTTGTGAATGTATTTTTTTACTATTTTATATTTCTGCTAAATCAAACATATTACAAATTGTTATTTACATATATTAATCATCACAGTACTTTACACACACAAGATAAGATCATAACTTGTCTTAAGATTATTGTTTCAACTCATTTCCACTATACTCAACTCAATTTAACAATCTTAACTGTTTTGGTAAACTTAACTGTTAATATCATTATTACAAACATTTTTTCATTATTCGAAGAGTTAAACAAACTCGGTGATCAACTTGAAGTGTGTTTATTTATAATGTATTATCAATTGATATCAGAACTTACTTGTTTATAGTTTATTTATTGATTGGTGCCAAAGATGTAATTGCTAAAGCCATTACTTGTGTTGAAGAAACCTAAAAGTATATTCCATCAATTTGTATCAAAGCTAAGTTGAAAGCTTAATGATATTCAGTTGAGGTGTGACTTTTGAATTTGTATTTATTGTGAATTCAGTAAACCTCAAGATGTGATAGATTTTTCAATGGACATTATATATGTTACATATTATATAGATATTTATAATAAAGTTAACAAAAATTATCTATAGTGTGTCAGTCTAACATGACAATTATTTAAGAACGCACGGAATACTATTTTTGTAAGAAATATTTCATCTCTTATTCTAATTAAAGTATTTTTTTTTCTTCTCTTTCATCTATCAACGCGTCTAATTGGTGATTTTTATTTTATTTTTTATTTTTCCTTTATTTTTTCATTTTTATCATTTCCCAAATTTTCTTTCCGTATCCCTAAAAAAGTTCAATCTCTTCTTGTTATTTTTTCCCTTTCTCTCGTGGATTAGAGAACTTTTTTGTACGAAAGTAATCGAAGAGCGAATTGCCATTATTCCATAATAAATATCTTTTCGCTCCAAAATTATTGTTTTCCTTTCATTTATCGTTTGTTCCAAAAAAAAAAGTTATCTTGTTTGTAACTTTCCTTTTTAAGGTAACACTTTAACCATTATACCCTTACTTTTTCTTTCAACTTTAATTATGGACCACATGCATATGAACTTTAAAGGAAACTACACACTATATCAATATTAATAATCAATTAATCATGTCAATTATTTTTTCTTAATCCATTTGTAGAGTTATACAAAACAATTATTTTGAACGAGGGAGTAGTATAGAATATAGATACAATTCAAATGAATTCACGTGAGAAGAGTTTATTACAGTTAATAGTTAGAGCATCACCAATGTAAATGTGAATATAAGAAAAATTGAGTACATAAAGGATTTACACCTTTAAAAAGCTCTTCAATGTGACTGCAGATAAGAGTAGTAAATATGATCTGTCAATAATTTTTTTTTACATTGTCGATAGGGACGTCAATTTTTTCACATTCTAGTTGAGGATGTGAATACATCTTAATCGGTATTTTTATTTTAAAAACTCTTCCTACTGATTGTTCCTTTTTCTTCTATTTTTTAATATTTTTTCAAATTTCATTTTAATGGTTGAAACGCACACTACATAAGATTAAATTTACGTATTGGAAATGTCTTTTTAATTGAATGCGAACGAGGAGACAAAAAATATCACATGATTGAATGTGTTAATTACCAATTTACCACAACCAAAAATGAATCAAATCCGCGATTGCATTGATGACAATCTAAATTTAATTTATTTCTCCAAACAAATTCAAGGGCTTACCTAAACACTCAACCTATGCATTTAAAAAATGTTTCTATGCATGCTAAGAAAAATCAAGTTCAAAAAAATACTCCATCCTGTTCCAAAATTATTGTCTTGCTTTTTTTTTCGTTTATCACAAAATAATTATCTTATTTGAAACTTTCCTTTTTAGGATAATATTTTTACTAATTTATCCTTACTTTTTTTATTATATTTTAATTGTGGACTACATACACATAGACTTTAAAATAAACTATACATCAAACTATTATTAATAATCTAGTCAAATATATTTTATTAACGATGTGTTAAGTCAACTCACACTATAATTTTAGGACGGAGGGAGTAACATGAAAACAAACTCAATTAGTGCAATAACTCTATTGAAATAATTTTATTGATTAAAGTGTTAACAAGAAATTTTGACCGGCTGCTGTAATTGGTTGACCATGAGTGACCCACATTGAAAACATGGAATGTGACTCATGATGGTCCCTAATACTAATAGAGCCAAATAGCTTTTAGGCTCTTAGCCTAACTAGTTTAGTTTTTAGGATGATGAATTATTTCCTTAAGGGTTGACCTACCTTTTCTTTTAGTCAGTTTAGTTTAGTTTTTGAATTTAAGAGTTTTTTTTAGAATTTATCTATATAAAAATATCTAATATATCCTTAATTAGTAATTTAAAGGATCTAGTGAGTAGTTTAAACGACCTAGTTTAAAATAAAAATTGGTAAAAATAGCTAATATACCCTTAATGAGTAGTTTAAACGATCAGATGAATAGTTTAAACGACCTAGTGAGTAGTTTAAATGATCTAGCAAGTAGTTTAAAGAAAAACTATGGGTGAGTCACATTTTAAAAATTTTCAACAGTTTTATATTCTTATATTTTTCATGACCGAAAAAAATACTTTATACATTGCGATGCACAAATCATGCACCGCGATGCATCATTTGTAAAGTACCTTATTTTATGCATGTGCATTGCAATGCATGACATGCCTTTTTTCAGTTACGAAAAAATAAAGAAATGTAAAACGGTTGAAAAATATTTAAAAGGGACTTGCCCGAATTTCTTCCTAATTTAGAAGATCAAGTGAGTATTTTAAACTACTCATGTATAAAGATGAGTAATTTAAACAATTTAAGCAAGTAGTTTAAACTACTTAATGAGTAGTTTAAATTACCCTAGTGATTAATTTAGACTACCTGGTGAGTAGTTTAAGGCCAATATGGTAACTCGTGCGGTTCGGCCCGGCCAGAATTGACCATTTAGCAAGCTCCTTTTCAAATATAATTTTTGAGAATTGAATCTAGTAAAAGTGATTATGTTAAAACCAGTATTACCATTTTAGGTATGCTTAGTGATTAACTAATCATACGGCCAAAATTGATTTTAACATAAAAATAAATTATTCATTATACTCGCAATCAATCTTAAAAAGAACAAATCCAAGTAAAAATTAGTTGATTTATACTATCCATATGCATAATATAAGTGTAACATTTTTTTTTAATTAGTTGATTTTAAAAAAATGTTACAGTTGATGGGTACATTGTTTCAAGTGATAGTTAAGGGATTGATGTTTTATAAGGGGTAACTATTCAGAAAATTAATCGCAGGGTGTGACTTTGTAATATGAAGATAAAACGTAGGGAGAATAAAAAAGGGCGACTGCTCACAATATTAACTGTCGGGGGTGACTTGTAATAGGGAAATAAAAAATAGGGAGTTAAAAATAGATGACTACTCACACATGTGAATGTGAGAGTGAATCACAACCGTTAAATTATTTAAGATAATTTAATTTCAACCTCTCAATAGCTCTAGTCAATTACTTAACTGTTTTATAATATAGGCTCCATCTAGTGACACGTTTTTGACAAAAACGTTGGAGCGTTTTCATAAATAAATGTTTCAATGTCCCGTTTTTAAACAGAGCGTTTTAGAAATTGGGGGCGTTTCTAAACGCCAGAATTGGCAGCGGGAATTGAAAACGCAGCTATCAAAATGTTGTTGTAATTTTTTTACGGCATTACCCTTCTTCGTCTTCTCAGGTCGCTCTTCGCGTTACTGTGCTTCTCTCTGAAGAATTTATTTGCTTTTCTCTCAGAAGAAGCTATTTGCGTTGCAACACAATTGCAGGCATTGTGAGTGCCCCGTTTTTCGACCTCTCCCCACATCATGAGAATGCGGGTGGTTTTTGGAAAAGAAAAACCTTTCAAGCGCGTGGAATACGTCCTGCCTCAATTATGGACTCAAATTGTGATCAACAGAGTCGTCATCTTTATTTTAAAGATAAATAAAGAAAAACAAAAAAATGACCAGATTTATAAAGGGTTCGGAGATTAAGTTACGAGTTGGGAAGGGGTTAGGCACCCAACTCGCCTTTTCTGACTCAAAATAAGATTTTGACTAAATATGCTCTCTTATTAAATTAATAGTTTAAATACAACATTTCAAATATAAATCTGCATATATATAAAGAAACAATTACAAACTTATAGCAACCTCATTTTAGAGTTGCAAATATATTTATAAAAACTGGTCATAATAACGACTCTTTTTAGTGCTATTTGTTATAGAATTTCGGGCAGCATAATTGTTTATTTCGTTACATAGGACTGTTTTAAATAGCACTTTCAAAATATAAAAAGTAAATAAAATTTTTAGGTACCTACCTCTTGAAGCATGAGGGTTTTATCCCGTACCAAGCTCCTTTCTGGTAGGCCCTAGGGTGTGCTCGTCTGTCCTTCAGGGAGAGGGAGTCTTTTGCTTTTTGCTGTTGCGGGGATTCGAGCAACGTGACTGCTCTGTTTAGTTGTTTTTTGCCTCAGGATCCGGGCGGCACAACGGTTTACGTTTGCTTGATTGCGTGTTTGCTGGCGTCTGAAATCGGGCAGAATAACTGCTTGCTTTTTGCTGGATTAACGACTGGATTTGGGCAAGGTAATTACTTTTTTTTTGGGTTTTTGGAACCGGTGAAGTAGGGCGGAAACCTAGCAGGGTAACTAGGGTTCACTTTGGGCGGAGGGTTTATATGTTTAGGGAAGGTTTCGGCAGCCTAGCGGAGCTTATGGGTTGGATGGAAAACAACCACATAACTTCGCAATGTTCTCTCTGTAAAAATCGGTGTGTGAACTGTGTTTTTTCTTAGTGTCGGGTGCCTCTATTTATAGGCTGGGAAGCTGACTTCCTTTGTGGTTAAGTTTTATCATCTGTGCTTTATCCGCTTGTACCGCGTGCTGAAAAGGTTACACCGAAAGCTAAATGCACCAGTGAATTGGGGACTCATAGGTGCTGCTCAACAATGGAGTTTACGGGTAAACCGAAACTTACCAAGTAAACAAACATCGTTGATAAGAAATAGACCCCCAAATTTCGTGGAAATTATGACATGGAGGAATGCAGTATGCAGCAGTTTTATGATGCAACAGTTTTATCTCATACCCTAAACACATTTTAAATGGACTGATAGGATAGAGCAGATATGATGTAAATGAAATGCTTTGATGGTCGTGCCTACTGAATAGGCTGCCTAGGTATCCTTTTCAGGAATCAGACCAAACGTAGTTCGGTTCAAGCTGATAGCAAACAACAAGCACTAGGTGGGATATCGTGCTTCCAGGCGAATCTTCCCTCGCAAAAGCACGATGATGGGGCACATGGTAACTACATCACATCTCAGGGACGAACCCTCTCGAGATACGATGATGGGATGGTCTATGCTCCTAAGGATTTAACCTAGTAAACATGATGATGGAACGTCTATGTTCCTAGGAATTTAACCTAGTAAACACGGGGGTGGAAGTCTATGTTCCCAGGGACTGACCTAGTAAACACGATAGTGGAACGTCTATGCTCCTAAGGATTGACCTAGTAAACATGAGGGTGGAAGTCTATGCTCCTAGGGATTGACCTAGTAAACACGATGATGGAACGTCTATGCTCCTAGGGATTGACCTAGTAAACACAAGGGTGAAAGTCTATGCTCCTAGGGATTGACCTAGTAAACACGATAGTGGAAGTCTATGTTCCTAGGAATTGACCTAGTAAACACGATAGTGGAAGTCTATGTTCCTAGGAATTGACCTAGTAAACACGATAGTAGAAGTCTATGCTCCTAGGGATTTACCTAGTAAACACGATAGTGAAAGTCTATGTTCCTAGGAATTGACCTAGTAAACACGATAGTGGAAGTCCATGTTCCAAGGAATTGACCTAGTAAACACGATAGTGGAAGTCTATGTTCCTAGGAATTGACCTAGTAAACACGATAGTGGAAGTCTATGTTCCTAGAAATTGACCTAGTAAACACGATGGTTGTATCTTCTGAAATTTTGTTGGCGATATTCTAATATATGCGCCTTCATTGGCAGGATTTTTTTTATGTGCCCTCGTTGGCAATATTTGATGATGCGCCCTCTTCGGCATGCTTGATTTATGAGCCATTGTCGGCGGTTTTAATGACTTGGGTAGGTGAAACTTCATGGTTGTAAATATGTGATTTCCAAAACATATTTTCTGTTGCTAAAACTTCTTTAGTATCTCACGCCTGTACCCAAAAGAAAAAACACGAGAAGTTCTTACGCCGAGTGGCAATGTCGATGTTTCTCGATGCAAGGATTATGATAAGACTAGTAGTATATGCAGAAAAATGTTTCGAGATCAGATATAGTGGCGTGAAGCAATGTCGCTCAATTATTTACTCCATTATTTTGCAATTTATGGTTAGTTTATATGCATATACTAGTTAATAGTACCTGTACACGATTGACTTTTTTTAAGCAAAACTAATTATTATTATTTTATTTTTTTTATAAACACACTATACTTCTTGGCTAGTGAGTGAAAAGGCTGAGGTTGTAGTTTTGTTGGGGTTCACTCGAAGCTTTGGCCACAATCGTAGGAGGTGTGATGTATTTATGTTGTTTGGTTTCTGGTATCCGATGGGGTTTCTCAGTGAAGAAATTTAATGGAGGTTTCATGTTTCTTTTTCTTGACTTGGTAACAAAATATCATGGTTTTCGGCAAAGAAAGTAAGGAAGGGTTTCAAAACCTGGGCCCATAGGACGAGATAACACAGCGGTCAAGTAGCAAGATCGGATAAAACTTAGAGAAACCAGCGCGATGCCAAAGCAAAACAAATGGTCCAACCTTGTAAGTGAGGCTCCCAACCTTTGGTATCCTGGATAAAAATTGGTAGACAACCATTTTGGCATGAAAAGGAAGGTAGGGGCAAAGTGTATCCGAAACAATCCACCTGGCTCGCAAAAATCATAAGGGATCCTATAGTAGTGTACCAATTCTGCAACAGGTTATCTGTGACATTCTTGGCTTCAGATGGGGATTAGGTATAATAAATGATCCTGTCATCTAATCCTAAGAAGTCCTTGCCCAATAAGGCCGAAGCAGAACCTTCTCGGTCGATATGTGTTTCCAAAATGTCTTCTCTTTATACTAAGTCCAAGATTATCTGTTCTTATCTTACTGCTTGTAGTGAGACTCTGATTTTTTTTAATTTTATTTTACTTTTTTAAAGATTTCTCAACCGGAGCATCTTTCGTTACGACCAACAATTCAGGGCTCAGGGAACATGGGAAAAGAGACTGCATGGACAAGACTCACGAGTTCGATGGGAAAAGGCGTAGGGTGACTTAATCAACATTTTTTTTTTCAAAATGGGATATGAAAGCCCCTAGCATCCTCAATTGATATGTTTTTATATATATCAATGGAGAATAACCACATAAAGAAATGCATGAAGGGAAAGCCCCTAGGTAACTTTATTTGAAGAGAAAATCAAAGGTACATGATATGGGGATGACTCTAATGAACAAGAAAGATAGTCGAAATCAAGAATTCACTTTATTGCCGAGTATCACCAAATTGGCGGGTTATGGACCCTACTTGGTAATTTATCTTTTGATGTTTTTGTGTGTTTTAGCAAGGAGTTTTATCTTTGACTCGGATCACATTATAACGAATTGAAGTAAAGCTGTTGATCGCGACTAGTTCAGGGTATACTGTTTAAGTTTTTGGGGATGAATTAGTTTTGAGGTTTTTTGATTTGGCCTCTGGTTAGAAGGTTTCTTTATGGAATTGGTTTCTTTAAAAAAGGCAATCAATAATTTGATCGTTGGCTAGCCTTTAGGCTATGGGTTCTAGATGGACAATTGGTTTTTTGGTTTTGAGTATGGTAGGCTTTTTGGCTTTGACTTTGGGTATAACTTGGGCTTTGGGTATGGTGGGCCTCTTTTTTGTTTTTTTGATCCACATCTAAAAAGTGTGTGTTAATTTTCCCTTGAGAAGCCCCAAATTAGTTTGTGTAAGGGAGAGATAGACAAATGATGGACTTGCTCCAGAGAGATTTTTTTTTCTCTCTTTTTTTCTTTTCTTTTGTTTTTTTTTGTTTTTTTTTCTTTTTTTTCTCGGAGCCTTATAATAGCCGTTGAGGAATGTTCTCTCTCCTTTTGGGGTAAAGGATAATCATTCTTGGTGGATATAAAAAGGCAAAACAACCCCGGTTTTGGGAAGCTGGATCATGGGGATAGTTGTTTGGCTGGGGATATTGGAAGGTCTGAGTTTCAGTAGGGGTTTTGGCATATGGTGGGTTTAAAAAGGTTTCAGGTTTTTTGAGGGGCTTTGGTGTATGGTGGGAAGCCCCAGTATGCTACTAACAGCTCGACCGCAATTGGTCGAAGGTAATTCCGGTCAAGACAACTTGCTTGCTTTTGATTTCATGTGTTCTTAATAGTTTACAAGTTCATATCTTCTAGATGACTCATTATCAACTTATGTAGATTTAGGTGTTTTTAAGTGAGTCAATTTATCATCTTTTAGAAGAAAACTTGTCTAGGGATACTCGGAAATAGGTGATTTGAATCGAAAAGAAAAAGATATGTATGGAAAAATCTACGAAAACTGACACTGAGCTGAAAAAAGTTGCTTTTCAAAGATTTTATTTGGCAAGAGGAGGTTCAAAGGTAAAAAGGGTTTTTGGAGGTGTATACAAAAGGGTATTCTAGGGCTCTACGAGTCTCAATGTCTTCCTTTGTCTTCCCCTGAGTGACCAACAACTTCTTGTGCTGACATTCTATCCTATTCAAGTTCTTTCTCAGGCGATGCTCGACCTTTATTCAGTATGTTACTTTATGTCATAAATCTTTCTTCGAAGATGGAGGGATGGACATATCATATTTTTTAAACTGAGCTGGCAGGCAGATTTTCCCCTTTTCCCCAGGATTAATCCAATTGATTTGATTGTAGATTATCCTCTACATTTGATGTTGGGTGCGGCTTCTCAATGACTTTGTTATTGATGAGTCTCTGAATGGCATGTTGAAGGGTCCAACAGTTTTCAGTAGGATGGTCGCTGCTTTGGTGGTATTCACAATATTGGGAGTGATCCCATTTGACAGGTAATGGGTTTGGAGGTTTGTAACCTTCCAATGGTCTCAGGATTCCCTGGGCTAGCAGACCTTGAAAGTTTATTGATGTTGGCGCATAGAGTTCATCCAATTTTCTTTCATTTCGTTGATATTTTTCTCTTGTGTTGCGACTGATATTGCTGCTTTCCTCCATAATGTTGCTTTCTACCGTTGTCTTTGTATCTCTTTTGGAATTCTTCGGCCATTTGATCCCAAGTAGCAACCGTGCTATTATATGCTAACATGAGCCATTGTTTAGCAGCCCCTACCAAGGCCAGATAGAAATATTCATCTTCCAATCAGAACGAGTCTATTGTAGTAAAAAGAACAGGTGCTCCTTTCACCCAAAGAAAGCATTGGAAGCTATAGCCTCAAAGGTAGCTCCCCTTGACTGCATAGCGGTAGAGTAAGACTTCAAGTGAGAGACGAGACAACCAGCCCCATCAAAAAAATTTTATGTCGGGCATTTTAAATTTTTGTGGCAAGATGGCTGAGGGTTGCAGTGTCAATGATTGTGTAGAGAATTCTCTTTTGCTCAAGACCTTGAGCATCATTCCCTTAAGGTTCTCTATATCCGCCTCTATTTTTGTGGGAGGTGGTGCTGAGATATGGTATATATTTGAGGAATTGGGGGCAATTGGGTTTATTTTTGGGATTGACAGAGGCATTTGGTAAGGATTTTGAGAAGGTGGGATATTTGCAGCTTTTGCCTGATGACCAAAATCATTGATTGGTAGATAAGTCGTCACTTGTTCTAGCAGGGCATAGTTTCTGGGGTCCATATGTGGGTTTCTTTGGAGTGGATTGGTGATGGGAAATGGAAGGCCACTTGGATTTTGAGGTATACTAGTGTTTGAGAAAGGATATGGTAGATTTGGCAAGAAATGGTTGAAATTCGGGTAATAAGTATTTGGTGGGAAATTGATAGTTGGGGTGCTGGCGGTTGGTTGAAGGTTAGTATTTGGCGGAGGGTTTGGGTTTAGAGGAGTATGAAAAGTGGATGCTTCTTGAGGGGTTGCAGGGAAAGTGATTTCCTCAATATTGGGTTTTGGACTTTGCATGAGGTTTGTGATATGGCCTAATAGGCGATCAGTATGTGGACCTAAACTCTGGTCTAACCACTGCTGCATAGCCGGAGTAGGAGTGTACCCTGGAGCTCCTATCTCAGTACTCATAGTAGTCTGTTCATTATCGGCGGCCATTCTGCCCAAATCTGTACCCTCTGCATTGATTCTTATACTTTCTGATCTGACCTCTATGTTTGTATCCCGTATCAAACGACCGGTGCTATCTTTTCCTTTCCAAATTCGGACAAGGTTTCTAAGGAAAAGGGTTGAAGGTATCAGAAGGGAAGGTTCCAGGATTTGGTTATGAGTACAATGTGTCTTTATTATTTTATTATTCATTTTCCCTAAGATTGATCGTACAAGCACTTGCTTTGTTTTGACAGTCTCGGGACTTTTCCTAGAATAATGGATTCTTTCTCCAGAGTATAGAACCTTCATATTCCACCTGACTTTCAACTTCCCAAGATTGGACAGATCTCAGGCAAAGGCTCTATACTCTTTCCGGGATCCACCATTCGAATGATCTAGGACAAATACCATAAAAATTATTGGTCAGCCCCTATGCATATATATTTATTTATTTACGTATATTTTTGCAACATGGATTGGCCACCAATTTCTAGGTATAAAAACCGATCGGTCCATGAAGTGCCCTAAAAATCTATATGCTTTTAACGTTGGCTGATGCAGGGCTAGGCTAGCTTCACCCCGTTGACCCCTCCGTAAGGGATGCAGAATGTGATAATTTCGGCCTAAGTCTCCTAGTTCCTTTTCAAGAACATGGATACCCGGGCGTGTTTATCAGGTTAAAGGGTAACAGTCGGAATATTTCTACATGAGTGCACATGTGTGAGTTATCTAAAAAGCAGTAAAATCTTTTTTTTCTTTTTCAGATATAAAGCAATAATAAAGCAGTAAATGTCCTATCTTTCTGTTCATTTGTAAATTTTCTCGGCTCTAGCTTTAGCTTGAATCCCCGAAAGGATGGCGCGAGCGAGCGTGACGACCATTCAGATCAATAAATAGAAAGAAAAGTGGGGAAACTATCTGTTCCTATTAATTACATTTGGTCCTAATCCCCAAAGTAAAATGACTAAATAAAAGAATATTTACATATTTTCCATGAATAATAAATAAAGCGGAATAAAATAAAGTAAAGCGATAATATGCCTCCGCCCTTTTTTTTGTTGTTATCCCTGCCTGAAATTTTATATTTTTATTTTTATTCGCAACGGTACCCAAAATGAAGCTGCTGCAAGATTTTACGGTTATGCGAACAAATATGTACACATATATATAAAAATGCAGCATTTAAACTGATAAATAAATATAAGCATATTTAGCCAAAAACAAAAGAAAAACTTGTTTTTTTTAATATAAAAAATGAGTCTAGCCCTCAGTTTTTACTTTTTACTTAAAAATAAAAACAAGGTCCCCAGTAGAGTCACCACTATGAGTGTCCCGGTTTTCGACCTCTCCCCCGGCATGAGAACACGGGTGGTTTTGGAAAAGAAAACCTTTCGGGCGCGCGTGGAATACGCCCAACCTCAATTCTGGACTCAAAATGTGATCAACAAAGTCGTCATCTTTATTTTAAAGATAAACAAAGAAAAACAAAAAATAACCAGATTTGTAAAGGGTTCGGAGGCTAAGTTACGAGTTGGGAAGGGGTTAGGCACCCAACTAGCCCTTTCGGAGTAAAAATAAGATTTTGGCTAAATATGCTCTTTTATAAAATTAACAGTTTAAATACATCATGTTAAATATAGATCTGCATATATATAAAGAAACAAATACAAACTTACAGCAACCTCAGTTTAGAGTTACAAATATATTTATAAAAATTGGTCATAATAACAGCTCTTTTTAGAGCTATTTGTTATATAATTTCGGGAAACATTACTGCTTATTTCATAACATAGGACTATTTTAAACAGCACTTTTAACATATAAAAAGTAAATAAATCTTTTAGGTACCTACCTCTTGAAGCGTGAGAGTTTTATCTCGTATCAAGCTCCAAACTTACCCAAACTCATAAGTGAATTAGATTATTTTGGTTTAATATAATTGTACGTACTGAACAATTTGCAACTACTAATAGGTGTTACTGGTATCTGAAAAGTAATTCACATTTATAATGATTCAATGTATTATACAAATATGACTATGTTTAAAATTTCTAATTTTTTAAAGAGTCTTTTAGTGTACATCATGAGCACCAATTAGTTGAAGCCCTTGTATCTTTCTCGCCTTAAATCCCTACAATCAAGCCTCTGCTTTCCCTTTACTCTTAAATTGCTGGAAGACTGGAAGTACTCATGTAAGAGAAATACATGCATATACAACCTAAAACCATGAAGGCGGGCGTCGAAGGATGCCAAAATAGTGGATATCTGCAAACTTTTTTGTGTTCCCTTGTTGAATGAGTTGTCAAAAGTTCCTTGCTTTGATGAGACGTAGGAGATAGAGTGAAGTGGTGCTAAAGTTGGACGAGGAAGAATACGCACTGTCAGTTAAGGGAGGTGGGTGCTGGAGTTCGCAAATGTCTATGGTAGTTCTTGATCGGTGGATGCGGTTGAACATTGATGGTGGTTTGAATTGGTTAAGTGATGGAATCTGGTGATGACAAAGTTAGAAATAGACATATGAGTGAAAATGGCAGGTGCCAACATACATATTGCTTCAGTTGCTTGTTATATTTTAGGTTGGGCTGAAAGCTTTTTTATTTATTTAGATATGTTTTCCATCAGCCCATTACTGCTAGAAATATCCGATAAACTTGGAATGGAGGCACTTGAGCATGAATAATCGCATAGCTTGCACATAATTTGGGTGCTTATATTATGTTCCCTTCCTTTCATCCCTAACATGTGGCCTGCGTTCTGGAGTTTTAGAATGCTAGTTGAGATGAAATACAGCAGAACAGTTCATCTAACAAGTCTTGCAGACAAACCTTTTTGAACACTTTTAAAAGGTTTGGACACCAGAAGGCTGCTTTGATAGAAAGACTTGGATGTTTTGTGATGGCTCTTTTCTCTTTAATCCAACTCTACTTGAAGGAGGCACCTACAATTATATAGTGTAATTATGGACTCCCGAAATATAAACTATGTATAACAGCCAATTTTACCATAAGTAACTCAAGAGATCAAATGTTTCAGAAATGTAATAAAGATAATTTCAGTCTAACCAAGTCTCACTATCATTACAATCATTGACATAAAAGGGATCTCAATAGCAAAGGAAGAACTGGTTCCAAGTCTTGACATAAATTCTTTGATACCTCCATCTTCTTTTGATGCACTATCTCCTTTTCAGTTGCGAGCTCCACGACCATCAGATAATGCAGCGTAATCATCTCCTCTTCCATCTTTGCTATCGTTAAGTGTTTAGGCCAGACTACATTAAAAAAAGATGAAAGTGCAGCTGTTGTTTCTCATTTATATTTTGATTTTCTTCTGTTCATACATTACATTAGTTTTATACATTAGTGGCTAATTGGGCTGCGTATCAATTAGCGTGGCAACTATGTATAGAACTTTGCCATAGAATAGTTTGTTTATAGGCTTCACAGGTTCAGCGGAAGACTTCAGCCTTCCTTCACAGGAAGACCTTTAACAGCATCCTGCGGCAGACCTTGTAAGCATGTGTTCAAGCATGACATGTCCAACCTACCAAGACTTAGTGGATTAATTCAAATTTATCCTTTATCAGTTTGAATTTGAATTCAAACATCCCCTAACTTCTCAGACACGCCTGAACAACTTTCCAAAGAGCGGGAAGACTCTCGCCATCGAAGTGCAAAGTGAACAGATTGACACTTGCAGTCTGTACCAACTATTGCAGGTCTGAAATTCTGATTGTTCGGCTACCAACTCCTGCAAACTACTCTGCACTTCTTCCTACTCAGTATCAGTGAGGACGAAATCTACAAGACAGCTCCATGCATTTAATGCATTCAACCTAATAGAGCTGTTATACTTCGTCTTCTCCAACGGATCTCAATAATGCTCCTGCTATAAATACTGCCATTAGAGACTGAAGAAAATGACTCTGTCCTAAAATACTCTGAAATTCTACAACAACTCAAAGTCTATATACTCAGTGCATTCAAGAGAACTTAAACTGATCAAGAAGTCCAAAACAACAACAAGAAGATTCGCATCAACATTTATCTTAAGCTTCTTATTGTTGTTCCCCTAAACTATTCTTCTGCACGAATTGAATATCTTGTTTATCCAGATATTCAATTGCCAACCCCCAAACACAAGTCAAATATTTTGTACACGATCCATTGGATATATTCCTTGTAATAGAACTAGTGGAAAATATAGTGCACATTTCAAATCCAAGGTTGACTTCCTTGGTGGTGGACGTAGCTGTGGGTTCCCGGGACTGCGCTCGCGCCCTGCGCACCCTTGGATAGGGGTGCGCGTACATGCGGATGCGGGACACCACTGCTCTCATTCCATCCTCCCTTGTTTAGGGGAAGACGAATTAAAAAATGCGAGAGGAGTGTTGTCTAAGATAGCGCGTTTGAATACGCATCGGTAACTTTCAGTGAATTTTTGGTCCAATATGGGAGCTTTGGGTTTTCTACATCAAGTTATCCCTTGTTTAGGGGATATCAGGATATAGGAATACATCACCCTTTCATTCCCATTCTCCCTTTTTTAGGGGAAAACGGAAAAGTGCAAGAAAGGATGTTGCGAGGCCCCACTATGGATTTTATGAAAATTGCCTTATGGCCTATTTCGGATTGCTATGGGTGCTTTGGGTTTCTTGCATCAAGTTATCCCTTGTTTAGGGGATACCATGATATAGGAATGCATCACCCTTTCATTCCCATTCTCCATTTTTTAGAGGAAAACAGAAAAGTGCCAGAAAGGAGTGTTGCGACGCCCCACTGGATCCAAAATGTTTTATAGAGTCGCCATCTTTATTTTAAGGAAGAAATAAAGCAAAACCAAAAAAGAAAAACCAGAGATTGTAAATGGGTTCGGAGGTTAAGTTACGGGTTGGGAAGGTGCTAGGCACCCAACTCGCCCTTTCGGTCTCAAAAACGGTTTTTGGCTAAAATATGCTTTTTATTATATTTATTTAGCAAATAAACAAAGCATTAAAAAACAGGAAATAAAAGCAAATACATCAGCGGCTACATTATTTACGGACTTGCAGCCATCTCCTTACAATAGTTACAAATATATTAAAAATATTTCGCCATAATAACGGTTCTCTTACATAGTATTTCCTAACTAAATCCGGGCAGCACAACGGTTTATATTTTCTACATTGGGCCGGATTTGAAAATAACTTTTATAAAATAAACGCCCTTAAAGGCTATTACCTTTTAGAGCGGGGAGTGCTCGCTCTGTCCTTCTCGAGAGAGGGAGATTTTTTTGCTGCTGCTGCTGTGATTTGGGCAGAGTAACGACTTATTTTTGGTTGTTTTGGCCTATTTACTTGGGTAAAGTAACGATTATTTTTTGGTGGTTTTGGCCTATTTACTTGGGCAGAATAACGACTTATTTTTAGGTTTTTGGACCGGGGAAATAGGGTGGATACCTAACTAGAAGGCTAGGGATCACTTTGACTGGTTGGTTTTAGGTTTGGCGGAGTTTTGGTAGGGTTTCGAGGCTTTATAGGAGGATCACTCCCTATCTCACTTCGCTCTCTATTTTCTCAGCGTAACGAGGACACAGAGAAATTTTATTGGTGTGTTTCGGTGTTTGAAAGTGAGCCCCAAGCCTTCTATTTATAGGCTGAAGGAGGGATTCATCGGGAATTTCTTTTTCTCTCTGCGTGCTCAAATTCCTTGTACACTGCGTATTGGAAGATGCACTTTGCGTTAACTGGGAGGCATCCTGTAGCACCTTGGGCGCGGCCTAAAGGGTCCTTGGGCGCCGCGCCAAGGCTCTCTTATGGCAGCGCCAAGGCACTATTCCTCTTTCAAATTTTGCACTTTTATCCCTCGCATTTTACTGTTTTGCGCATCTTACTTTGCCTTTCGCATTTTTAACTCCTGTAACTTGACATTTGTTCAGTTTAAACAGTTCTTGATATCACATGCCTGAGTTACATATTAGGGGTACAAAATTGGGGTGTCTACAGAGCCCCTCAACGATGGAGTCTACGAGTAACCCGAGGCTTACTGAGTAGATGAACATCGTTGATAAACAATAGACTCTTCAATTTCGTGCATTTATTATAGGAGAGAAATGCAACAGGTAACAGTTATAATGCAACAGTTTATAATGCTAACCAAACTCCATAACCTAGACATATTTAGTCGGTTATAGCAGGTTATCGTAGTTTTTAAGCAGATATGCAATAAAATGCTCTAATGGTCGGACTTACTAGTGCAGGCTGCCTACGTATCCCTTAATAAAGGAACTCAGACCAAAACGTAGTTCAGGCCAAAACCTAAACTATCATGCATGCGACAGTCGTGCCTACCGAAATAGGCTGCCTACGTATCCTTATACAAGGAATCAGACCGAAACGTAGTTCACCTCTGCTGGGGATCAAGTGTTGTGGTGCTAACAGACAATTTACGTGGTGCAAGTCTTTGCGATGCTAAACAAACAAGTCTTTGTCGTAATGCTATCAAACAAGTGCTACAAAGCTTATCAAAGCGAGTCTTTGCAAAGGTAATCTATCAAGTGCTGCGATGGTCGTGCCTACCGAAATAGGCTGCCTACGTATCCTTATACATGGAATCAGACCAATCGTAGTTCGTCTGCTGCTGGGCGGAATGTAATGTCTCCTCAGGAACTCAGCCTTCGTCGAAGAACAAAACCTTTCCCTCTGATTCGGGGTTGCGTGCCCCTTAAGGGAAAGTTTCCAACACAACTATCGATGCCTGGAATACATTGTCTCCTCATGAACGCAGCCTTCGTCGAAGAACAAAGCCTTTCCCTTGATCCGGGGTTGCCTGCCCCTTCAGGGAAAGTTTTCCAAATATCACACAAATTCACAAAAAAGGAAAATACTTTCCTCTCCTTACCCTTGCTTTGCCCTTGCGAATTGCCGCTGCTTTCGCGCTTTTTGCTTTATCTTTGCTCTTGCTTTGCAGACTTGCTATTTCATGCTGCTCTTGCTGCACTTGTTACTTCTTTGCTTCCCTTGCTGCACTTGATGGGGATTCTTCCTTTCTTTGCTTCGGCTTTCTTTGAAATCCCTCCCTTTCTGCATTGCATTTTCGGCCTTAGGAAAATCTTTCTTTATGCTGCTGCATTTTTCTTCTCTTTTTGCTGCTCTTTCTAACCTTGGCTAGAAATTTTCTTTTCTTTGCTACTGCATTTTCTAGTTCCAGCTGGAATTTCCTTTTCTTCTTACTGTTGCGTTTTCTTTTTGCTACATTTTCTAGCTTCAGCCGAAAATTTCTTCTTTTGCTGCCGCACTTTCTTTTGTTGCATGCATTTATAACTTTTCCTTTTTTTTCTTTTTTTTAATTTTCTTTTGCATGCATTTTTCTCCTCTCTCTCTTTCTTTTTTTCTTTTCTTCTTTTTTTTTTTAATTTTACAAGCTCAAGCAAATAATTTTTATCTTTTGGGTCCATTTCATCAAATGACTCATTATTATAATTATTTAATGCGTCTTTTAATGTAGGTGCAACTAAGGAATAAGCAAAGACATTTAGATTATCATTAAAAGTAAAATGTACAGGGTTATTTACATTGTTGAGGACTTGGGGTTTGAGATCCTCAACTTTAGGGAGCGGATTGGTAGATGACTAATCCGTAAAGCTAGGGGAAGAAATAGGGATAGTATATCCGAAGCGGTCCACCACATCTGCGGGCGTCAAAAGCGGGCCGGTCGTAGTATACCAGTTCTGCAAAGGCTTATTAGTAATAAGCTCAAACTCAGCAGGGAGCCTTTCATAATTAGTGCCTCCATCTATCATGCCCAGGAAGCTGTCTCCCAGACTTTTATTAGAAACTCCTTGGTTTAGAACTTCGAGCATCATGCTTTTCAAATCTTCCATGTCAGCCTCCATTTTGGTGGTAGGGGGAGTTGGCTTTTGGTATATGCTGGCAGGATTAGGGAAGGCTGGGTTAATATTTGGCTGCGGTATCTGGTAAGGATTTTGGGTTGGATAAGGATTTTGGGCAGGATAAAGATTTTGGACTGGATAAGGATTTTGGGCAGGATAGAGATTTTGGGTAGGATAAGGATTTTTGGTAAGATAAGGATTTTGGGTAGGATAAGGATTTTGGGCAGATGGGTTATTGGTAGTTTCAGTTTGGCGGCCAGGATCATTGAAAGGTAAGTAGGTAGTAACTTGGCCTGGCGGGTTATAGCTTTGTGGGTCCATATGCGGGCTATTCTGGAGCGAGTTAATTATGGGAAAAGGGAGGTTATTTGGGCTCTGGGAAATATTGGTGCTTGGGAAAGGATAAGGTGAATAGGACAGGTAAGGTTTGATATTTGGGTAGTAGGGACTTGGTGGAGGATTTGGATTTGGAGTGGTGGCAGTATTTGGTGGGTTAGTGTTTGGCTGGGAAATTGGGTTTGAAGGCACATGGGAAGTTGATACTTCTTGGGGAGCTGCAGGGGAAGAGATTACCTCACCACTGGGCTTTGGACCTTGCACAAGACTTGCTATTTGGCTTAACAAACGATCATTTCGTGCATCCAGATTTTGGTCTAACCACTGTTGCATTGCTGGAGTCGGAGTGTACCTTGGAGCCCATGTATCTGTACCCATAGCGGACTGCTCACTTTCTGCTGCTATACTGCTCGGATCTGTACCCTCTGAACTGATTCTGCCCTTATCTGATTTGATACTGATACCCTCTGATCTGCTTTCTGTACTTATTTCCCGTATCAACCGGCCAGTACTATCTCTACCTTTCCAAATTCGGTCCAGGTTTCTGAGAAAAATGGGTTTAGAGGTATCAAAAGGCTGGCTGAAGGCTTTCTGGGCTTGGAGTATAGCGTGCCTTTATTAGTATTTTTTTAATTATTATTTATTTTCCCTACAATTGACCGAATAAGCACCTGCTTTATTTTGACGGTCTCAGGACTTTTTCTGGAACAGTGGATTCTTTCTCCAGAGTATAGGACCAACGTATTCCACCTGCCTTTCGACTCCCCAAGATCGGACTGATCCCAGGCGAAGGGCCTATACTCTTTCCAGGATCCACCATTCAAAATGGTCTAGGTCGAGCATTAGAGAATAATAAATCAGCCCCTGTGTATTAATTTTTTTCTCGCGCAATTTATTTTTTTTCATCATCATTCATTTTTTTTTTGACTTGCGCATTTTATTTCCTTTCCTTTTTTTTGTTCACCTCTTTTTTTTTGCTTCATTTTTTTTTGATGGGGGCTGACCCATGATCCAAAAATGCAAAAACCGGTCGGTCTTTGAAGTGTCCTAAGAATCTGGCCATGGTGTAGGGTAGCAGTTCAGAATATACTTATATGCGTGCGCGTGTGTGCAGCCTCTAAAAAGCAGTAATTTTTTTTCTTTTTCAGATATAAAAACAGAAAATAAAACAGATATGACATGTCTTGCTGTTATGCGTGGATTTTCTCGGCTTTTTTAGTTTGAGCGCAAGCAAGCAAACCAATCACATTAAGAAATAGAAAGAAAAGTGGAGAATCTATCTATTCCTATTAATTACAAATTGGTCCTAATCCCCAAAATATAATGGCAGAATGAATGCAAATATATACATATCTTTACGAAATAAAAATAATAAACAGAACAAAATAATAATATAGAACCAAGAATAAAGCAATATTAAAAATAAAGTCCTGGCCCTTTTATTGTGCTGCCCGGAATTTTATTGCAAATATATATATATATATATATATATATATATATATATATATATATAGATTTTGAATTTTTTTTAAAAATATTTTTAAACATACCTGTAACAGTTATCAGAACGAAACTGCTCCAAGATGGAGGATCATATCCACAAATAAAGACACAGATGTATAGGAACGAAATATTCAAATGCATAAATTAATATAACAAGCATCTTTAGCTAGAAACAAAGAAAAAGAAAAAAAAGTTTTTTTTATGAGTCTAGCCCTCCATTTTTATTTAAAATAAAAACGATCTCCCAACAGTCGCCACGTGGGTTCGGGATGCTGCGCTTGCGCGCCTTGGATAGGGGTGCGCGTACGTGCGGATGCGGGACACCACTACCCTCATTCCATCTTCCCTTGTTTAGGGCAAAACGAAATTAAAAGTGTGAGAGGAGTGCTGTCTAACATAGCCCGTTTGAATACGCCTTGGTAACTTTCAGTGAATTTTTGGTCCAATATGGGAACTTTGAGTTTTCTACATCAAGTTATCCTTTGTTTAGGGGATACCAGGATATATGAATACATCACCCTTTCATTTCCATTCTCATTTTTTTAGGGGAAAACAGAAAAGTGCAAGAAAGGATGTTGCGAGGTCTCACTATGGATTTTATGAAAATTGCCTTATGGACTATTTCAGATCGCTATGGGTGCTTTGGGTTTCCTGTATCAAATTATCCCTTGTTTAGGGGATACTAGGATATAGGAATGCATCACCCTTTTATTCCCATTCTCCCTTTTTTAGGGAAAAACGGAAAAGTGTCAGAAAGGAGTGTTGCGACGCCCCACTGGATCCAAAATGTTTTATAGAGTCGCCATCTTTATTTTAAGGAAGAAATAAAGCAAAACCAAAAAAGAAAAACTAGAGATTGTAAAAACGGGTTCGGAGGCTAAGTTACGAGTTGGGAAGGTGCTAGGTACCCAACTCGCCCTTTCGGTCTCAAAAGCGGTTTTTGGCTAAAGTATACTTTTTGTTATATTTATTTAGCAAATAAACAAAGCATTAAAAAACAGGAAATAAAAGCAAATACATCCGCGGCTACATTATTTACGAACTTGCAGCCATCTCCTTACAATAGTTACAAATATATTTAAAAATATTTCGCCATAATAACGGCTCTCTTACATAGTATTTCCCAACTAAATCCGAGCGGCTTATTTTGAGGTTTTTGGATCGGGGAAATAGGGTGGATACCTAACTAGAAGGCTATGGATCACTTTGACCGGTTAGTTTTAGGTTTGACGGAGTTTTGGCAGGGTTTCGAGGCTTTATACGAGGATCACTCCCTATCTCACTTCGCTCTCTATTTTCTCAGCGTAACGAGGACACAGAGAAATTTTATTGGTGTGTTTCGGTGTTTGAAAGTGAGCCCCAAGCCTTCTATTTATAGGCTGAAGGAGGGATTCATCGGGAATTTCTTTTTCTCTCTGCGTGCTCAAATTCCTTGTACACTGCGTATTGGAAGATGCACTTTGCGTTAACTGGGAGGCATCCTGTAGCACCTTAGGCGCGGCCTAAAGGGTCCTTGGGCGCCGCGCCAAGGCTCTCTTATGGCAGTGCCAAGGCACTATTCCTCTTTCAAATTTTGCACTTTTATCCCTCGTATTTTACTGTTTCTCACATCCTGCTTTGACTTTCGCATTTTTAACTCCTGTTACTTGACATTTGTTAAGTTTAAACAGTTCTTGATATCACATGCCTGAGTTACTTATCAGGGGTACGAAATTGGGGTGTCTACAGTAGCACTCTTTATAGTGTGAACCATCTCAAATACTTGTGTTCTTCCTCGACTGTTGCTTACTACTTTGAACTGGTTCTTATTTCCTTTACCTATCTCTTCAACATCAGACTTGAGTATTCAGTCCAGTCTACCGGTAGTCCTTAATCGGCAGACTTGAACTGTCTTCCTTACAAGACTTTCGCTAATTCAATCTCCTTAATAGATTGCAAGTGCTTGTTTTAGGAACATATACAAAAAGTTTTGAAGTGTCTAATAAACTATTCAACCCCCCCCTTCTAGCTTACTATTGTGTCCTTTGGGACTAACAACAGCAAATTGGCACCAGACTATAATTCAAAGAAATCATACAATCTATTGTATCCCAATGTGAAGACATAAAAATGGGACTAGAATATTGCATCATCAAGGTAAATAGGTTATGGTTGTGTCCTAACTTCCAAATTCAAGAACCCCCTTCCTACACTTTACGGATGTTCCCTTCGAAGATTCTCATTTTTAAAATTAATCTTGTAATTTTACAGGACAAGAATTCTAACTGACAACGAATGCATGCTATGAAAAAAATTGGATATAGGAAATTATAGTGTGTTATTTTAATTAACATAGAACAATTCTTTTACTCAAACCGTCTTAGGAGGTTTAAGGTTATTGAATTTGGGCAACACTATTCTCACCCTACTTCCAACAACGACATTAGATATGATGCTTTATTCAACTTGAAGATGTTTTTTTGCACTGCTATAGAGTAGTGCTTTGATTGAAACTAGAAAAAAGGCTTGCACATCAACTATATATAGGACTCATGAGTCTGGTATAGATTGTTGAACTAATCTAGACGTACATTGTAGATGTCAATATACAGAAGTCATGCTGGAGATGAGTTACATGGATTGTGGAAGCTCGTTCTCTATGACATTTGCAATACTACTATTATGGACTTCTTGATGACACTAATCTCACAATTTCATCTTCTCCCCGATGATAAACCTATTATAAAAAGAAGTATGATGCAGGAGGGTGAATATATATTAAAATTTCCTTTTGAATTCTTACATAATAATCCCAGTTGCTTAACCTAAAAGTGTTAGTTGATGAAATTTCTTTGTGAGGGTGGGGGTGTGTTTGAAAAAAAAAGTTAAACTGCAATTCCTCCCCCATGCTTTTATTTTGGTGAAGGATTTATTTGGTTTATGAAAGCAATGTATGGTCAGTACTTGTCATGAAACAATTTGTTCCCTGTATTTATGTCATATTTTGATGTTAGTTTTGCAATTCAAATTATAGCCATTAGCCCCCCGTTTATTGACCTTCCTTCTTAGTCATTTCAAAACCCGTTTATTGATTATGATTATGATAGATGACACTTAAAGGTAAAGCGAGAGGGGTTCAAAAGAAACACAATGAGGATGTTTGTGAAGTTGACGGAGATAACAATGCCGAGAGGGCCAATTGGGATAACGAATCCCATGCAGTTTTTGTTAGACTTTGTGTAGAGGAGAAAAACAAGGGAAACATGCCAACTACACATTTCAGTACCAAAGGTTGGGAGACCATCTGTATACTTTTCAATCAAGAAACTAAGAAAAGGTATACTCGAGCACAACTTAAAAATCACTGGGATGGTATGGGAAAAGAATGGCAGGCTTGGATATTTTTAAAACAAAAAACCAGTGGACTAGGTTGGGATCCAAAAAAGAGGACACATGCGGCATCTAAGGAATGGTGGAATGAAATGGCGAAGGTATATCTTTTTATTTTTTTAATTAGTCTAATTAATGTTTGGATTTGTTTTAAGGTTTAATTGTTTCTAATGTTAATGATATATTTTGCAGGTAAACAAGCTTGTTCTAAAGTTTAAAAATAAAGGTTTAGAACACGAGGGTGAATATGAAGAGTTATTTTCTCAGACTACATCAACATGGCTTAATGCATGGACACCTAGTCAAGGTGTTGAACCTGAAGATGATGCATACGTACCACAACCATTGGATCACACTAGTGACTACAATGACATTGCAACCGAGGAAAATACAAGAGATGAGGCTGAGGATGATAACTGCAAAGAAATATAATCACCTAAAAATGATTCACCGGATGAAGATTCACCTATTGTTGACAAGATGCTAACTACTACTACTGCCAGTGGCAAGCGTAAAAAAAAAGTAGCAAATGAGGGACAAAGTTATGGATCAGTGCGCAAATGTAGGAGGGTGATTGGTGCTGAGAATCTTACCGATACCCTGGATAGTATGATGCATCATATGGAATGCATAACTGATGCTACATTGTCTATCATAAATGGTACTAGTGTCAAATAGACTATTAAACTTTTGAATCAACTTCTGGGTGTGACAGTAGGTAGCCCTTTATACCTTTTGGCTCTTAGATTATTTACCAAACTGTATAATAGAGAGGTGTTTATAAACTTAGGGGACAATGACATAAGGCTTATTTGGTTGAAGGATATGGAACTTAGGGAGCCACCAGTCTACAATCCTCAGCTTGCTCAGTTACCCGATGAACCCTCTCAGTTACTTACCCAGCCCCTTAGTGGATTTTCTCTACAGTTAATTTGGTCAACCTTCAAGTGGATTATCTCATCAAGTTGCGCAGCCCGCTATGGGAGTCTCTCCTAGTGGTTTTTCTCAGTTTACTACCCAATCACTTGGTGGATTCTCTCAGTTGTTAGCTCAGCCATCCTCTTGTGTCATTGTTAATGAGTTTTCTACACCACCAAATGCTTTGTCTCCACATTCTAGTCCAGATTTAGGATAATATGGCTTAGTATATAGCATATATTGTATAATACTTAGTAGTTGTTGTGTTGCTGCCCTGTTTTGGCCATGTTTGGGGTACTATTTGGGTGTTGTTTTGGTGCATTTTTAGTGCAGTTTTGGGTGCTATTTTGTTGCTGCTATTTGGGTGCTATTTTGGGAGCAGTTTTGCTGCTGTTTTATAGCGTTGTTATGCTGTTGTTTTATAGTGTTGTTATGGTGGTATGATATTGAGTAATGCTTTAAATGATTTTATTTTACATGAACATTTACTATTTCATTGAAATGATGATTTTATTGTTAGTTAACTAGTTACAATTTTAGTTTACAAGTAATTATGCCTTAATTTCTCGGCCCCACCTAGGCGCTCTAAGCTCTAGGCCCTAGTTTGGCGCCTAGCACCCGCTTAGCAATTTTTAGAATCTTGACATTTACATGATATATTGATGTTTTTCTTTATCCTACAGTGTAATGGATGATGATGAATTGAAGTATTGGGTTAAGATGGTGGAAGAATTTGAAAAGCAAAATGATGATAACTCAAGTAATAATGCTGGTGAAGATGGAGACGATTATCACCAATAATTTTGTAAAACCCTAAAATATTGCTTGCTTGTGTTATGCATGATTTCATACATTCATATTCATCATAAACATGTTAACTTAGCTCACTCATATGGTTAGAGTCAATAGCATGTTCATTGACGTCGTTTGATACGCTCGTATGCACCTTTCCTTCACGGGATTCTTTGAAACTTGGGTTTATGATTTATGTTGAAAGCATATGGATAAATGTTAGAGGCCATTCATAACATCATTAAAATGATTTAGATGTTGATTGAATGCTTGTTGCATCGACGGTTTGGTTGCTAGTTTACTTCTAGTCGTAAACCCTTATCCGTTTGAACTTTTCGGTTGTCATTCGGGAGTGTTCTTCGTGAGTTCTTGACCATGTTTAAGTGAGGTTTGAACATGGATTGCTTTGGTTATGTTTTGGAGGTCTTTAAGGTTGAATTGTAGACCTTTTTGGCTTTGGAGGACTTGAGGTTGCAAAGGGGGAGAGTCCGAGGCCGAGCAAGGAAGCAACAAGGATGAATTGTGAATTTCAGGGACCATGCGGTCGCTTTGTATTCCCTCCATGCGAGCGCATGGCTTGCCACTCCCTGTTACGGGATTTTGAATGTATTTTGGAGTGTTGCCCAACCTAACCCTACCCAAACCCAACCTAACCCACTCCTAAACCCTCTTAACTAACTTAAGACATATCCTAAACACCTAATTGAGTTTTTGAGGTGGATTAGTGTGGTTAATTAGAGGGAAACAACCCTATCACTTAAACATCAACCCACTTACTTCCTAACCCATATAAACCACAAACACTTCACTTAAGCCTTCATATTCAGCCTACAACTTCTAAAAAACGTGGGAGACCTTCTTGGGGGCTAAGAGGAGAGTTTTCTAGGGTTCTTGAGAGCCCAACCTTGGAATCCATAGCTAGGGGCCTCCATTTCTCAATCCATATCATAGATTTGAAGAGGAGATTGAGGAGAACAAAACCCACCACTTGGAATTTCAAAATTGTGACTTGTAGGGGCTGAATCAAGGTAAGTTGCTACATCTCTTCCTCTTTCTTTTTGCCCCATTGACCCTAGGGAAAACAATCATCTTGCTATGTGAGGTCAATGTGTGCATTTTAGGGCTTTTCTAGAGATGCCATGAACCCTAGATTTCTAAATGATGAATTGCTTGGATGAACCTACTTGGGGCCTAGATTAGCATGTTATTCATGTGTAGTATAGTATATTAACTCATGCTATGTGATTATTTTATGTGTTGTGAGCATGATTGGTGAGGTTACTTGAAAGGGTATATGCCCAAATGATGATTTGGCTTAATGAACATGATTGAAACCTTGATTAGTATAATATACATGTGTAGTATAGCATATTAATTCATTCTATGTGGTTTATTCATGTTTTGGAGAGCATGATTCGTGAAGTGATTTAAATGGGTTTATGCCCTAAATGTGATGTGTGCTCTATGTTACCTAATTAATTGTTTTATTGGGTTTATGTGGGTTTAATGAGTTTGGGAATCTTGCCTATGATGTTAGACATGAACATAGGAAGGTATTGTAGCCCATGCTTCTTTGCCCTAATTTTTGGAAAGTGTAGATTGGACTCAACGGAGTCAACCTTTGGGTTAGTATGAATTTTAGGAACTATAATCTTAAGTCCTACGGAATTTGGGGTAGATTTAATGGAGGTTAAGCCTCCAAGCAATTTTGAAGTGTATGAAGGACACTTGATTATGAGAGCTAATGTTATTCTCTAATGTGATTTTATGCTAGTTGTGAATGAAATGCATGACTAGTTTGATGGTAGAGTATGTGCCTACTTGTTTTTGAGCATATGAGTATATATTACTTTTGCTTGGGTTTTGAGTCCAGCTGGAGTCGGTTTGTTGAGTCTGTGGCAGGATGATGCATCGTCTTCACGAATTATGGGATTCGTGATCGCGATGGATCGTCGTGTCGGGTTGTACACACCCCTCCATCGATGGCCACGGTGGGGAAGTAGTTCATCTTAGTTGTAGTAATACACATGACTTTGATAACTATGGAAATCAAGCAGGGATTGTCTCGGGGACGTCGATATCCACGAAAGAGATATCGAGGACACATAAAAGGTTTGCACGTGTTTTTGCAGGAGCGACACGGCGGAAAGAAATGGTAACGATATCATATCCCTTTTATATGAATTGACTCACAAGTACTTATGTGAATAATGTGCTATGTGAATATGATATGATATGATGGTTGAGATGGTTTCATAATTGTTATACTTTATGGATAACATGACATTTAAGGTTGTTAAGCTTATATGCCTTGACATGAACATTAATTGGAATGCTATAATATGCCAATAACATAAACTATTATTGTTAAGTATGAATGACTTGACATGGATTTTGATGAAATGCTATATTATAATGGTAGCATGACTTATTATCGTTGAGCATGAATACCTTGGCATGATTTTTAATACAATGTTATTCTATAATGAAAGCATGATTTATTATTGTTAAGCATGATGCCATGATAGGAAGTTATGTTTAGTAACTTACTAAGTCTTTATGACTTACTCCTATTTGTTGGTTGTTTTCCCTAGATCCGAGTCGTGCAAGCGGATCGAAGTGATTGCCGAGATCGTTGGTGAAGTTTCCTTTTTGGAAAGGTTGCTACCTTTTAGTTTAGTTTATTTTCTTTTGGTAAGGATGTTGGGAAAAATGAAGTTATGTAAACTTCATGATGGGTAGCAAACCTACTTGTGATTGTAATATTTATACTTATGTTGATTAATACTTATACCGTTGGTAGCCGATTTGTGTTAGTCGCGCTTGGTAAATGTTGGTTATTATGTATTAGTATGTTACATTGATGGTTAAATTATCATGTTTGTTCTCTGACATGTTTTTAGCCGTTGAGTATGTTAGACTAGAGTATTAGACTTAGTGTAATGTTGGGTTCCGGCTGTAATGTCGTTGATGACTTGGTTTATTTGTGCTATATATTTGTATTGCATGACATGGAGTTTTGCTCTACGTGCCCAATGTTGCGGCACGTGCGTCGAATTTTTGGACCGAGAGATTAACTATCTCTTTGGTTGTTTTTAGTTTGAGCTTGTTAGCTCGGGCGCCACTGTGTTATTACATTTCGCTTCCGCATGTGTTTTAAGTTGTTGGCGTATCGCCGTTATGGCCTTACCCATTATCTGTTATTTGCTTGTTGTTATTTGTTTCCCGATGGCACGACCTTGGGATCTCGCCTTGGGATCCGGGTCGGGTCGTCACAGTTGTTATCAGAGCTATGATTATAAATTTAGCTTTCAGCCGGGATAGGTTCCTTGACTTAGGGGGTTGGTTTTGTGTGATAGATTTATTTTTAACGTCGAGTGTTATTGTAGGTTAAGATGGTGGATACTAGAGCTGGCGCTAGTACTGGAGGTGGTACCGGTAGAGGTGCCAGTAGAGGTGCAGGCGGTGGCAGAAATGCTAATGAGAACCGTCAACAGAATATTCCTCCACTTCGGACACCGGAGGAGCAGTTTGAGGCTATGGCTACTATGTATCGGGGCATGCTTGCTATGATGAATGAAATGAATCAAAGGGGATTTGGTAGAGTTGAACCACAACAAGTACCACAGCCAGAGCCACAGCCAGAACCGGAAGTTGAGAGACAGAGGCAGGATGCTAGACATAATGGAAATTCTCTGCTTGAGAAGTTTGTGAAGCTGAAGCCGAGACATTTTAATGGGGAGCCGGACGCTGTGAAAGCCGAGTTATGGATTGAGCACTTAGAGAAGATATTTTCACCGTTGGGTTGTGATGATGAGCAAAAAGTTGTGTTGGCAGTGTTCAAGCTTGAGGGTGCAGCGGAGCATTGGTGCCAAGTGCTTAGGGAGAGTTGGGACATGCTTAGAGTCCCTCACATATGGCCTAACTTTGTTCGGGAGTTTAGAGCTTATTATTATTATTTTTTTTTAAGGAAAGCAGGGCGGCACCTGCGGGAATTTTATTAAAAATAAAAGGAGTACAAAAAGGAGGGGGACAACCAGCCTTACCCAAAAAAGGGGGGACAAAGGAGCCTGACCTCGAGCTGAGAGTACAGAAGGGAAATTACTTCCTATAACTATACAACCCATAAGAATCAAATGCAAAAGCCCTTTTGACCATACCCGGTAAGGACACATAATCTAAAAACATCAACTGATTCCCATGCTCATGTGCAAAAGCAGTCAATCTATCTGCCACCATATTCTGCTCTCTGAAGACATGTTGTAAAGGAAAATCCCCTAAAAGAACTCTGCACTCACGAAGCTGATAAGCATACCTCCAAGGTTCCTGATACCCTTTTAATAAAACATTTATAGCTGTAAGCGAATCCGACTCTACCACAACCGAATTAAGCTAAAGAGAGTGACAAAGCTGAAGACCTTCTTGAAGAGCCAATATCTCCGCTTTCATATTTGTACCTTGACCATAATCACTGGAGAACGCACCAATAAAATCTCCCTGAGCATCCCGAATAACCCCACCACCTGTGCATCTACCATCCTTGGACGACCCATCCGTATTTAATTTATAACCAAAAACCGGAGGAGACCAACGCACCCAAGACCCATGCCTAACATGAACCTGCCGGCTGGATAACTAAAGAGACTGCATAACCACACATGCAACACGATTACTCGTAGTTTTGGGAACAAAGCCATGCAAGACCCCTCTCATTCGTTCAAGAACCCGAGACTCTATCTGTAACTCATCCATCTTACCATTTTCGAAAATAACAGCGCAACGTGCCTTCCAAATTTCCCAACAAGTATAAGCAAAAATACAGAACATAGTAGCTCCCAGCTGAGAACGAAACGATACCGAAGACCAAACTGTAAAAAGATGATCGACCCCTGAATATTGCCAAAGAAGGCCAAAGCGTCTCGCAAATCAGCTCCACAATCTAGAAGCCACCCTAGAATGAACAAAAAGATGAACACGATCCTCGGTTGCCGACGAATCACCACAACATCGACAACAAGACACCAGCGGAATCTTGCGAGCCTGAATATTAGAGTCTAAAGGCAGCGCATTATGGAACAATTTTCATAAGAAGCAGCTGACTCGCAAAGGCAACCAACCCTGCCAAATTAGCTGCGCCCATCGAAGAATCGGCCTAGAAATTCTGTATTTCTTCCAGAACACGTTAGCTTTGAAGACCCCAGAAGTGGTGAGTTCACGATCACGAGAACGTCATAATCCGCACCGAAGGTCTATCGAGAATAGTAGTTGCAACAGAGAGATTTCGGTCCATAGGAAGAGGTCCGACCAATCTAATGCCACACCAATTATCGTCCCAAAAAGACACTGCCCCCTGCCCAATAATCCATCGACTCGAAAGACGAACAAGAGATAACTGAGCACAAATAGATTATCCAAGGTTGTGTAGCATAATACCGCCCAAATGGATTATCCAAGCCATACTTTCCCATGCAAAACTTAGCCCACAAACCTTGTTTATTAAGAACCCGCCAAGCCAATTTGGCATGAAGGGAGTCCATAACCTGTGACAGAGAACGGATCCCCAACCCCCCCCCTCTTCCAACGGCAAGCAAACTCGATTCCAACCAACCCAATGTGTGCGGTGCTCACCATTAGCACTCCATAAAAATTCTGCCATTCGTTGTTCCAACCTGTGAAGAACCGACTTGGGGACTTTCAAAGCAGCCATTGCATAAATAGGAATTCTACTCAGAATGGATTTTATGAGAGTCACTTTGCCACCAAAGGATAGAAGCTTGGTTCGCCATCCATGAATTCGGCCAAGAACTTTCCTTTCCAAACTCTCAAAATAAGATCGCTTAAAACGGCCTTTGAATAGGGGCAACCCCAAATAAGTTAAAGGCCACACCTTATGTCTGTACCCCGTCCAACCTTCTATGTTCAAAACTTGTCTTCGAGAGCACTACTTCGATGTAAAAAAACCACTTTTACTATTGTTAACTAATTGCCCAGAAGCAGATTCATAATCCTGTAACACCTTCTTAAGCCCCTGGACCGATCGTTTAGAACCATTACAAAATAATAACATGTCATCCGCATAAAGAAGATGAGAAATCAACACTCCTCCACGACCATGCCTGAATGGAAGAATCAACCCTTGCAGGACAGCCCGGTTTATGTTAAAAGAGAGAATCTCTTGAGCAATAATGAACCAACAGAGGAGAAATCGGACATTGCCCCATTAATTCTGAACGAATACCAATTATTCTGCAACAGATGTTGAATCAACCAACAAAAACCCGAACTAAAACCAAGCACCTGCAAAGCACGAAGCAGAAAACCCCATTCAAGACGATCATAAGCCTTAGACATGTCAACTTTAAAAACCACATTACCACCTCGAGATTTAGTATCCACACGCTGCACTAATTCATGAGCCAGAAGTATGTTTTCTTGAATACTCCGACCTTTAACCAAACCCGACTGTTGTTCAGAAATAATCTTAGGTAGAAGAGTAGCTAGCCGAGTTGCCAAGATTTTAGAAATAATCTTAGCCGAAAAATTACATAAACTAATCGGCCTAAGATCCCCCAAACAATCAGGACTGTCCACTTTAGGGAGAAGAACAATGTTCGCCGAAGAAATTCCCCGGTGCATCTCCCCACCCCTAAAGAACTCCAGCACCACACCCATAACCTCCTCTCTGATAATTGACCAACAGCCCTGAAAAAACCAACCCGTAAAACCATCTGGCCCCGGGGCGCTGGAAGGACTGAGAGATTTAATCGCGGACCAAACCTCCTCAACCGACGGATCTCCTGTCAGAAAACCATTATCCTCCACTGATACACTAGATGGAATCCCTGCGAATAAGCTCTCATCCAAAGTAGAACTACTCGAGGCAAAAAGATCAGCAAACTACTCCTCTGCCATAGAACCTAACTGCACCGGATCATCACTAATAGTCCCATCCGCAAGACGAAGCCGAAGAACATTCCGATGAGCTCTATCTTTGATGCTAGCATGAAAAAATTTAGTATTCCGATCGCCTTCATGTACCCATAATTGTCTCGACTTCATTTCAGCCATTTCCAAATCCTACTCCAGGAGCTGATTAAGCCGGTTTTTCGCCACTTGCAAACCTTCCTCTACTGCAGGACCACCCCCTGCCTGTAAGTCCATCTCCAGCCTAAGAATGTCATCCTTAGTTGAAGCAATATTCCGTTGAACATGGCCAAAAACCCTCCAGTTCCAATCCCGCAAAGCAGCTCTTAATCTACGTAACTTAGAATATTGAAGAGCCATACCCGTACCCCAACAAGGTCTAGACCACTGATCAGCCACAAAAGAAAGAAACTCCGGGTGATCGAGCCACATTCTCTGAAACCGAAACCAACTCCTATGCTTTGTCGAAACACAAAAATCCAGAAGAAGAGGAGCATGATCTGAAACCGAAGTAACCAAATGAGTAACTTGAAGACGAGGAAATAGCAACTTAAAATCACCATTGACAAGAACGCGATCTAAACGTTTCCAAATGCGATGCCCGCCAGATTGATTATTGCACCAAGTAAAACGGCTTCCTTCAAAACCCGCATCAACCAAACTGGCCCGATTCATAAAAGTGTTAAAATCATCCATCTCCCCAAAATCACACGGAGCACCTCCCAGCTTTTCCAAAGACTGACTGATAACATTAAAGTCACCCCCAACAAACCACGGACAAGAACAACTAGCTGAAAGAGCCTCTAACTCCAACCATAAATCATACCGCCCTTGTCTAGAACATTTTGCATAAACAAAAGAAGCCATCGTAGGAATGAGAGTAGGGAAATTTACCATGACAGTAATTTGTTGAGCCGAGCTACTCACTAGATCCACATCAACCGACTGATTCCATAAAAGCCATATATGTTTATTTAACGGAGCTACATGCATATTAAAATCAAAACCAACTCTTCGACAAAATTTAACTAATCTATCTCCACTAGTTTTAGGTTCTAAAATCGCACATAAAAACGGCTTATGTTCCCGAATCAAAAGTTTCAAATAAGAGCGGGTTGTTTTGTTACACACCCCCCTTGCATTCCAAATGACGATCGTCATAAAACTAACTCGAAGGAGGGATTTGCTGGGCCTTACTAGCAGCCCTAGTAATACGAATATTTTCCTTTAGAAACTTCGCTTTCTTCACCTCAGAATGTAATACCTCACAATAATTATGGAAAGATGGCCGAAGCTGTATCAGACCAACATCCATATCACTATAATCCCCATTGGTAGAGTGTGCCTTACCAAATTTCCGAGGAACTTCATGAAGAATACCATCCCAAAACTCTCCTATATACTCCGTGTCTCGATATGGTTTCCGTGAAGCCTGTGAAAGCCCCTTATTAACAACAGCCGAAGCAGTTTTATTAGTCTCGTTCCCCAACCGTATACCTTCAGCCTCTCCATTATCATCCTCCAGACCATCCAACAGTTTGAACGAATTGGATATAGGCACAGATTTATCATGCGTCTGAACATCCTTCTTTCCAGCCTTCACCTCCTTCGCTCACCTCTCCTCAGAATTACTATTATTGATCATATCAATTACTTCTTCATCCACCGGCGCACCTTGTGAATTTTTAGCCAAAGAAACAGACGCCCCATCCCCATTTATACGTTGCTTAACAGGCGTCCACCGTTGAGTTTGAGCATGAGATCGCGGAAGATGCATGGGGGCTGCCGTAACATTAATGTCTCCTTTATTAGAAACTTCTTTAACTGGGCACAAAGTCGGTTGATTAATTAATTTGTCGGGATCTCTTGCCTTCTTCGACTCATCCATAGGTCTAGCTGCAGATGTAAATGGAGCGGAAGTGGCAGGATTTTTGCCTTTGTCAACATTCATCTCCCTACGTTGGCCCTTCCGACACTGAATCTTCGTATGGCCAAGTAAACCACAACCAGTACAAAACCGAATATTGCCCTCAAATTCGAGTGATTGCTAGAACCCACTCTTCTTGCTGGAACCGATCCAAACCCTAGTTGGCAATGGCAACGAAACATCCACCTCAATACACATCCTAGCAAACATTGGTCGAACTAACGATAAAGTCTTATCATCCACTCTTAAAAAATGCCCCAATGAATTCCCAATACATTCCTAAAAAAGACGGGTTGAAAAACGTAAGGGGGAGGTGATGAAGACGGACCCAAACTGCGACCTTAGTTACGTCTTTTCTAAACGCAAAATCTGCCGATCATCTGAAAGAACGGTACATACATGATTGAATCATGTGAGATTCCTTGGACAATGCAAGAATCATATCTTCCGAAGATGATAACCGAACCATAACGTGGCAGGGGTCTAACAAACCGACGACAAAAGGGCCTTTGAGCCTCCAGTTCTTACCAATATCATCCTGGATCACCTGAATTGTCGGTCTACCTGCCGAGAATTTGAGAATCAATGTATTTTCAAATTGCTTAGAAGCCGCTTCCAGTTCCACCGGGGTAAACAAACAACCGGGATCTCCATCAACAACCACGGCCTGGCGAGGGACTAACGGCACCGCCTAAAGAACTGTCGAATTACTTTCGACAAACTGTCTAGGTTGACCAACCACGTTGGCGTATGAAACTGCTGGGGATGGAACATCCATACCGGGCTGCGAAGCACAAGGATCCGATGGAAGAGGAGGGGTGGGGGGCGGAGCCTCCTTGGCTGCCGCCATGCAAAACCCTAAGCCGAGATAAGCACCAAAACCCTAGATGAGAGAGAAAGTCCTAGAGAGAGAAAACTACTTTTTTTCTGGGTAGAATTCATGGGGTTCCAAAGATCTTATCAGAAACATCATCCAGATTATAACCTGTTACGATTGTACAACTATTTAAGTTGTAAAATGTACAATTTCTTGACTTGGTGTAGGGAAGCATGACTGTCTCACAATATTCGGCAAGATTTACGGAGTTGGCTCGCTATTGCACACACTTGATTCCGGATGAGGCTAGGAGGACTCAGAAATTTGTGAAGGGTTTGAGGAATGAGTTTAGGAAGCAGCTACTCTCTCATCAGTTTGTGGAGTATAGGAAGGCAGTTGATAGAGCCTACATCAATGAGAGGGATATTGAGGAGCATCGTGCTATGCATATTTCGGGTTCTTCTCAGCAGCCTAAGTAGTCTTCTGGGCGAGGTCATGGATCAGGTAGCCGTGGAAACTTTAGTGGGGGCAATGATCGCAAGAAGGGAAGTGGAAAATCTAATTATGAAGGGCATGCGAAGAATCAGTCGAGTGGTAAGGGGGCTAGTACTACACCTACTCAGGGAGATCGTAGTGTGGTATTGGTTTGTACTTATTGTTCGAAGATAGGGCATACGGAGGATAGATGCTGGAGCAAGAATGGAGCACCGATGGAGTGCTACTATTGTGGGGCTTTGAGGCACATGAAGAAGAATTGTCCTAAATTGAAGAATAATTAGTCAGGAGGTTCGAGCCAGCCTGCAGTTGGGATGAAGAGAGATAGCGATTGGTAAAGCTAATGTGCAGGGTCGCGTGTTTGCTCTAGATCAGAGGGGAGTGTCTGAGTCTACGGTAGTGATTGGAGGTACCGTTTCTATCTTCGGTAATGAGGCTCGTGTACTTATAGACCCAGGATCATCGCATTTGTATGTTACATCGCATTTTGTTGACAAAATATGTGTTGTGCCTCAGTCTTTTCCTTATGTGCTTGAAGTATCTACCCCGCTTGGGGAATGTTTGTTGGCTTCGGATATTTATAGAGCATGTGATGTACTTGTGGATGAACATGTATTGCATGCGGATTTAGTGGTGTTGCCACTTCGTGATTTTGATGTGATACTTGGCATGGATTGGTTGTGTACATATCATTCATTGGTTGATTGTCATAGCAAGAGGGTTACTTTTGCTTTGCATGGCGTTCCTGAATTTGTATTCTTGGGAGATAATGCATCTAGTGGTTTGCGCATCATTTCTGCTCTTAAGGCTAGGAAATTATTGTCGCGTGGGTGCACGGGGTATTTTGCATGTGTAGTTGATAAACGGGTTTCGACTTCTAATCTTGAAGATGTGCCTGTTGTGTGTGAGTTTTCAGATGTTTTCTCTAAGGATTTTGGGATGCCTCGGATAGGGAGATTGAATTTTGCATCGAGTTGTTGCCGGGGACTACACCGATATTGAAGGCGCCGTATAGGATGACACCTATGAAGTTGAAGGAGTTGAAGGTTCAGTTGCAAGAGCTTCTTGACATTGGCTTTATCAAGCCAAGTGTATCGCCTTGGGGTGCGCCGGTATTGTTTATGAGGAAGAAAGATGGGAGCCTTAGGTTGTGTATTGATTACCGGGAGTTGAACAAAGCAACGATCAAGAACAAGTATCCATTGCCACATATAGATGACTTGTTTGATCAATTGCAAGGATCGGTGGTCTATTCCAAGCTTGATTTGAGATTCGGGTATCATCAATTGAAGGTTAGAGCCGAGGATGTTCCAAAAACTGCTTTTCGCACGAGGTATGGGCACTATGAGTTTACGGTGATGCCATTTGGGTTGACTAATGCACCGGCGGTGTTTATGGATTTGATGAACCTGGTGTTCCATAGTTTTCTTGATTGCTTCGTGGTGGTTTTCATAGACGATATTCTTGGGTACTCTAAGTCTCGGGAGGAGCATGCACAACATTTGAGGATGGTCTTGTCGATTCTTCGGGAGAGGTAACTCTACGCCAAGTTCAGTAAGTGTGCTTTTTGGCTAGAGGAGGTTTCATTCTTGGGGCACATTGTTTCTAGTGCCAGGATAGCGGTGGATCATTCGAAGGTTGAGGCGGTGATGAATTGGAGGAGACCAACCACAGTTACGGAGGTTAGGAGTTTCTTGGGGCTAGCCGGTTATTATCGGAGGTTCATAGAGGGATTTTCGAAGATTGCTACGCCAATGACGAATTTGACCCAAAAGAAGACCGCATTTGTTTGGAGTGATAAGTGTGAAGAAAGTTTCCAAGAGTTGAAGAAGAGGTTGACTACGGCACCAGTTTTAGCATTGCCTAGCAGAGGTGATAACTTTGTGGTTTATAGTGATGCATCGAAAGAAGGATTGGGTTGTGTGCTTATGAAAAATGGGAAGGTTATTGCCTATTCTTCAAGGAAGTTGTCTCCGTATGAGAGGAATTATTCCACGCATGATCTCGAGCTAGCGGCGATCATATTTGCTTTGCACAAATGGAAGCATTATTTGTATGGGTCGAAGTTTGAGATTTTCACGGATCACAAGAGTTTGAAATATCTCTTCTCGCAAAAAGAGTTGAACATGAGATAGCGGAGATGGATGGAGAAGTTGAAGGATCACGATTGCACTATACTTTATCATCCTGGGAAGGCGAACGTGGTTGCGGATGCCTTGAGTAGAAAAGTTCACTTGTCATGTTTGATGATGCAGGAATGGAAAATGTTGGAGGATGTGCGTGATTGGAATCCTAGCGAGGTTAATCATGGAGTACTATTTGCTAGTGTGCGGGCTATTCCAGTTTTATTGGAGAGGATTAAGGAGACTCAAAGGAAGGATCCGAGGTTGGTGAAGATCATTGATGGTTTGAGTGAGGATAAGGAGCATGAGTTCGCGATGAACCAAGATGGGATTTTGACTTTCAAGGGTAGAGTTTGTGTCCCTTCAGTTGAGGATGTGAAACGACTTGTGTTGGATGAAGCTCACAAGGCAAAGTATACTATCCATCCGGGGAGTACGAAGATGTATAGGGATTTGAAGAAGCAATTTTGGTGGAATGGCATGAAGCGACAAATAGCGGATTATGTGTCGAGGTGTCTAACTTGTCAACAGGTGAAGGCGGAACACCAAATACCCGCGGGGTTGTTGTAACCATTGGATATTCCAGAGTGGAAATGGGAGCATGTTACGATGGATTTTGTTTCGGGGTTTCCACGTACTCGTAGAGGATTTGATGTCATTTGGGTGGTTGTTGATCGGCTAACGAAATCGGCTCATTTTATTCCGATTGCGATGACTTATTCATTGAGTCAGTTAGCGGCATTGTATGTGCAGGAGATGGTTAGATTGCACGGGGTTCCAGTTAGTATTGTTTCAGACCGGGATCCGAGATTCACATCGAGGTTTTGGCAGGCTTTGCAAGAAGCTATGGGGACCAAGTTGAATTTTAGCACAACTTTTCACCCTCAGACAGACGGACAGTCCGAGAGAACAATACAAATACATGAGGATATGTTGCGGGCTTGTACGGTGGATTTTAAGGGGAGTTGGGATACACACCTTCCATTGGCGGATTTTGCGTACAACAATAGTTACCAATCGAGCATTGGGATGGCACCGTATGAGGCTCTTTATGGACGGAAGTGTAGATCTATTTGTTGGGATGAGGTTGGAGAAGCAAAATTATGGGGTTCCGAAATTATTCAACAGTCGGCCGAGAATGTGAAATTAATCCGGGATAGATTGCTCACGACTCAAACTCGACAGAAGAGTTATGCGGATAATAGGAGGAGAGATTTGGAATTTCAGGTTGGAGATTTTGTGTTTCTTAAGGTATCGCCGAGAAGGGGTACTAGGAGATTTGGGAAGAAAGGGAAATTATCACCGAGGTTCGTTGGACCTTTTGAGATTCTTGAGCGAGTTGGGAGTTTGGCTTATAGGGTGGCTTTACCGCCGTCATTGTCGGATATCCATAATGTGTTTCATGTGTCTATGCTTCGGAAATATCTTAAGGATGATTCACATGTTCTTGCGTATGAGGAAATTACATTTTAGCCCGACTTGTCTTATGTTGAGCAACCGGCGAAGATACTTGACACCAAGGAGCAAGTTTTGAGGAGCAAGAGAATTCCATTGGTTAAAGTCCTTTGGAAAAATCATGAGATCGAGGAAGCAACTTGGGAGACCGAGTTAGAGATGCGTGAGAGGTACCCTCATTTGTTTGATGACCACGGTAATAATTTAGGCGCTAAATTCCTTAAAGTAGGGGAGAATGTAAAACCCTAAAATATTGCTTGCTTGTGTTATGCATGATTTCATACATTCATATTCATCATAAACATGTTAACTTAGCTCACTCATATGTTTAGAGTCAATAGCATGTTCATTGACGTCGTTTGATACGCTCGTATGCACCTTTCCTTCACGGGATGCTTTGAAACTTGGGTTTATGATTTATGTTGAAAGCGTATGGATAAATGTTAGAGGCCATTCATAACATCATTAACATGATTTAGATGTTGATTGAATTCTTGTTGCATCGATGGTTTGGTTGCTAGTTTACTTCTAGTCGTAAACCCTTCTCCGTTTGAACTTTTCGGTTGTCGTTCGGGAGTGTTTTTCATGAGTTCTTGACCATGTTTGAGTGAGGTTTGAACATGGATTGCTTTGGTTATGTTTTGCAGGTCTTTAAGGTTGAATTGTAGACCTTTTTGGCTTTGGAGGACTTGAGGTTGCAAGGGGGAGAGTCCGAGGCCGAGCAAGGAAGCAACAAGGATGAATTGTGAATTTCAGGGACCATACGGTCGCTTTGTATTCCCTCCATGCGAGCGCATGGCCTGCCACTCCATGTTACGGGATTTTGAATGTATTTTGGAGTGTTGCCCAACCTAACCCTACCCAAACCCAACCTAACCCACTCCTAAACCCTCTTAACTAACTTAAGACATATCCTAAACACCTAATTGAGTTTTTGAGGTGGATTAGTGTGGTTAATTTGAGGGAAACAACCCTATCACTTAAACATCAACCCACTTACTTCCTAACCCATATAAACCACAAACACTTCACTTAAGCCTTCATTCAGCCTACAACTTCTAAAAAACGTGGGAGACCTTCTTGGGGGCTAAGAGGAGTGTTTTCTAGGGTTCTTGAGAGCCCAACCTTGGAATCCATAGCTAGGGGCCTCAATTTCTCAATCCACACCATAGATTTGAAGAGGAGATTGAGGAGAACAAAACCCACCACTTGGAATTCCGAAATTGTGACTTGTAGGGGCTGAATCAAGGTAAGTTGCTACATCTCTTCCTCTTTCTTTTTGCCCCATTGACCCTAGGGAAAACAATCATCTTGCTATGTGAGGTCAATGGGTGCAATTTAGCGCTTTTCTAGAGATGCCATGAGCCCTAGATTTCTAAATGATGAATTGCTTGGATGAACCTACTTGGGGCCTAGATTAGCATGTTATTCATGTGTAGTATAGTATATTAACTCATGCTATGTGATTATTTTATGTGTTGTGAGCATGATTGGTGAGGTTACTTGAAAGGGTATATGCCCAAATGATGATTTGGCTTAATGAACATGATTGAAACCTTGATTAGTATAATATACATGTGTAGTATAGCATATTAATTCATTCTATGTGGTTTATTCATGTTTTGGAGAGCATGATTCGTGAAGTGATTTAAATGGGTTTATGCCCTAAATGTGATGTGTGCTCTATGTTACCTAATTAATTGTTTTATTGGGTTTATGTGGGTTTAATGAGCTTGGGAATCTTGCCTATGATGTTAGACATGAACATAGGAGGGTATTGTAGCCCATGCTTCTTTGCCCTAATTTTTGGAAAGTGTAGATTGGACTCAACGGAGTCAACCTTTGGGTTAGTATGAAATTTAGGAACTATAATCTTAAGTCCTACGGAATTTGGGGTAGATTTAATGGAGGTTAAGCCTCCAAGCAATTTTGAAGTGTATGAAGGACACTTGATTATGAGAGCTAATGTTATTCTCTAATGTGATTTTATGCTAGTTGTGAATGAAATGCATGACTAGTTTGATGGTAGAGTATGTGCCTACTTGTTTTTGAGCATATGAGTATATATTACTTTTGCTTGGGTTTTGAGTCCAGCTGGAGTCGGTTTGTTGAGTCTGTGGCGGGACGATGCATCGTCTTCACGAATTATGGGATTCGTGATCGCGATGGATCGTCGTGCCGGGTTGTACACACCCCTCCATCGATGGCCACGGTGGGGAAGTAGTTCATCTTAGTTGTAGTAATACACATGACTTTGATAACTATGGAAATCGAGCAGGGATTGTCTCGGGGACGTCGATATCCACGAAAGGGATATCGAGGACACATAAAAGGTTTGCACGTGTTTTTGCAGGAGCGACACGGCGGAAAGAAATGGTAACGGTATCATATCCCTTTTATATGAATTGACTCACAAGTACTTATGTGAATAATGTGCTATGTGAATATGATATGATATGATGGTTGAAATGGTTTCATAATTGTTATACTTTATGGATAACATGACATTTAAGGTTGTTAAGCTTATATGCCTTGACATGAACATTAATTGGAATGCTATATTATGCCAATAACATAAACTATTATTGTTAAGTATGAATGACTTGACATGGATTTTGATGAAATGCTATATTATAATGGTAGCATGACTTATTATCGTTGAGCATGAATACCTTGGCATGATTTTTAATACAATGTTATTCTATAATGAAAGCATGATTTATTATTGTTAAGCATGATGCCATGATAGGAAGTTATGTTTAGTAACTTACTAAGTCTTTATGACTTACTCCTATTTGTTGGTTGTTTTCCCTAGATCCGAGTCGTGCAAGCGGATCGAAGTGATTGCCGAGATCGTTGGTGAAGTTTCCTTTTTGGTAGGGTTGCTACCTTTTAGTTTAGTTTATTTTCTTTTGGTAAGGATGTTGGGAAAAATGAAGTTATGTAAACTTCATGATGGGTAGCAAACCTACTTGTGATTGTAATATTTATACTTATGTTGATTAGTACTTATACCGTTGGTAGCCGACTTGTGTTAGTCGCGCTTGGTAAATGTTGGTGATTATGTATTAGTATGTTACATTGATGGTTAAATTATCATGTTTGTTCTCCGGCATGTTTTTAGCCGTTGAGTATGTTAGACTAGAGTCTTAGACTTAGTGTAATGTTGGGTTCCGACTGTAACGTCGCCGATGACTTGGTTTATTTGTGCTATATATTTGTATTCCATGACAGGGAGTTTTGCTCTACGTGCCCAATGTTGCGGCACGTGCGTTGAATTTTTGGACCGAGAGATTAACTATCTCTTTGGTTGTTTTTAGTTTGAGCTTGTTAGCTCGGGCGCCACTGTGTTATTACATTTCGCTTCGCATGTGTTTTAAGTTGTTGGCGTATCGCCGTTATGGCCTTACCCATTATCTGTTATTTGCTTGTTGTTATTTGTTTCCCGACGACACGACCTTGGGATCTCATCTTGGGATCTGGATCGGGTTGTCACAACTTTCTTGATCATATAATGATTGACTATGCAGAAGATAGAGAAATACTCACGGTTGTTGAAGGTATGAAAAATTATTACATCAAACATTTGCATAAACAATCCTCTAGGAATTCATCCACAACTGGAAAAGATTGGGTGAACGAAAAACTTGGTGGTACGTAGTGCTAGAGTGTGTCAAAAAAACTTACATATGTTGCCGCATGTTTTTGAGAATTTGTGCAATACTTTAAAGACTACCTATGGTTTGACACCCGTTAGTTATTCAACTACGGAGGAAAGAGTTGCCATTTTTTTGTACATCGTGGGGCAAGGGGCAACAAATAGACAAACCCAAGATATATTTCAACGTTCAGGGTGGACGATTGGCAAACATTTCTATGATGTCCTTAATGCGGTAATCAGGATGTCGGTTGATTACATCAAACCAAATGAAGAACTAGGTGCTCAAGTTCATCCACATATAAAGACAAATTCCAAATATCATATCTTTGAGGTAATGAATATTAATTAATTTATAAATGCAATCATTTCAAAATATGTAATTAGATCAATTATTGTACATAATTGTATAGGCGCAATTGATGGAACTCATGTGCGTGCTATACCACCTAAAGAAAACACAATTGCATACATAGGGAAAAATGATATGCCACACAAAATATTTTGGCGGTGTGCTATTTTGATATGTGCTTCACATATGTTTGGGCTGGTTGGGAAGGATTCGCTCATGATTCTCGCATCTTTGAGCTTGCTAGAGCAAGAAAAGAGCTAAAGTTTCCAAATCCTCCTGACGATATTTTATTGTTTCTACAATATTAGTTAGTTGCATGTTTTCAAGTAAATATTGATGTTTAATGCTAAATTTGTAGGAAAATATTATCTTGTCGATAGTGGATACCCAAATACAAAAGGTTTTCTTGCACCTTATAAAAATGCGAGGTATCACCTACCTAACTTTTGAAGAGGTTCAAAAGCATCTCAACATCCAAGGAACATGAAAGAAAGATTTAACAAAGCACACTCCTCTTTAAGAAGCGTTATTGAAAGGTCTTTTAGTGTTTGGAAGGCAAGAATTAAAATTTTGAAGGTTATGCATGTAAGATTAAGTGTGGCCACACTCAATCTCTTTCTCTTGTTGTGTGGTCCATTGCTCAACTTCTCTCTCATCCAGTAGCAACCGTCGTTAATCGCTTGCAACCACTGCAGTTAAGGTTTGATGGAAGTCTTACATATGAGATATAAAATGGTTGGTTTTTGGTCCCTAATTAAGTCATCTCTTAACAATTTCGGAAATCACACCATCAATGAGTGAGAGATAAGGACTTGGAAGAACTAAAAATCGAAGTTAAACAACATCGAGATCGACTTGGATTCGGTGGTTAAAGAGAGGTGTTTCAACATCAATGGCTGGAGGTAAGTTTCAGATTTCAATCCTTCATGTTTATTCCACATTAGGATCGTATGACTTCTAACATTTGGTATCAGAGCCAGGTTTAATACCTCTGTCATGAGGTAATGGAGACTATTTTTCATACCCATTTAAAATAAAAATAAAATTTTTGTTTTTGGGTTTTGATTGGAAATGTCTGATGATGAAATTGATGTTGGAAATCATTAAACGATAGATTTTCTAACAGTTCTGCAATTTAAAACGTTAATTTCCGTGTTTGGGAGACTAAGAAACCGTCAGTTTTTGTTTTGGGTTCGAACTGGGTCGGGGTGACCTGACTGAAGGTTGAAGACAACTGTTTATTTTATTAAAAGAATTGCCACTACTTGGTTTTGAACATGTGCAGGTTGTAAACACTTGATTGGTTTGGACATTCAAACCATTAATGCTAATGAATTTTTTGTTGCCTGTTAAGTCTTCTTAAATTATTTATTTAGTAAATAATCGTAATAACTGAGATCAAAATATATGCTAATATGATTCGAACCGATGACATTGGTCATTGCTTAAATTGGATATAGAACCATTAGGTTCTTGTCATATTTGATCTCTTATTTGACGTTGTTTATTTATAACACGAAATAAATCAGAAGGGAAATTGATGAATTTTTTCCATGGACTAATATTTATTTATTTTTAAATGTTATGTGATTAATATGTTTTAATTAATTAGGGATTAGCCACAACATTCTTAATTGATTAAAATCATATATTAATGTTTTATGATCACACGTAGAAAATAACATTAATTGTAGTTAAGCATATGTGATATAATGAAATCTACCCATAGGAATTTCGATTATATTTGTATGATTAACTAGGGTAGAATATTGAATTATATTTCTTAATCTACCCACATGAATTAAGAAAATGAACATAATTTGATAGTTTTATCATAAAGGTAGATGAATCTAATTGAATATGACTTTAGCCCACAGGTAAGTTTTATGTCACTAGATTTATATATTTTAACACGATTTACATTGGTAAAACATGTTATATAGTTTTAATTTACTTCAATTTTTAAGTAACATGAGCATTTTTCATCTGTTTATTAATGCATTGATTCAACCTGTTAACTACTCTGATAATAAATCTGATGTTCCTAAGCTTATTGAGGATAACTATAAGGTTTGGAAGGAGGGAGTTCTCCTTTATTTGGGTTGGATGGACATTGACTATGATATCCTGAAAGAAGAACCACCTGGTATAACTGAAAATAGCACCCCAGATGAGGTTGATCTTTATGAAAAATGGGAGCGGTCTAACCGCCTTTGTGTTATGTTCATAAAGACTAGAATACCTGGGGAAATTAGGGGTTCAATCCAGCAACATAACAATGTTCGTGCCTTGTTGAAGGCAATTGATGACCAGTATATGTCTTCAGATAAGGCATTAGCTAGCACCTTAATAATGCAATTCTCATCCAGTAAGCATAATGGTGTTAGGGGTGTGCGTGAACATATCATGCGCATGAGGGATATATCGGCTCAGCTGAAATTATTGGAAGTTGAGATGTCAGATTCTTTCTTGGTTCACTTTATTTTGTGCACTCTTCCTCCACTGTATGGTCCTTGTAAGTTCTCTTATAACACACATAAAGATAAATGGTCAATAAATGAATTGATGACCATGTGTGTTCAAGAGGAAGGGCGATTGGCTATGGAAGAAGGTGAAAAGGTGAATTTGGCAACAACATCAGGAGGAAAGAAAAGACACAACCAAGCAAAAGATAAGGGAAAGAACAAAATTCCTCCCCAAAAGGATATCAAGAAAGAGGGCAAGTGCTATTTTTGCAAGAAGAAAGGGTACATAAAGAAGAATTGTCCTAAGTACTTGATATGGCTTGAAAAGAAAGGTACTCAATTTTAATTTGTTTGTTATGAATCTAATATGGTTGATGTCAATCATAACACATGGTGAATTGATTCTGGTTTTACAATCCATGTTACCAATTCTTTGCAGGGATTGCAAAGCCTGCAGAAACCAGTGGGAAGTGAGCAAAGCATCTACTCTGGTAACAAGATGCCCTCACATGTGGAAGCAGTAGGAACGTGCAAACTTGTTTTAAGTAGTGGTTTTATTTTGGTGTTGGAAAAGACATTTTATATTCCTAGTTTTGCTAGGAATTTTATTTATGTTTTTAGACTATTGTCATCTTATTTTTCCTTTAGTTTTTCAAACTCTACTTTTAGTTTATTTTATAAATCCGATGTAAGTGGAAGTAGTGTTTTATGTGATGGCCTTTTTCGTCTTAACTTACAAAAGGATTACAATTTTACTAGTTTGCACGTTCATGAAAATGTTGGTATTAAAAGATGTGTTGTAAATAAAGACTCCTCTATATTATGGCACCGGAGATTGGGACATATCTCCATTGAAAGAATTAAAAAATTGGTAAATGAAGGGATACTTAATGTTTTGGATTTTACCGATTTTGAGACTTGTGTGAATTGCATAAAGGGTAAGCAAACCAACAAGTCTAAAAAGGGTGCAAAGAGGAGTACAAACCATTTGGAAATCATACACACATATATTTGTTGTCCAGATATGGATGCATATGGTCTGAAATACTTTATCACCTTTATAGATGATTTTTCACGATATATGTATCTCTACTTACTTTGTTCCAAGGACGAAGCTTAGATGTCTTTAAAGTTTTCAAGGCTGAAGTAGAGAATCAATGTGGAAAAAAAATTAAGATTGTTAGATCTGATAGAGGTGGAGAGTACTATGGTAGATACACCGAGAATGGACAAGCACATGGTCCGTTTGCAAAGTTTCTCCAGGAACATGGGATTGTTGCCCAGTACACTATGCCTAGTTGTGCAGATCAAAATGGTGTAGAAGAAAGAAGAAACCGAACATTAATGGACATGGTGAGGAGTATGCAGAGTAACACAAAACTCCCTGAATCCTTATGGACCAAAGCTCTTAAGATGGCTGCGTATATATTAAACTGAGTTCCAACCAAGGCTGTCCTAAAGACGCCTTTTGAATTATTCAAAGGTTCGAAACCAAGTTTAAGGCATACACACGTTTGGGGATGTCCGTCAGAAGTGAAAGTTTACAATCCAAAAGAAAAGAAACTAGACCCGAGGACCATTAGTGGGTATTTCATTAGATATGCTGAAAGGTCTAAAGGGTATAGATTCTATTTTCCGTCTCACTCCACTAGGATTGTGAAATCAAGAAATGCAAAATTTCTTGAAAATGACTTAATCAGTGGGAGTGATCAAATTCAGGACGTTATTTCTGAAAGAGATCATTATAAAACTCAACTCTCTGGTTCAAGGGATAGATTGATTGTCATACACACCCCTTAGGTTCAAAAGCGTGTTAGATAACCAACTATTGTAGTTCCACAAGTTGTTGATGTTAATCAAGAATATCAAGCTGTAAATGAGGAACAACCAGAAATTGTTGAACAACCAGTTGAACAACAAGTTCCTTAGAATAATGATAATGCAACACTAAGGAGATCTACTAGAGTTAGGAGATCAACAATTCCTAGTGATTATAAAGTGTACCTGTAGGAATTAGACTATAACATTGGAGCCGAAAATGATCCTAAAACGTTTTCACAAGCTATGAGTTCTACAATATCAAACTTATGGCACAATGCCATGAAAGATGAGATGGACTCTATGGCATCTAACAAAGTCTGGGAGCTCGTTGAGTTACCTGATGATGTAAAGGCCATTGGATGTAAATGAGTCTTTAAAACAAAGAAAGACTCACGTGGTAACATAAAAAGGTATAAAGCAAGACTTGTTGCCAAAGGATTCACTCAAAGAGAAGGAATCGATTACACGGAAACATTCTCTTCGGTATCCAAGAAAGATTCTCTTAGAGTAATTATGACATTGGTGGCTCATTTTGACCTAGAGCTACATCAAATGGATGTGAAAACAACGTTCCTTAATGGTAATTTAGAGGAAGAGGTTTACATGAAACAACTTGAAGGATTCTCCTCTAGTGATGGTGATAATTTAGTTTGCAAGCTAAATAAATCCATATATGGCTTAAAACAAGCCTCCCATCAATGGTATTTCAAGTTCCATGAAGTCATTACTTCATTTGGTTTTGAAGAGAATGTGATGGATCAATGTATATATCAAAAGGTTGGTGGGAGTAAAATTTGTTTCCTTGTACTGTATGTGGATGACATTTTACTTTCTAGTAATGATAGGAGTTTGCTAAACGAGGTGAAATATTTTTTCTCAAAGAATTTTGATATGAAAGATATGGGTGAGGCATCTTATGTTATTGGCTAATCCATAGAGAAAGATCACAAGGCATTTTTGTGTTTGTCTCAAGAGACCTATATCAATAAAGTTTTAGAGAGATTTTTTTTTAAAGAAAGCAGGGCGGCACCTGCGGGAATATATAAATTAAAAAGTGAAGAAAGCAGGAGGGGGACAACCAGCCTTACCCAAAGAGGGGGGACAAAGGAGCCGAACCTCTAAACTAGGAAATACAATGAAACAAATAATCCACAAGTGAACTAACATATTATCTATTTCGAAAAGATACAATTCCCAAAGCATCATGCTGAAGAGCTTGACGAACCTCCCTAGGAAGCTGAGAAACCATACTGTAAACTGTTCCCTGTTGAGTAGTTTGAGCTGCAGCAGCTAACCGATCGGCAACCCTATTCCCTTCTCGAAAAACATGTTGGACATCATAGCTTCCAAGCAATAAAGAACAGCGGCGAAATTCATTATCTACCGTCCAAGGACAATGAAGCTTATTTTTGAGAACCGAGGCAACCAACAACGAATCAATCTCCACAATGACATTCGCAAGCTGTAAATCTCGATAAAGCTGAAGACCATCACAAAGGGCCCTGAATTCCACTTTAGTGTTAGTTCCTAAGCCATTGAATCGAGAAAAACTAGAGATGTACAAACCCCCTGAGTCACGAATGACACCTCCCCCAGCTGCAAAACCATTAACCGACGAGCCATCTGTATTCAGTTTGAAATAAGGGGACGGAGGAGCTTTCCAGCAGATCCAGCGACCTCTACACAACCTAGGATGAGCAGCCTTGATGTCAAAAAATTGACAGCACCAATCAGACCTTGCATTACCCACAGATTTTGGTTGAAAAAACCGAAACATCTCTTGCAAACTATCCATAACCTGCTTGTATATTAAATTAACATTCATGTCGATGTCGTCATAGACTGACTTACAGCGAGCAGCCCAAATAGTCCAGCAACCCAATAAAAGAATGCCCACTGACGAGTGTCAAATCGTCAAAATTAATTCTCCTACTTCCCTAATAACGAGTATAAAGTAAGTCGGGATCGTATCCGCAGGGAACGTCGAAATTATTCCTTTTTAGAATTTTATTGAAATGATAGAACACAACTTGGATTTTAAATTAACTAAAAATAAATTTTAAAGACTAATTAACTAAAAATAAACAACTTTAATTAAGCTATCAGAATAATTCTTAATTTAGTTCAATAAAATTAAAATCCAGCCAATGAACAAATTTCGTCTCGCATTTTATTTCTGATCATCGATGCAAAGATAACTTGTAGGATTTCAAATAAACCGGTTAAAAGTGTCGACAAACGCCTAACACTCAATCTCTCCTTACCGTATTGATAATCAAGAGACGCTCGTTAATTACCGTCTAACCGAGTTACAACCTCCGAGACGCTCGTAAGATTTAATAACTCGGTTGCATTAAGAAGCGAGAGACCTGATTCAAAGCCACGCATATTAAAGCAATAACATGTAACAATGATTATCCGTTCCCGTAATACGGTCCGATTATGCTTGTGATGCCTAAAAGGTGTATTACTTGCCACTTCGTTAAGGCCGAGGACAATTATGGATCAACGGTGTTAACTAGCTTAAGAATATTATGCTAATTAATATTCTGGCCATTAAACATTAATGAGACACAATATTCTTCCTACGTGTAAAACGGAGAACAAATAAATATTCAAAACCCACACAAGAATTAGATCAATTAGATCTCACAGAAATAAAAAGCTTGAGACTTAATCTCTCATTGACTGGAAGAAGAACCTTAGCTAATAAACATAATTAAAATCAACTTACAAGAAAAACCAAATTACTTGTTCCCAGCAGATAATGAATCTCAAAGAAGAACACTAGTTCTTTACACTTTGCTCCTCACTATTGTTTCTCACTTTCTATCTCCCAAGTTACTCACTGAATAATCTCCCCTCTCCTTGGCCGAATTCCCCCCATTCTGTTCAGAAGATACATACATAAATATTACTCCACTCTCCCACTAAACCACTACTTGGTAGTTTTAAAACTACCGGTAACTTTCCAAAAACCGCCCACTACTTGCAACTCAATATTTCATTTAATACATAAACGATTAGACGTAAATAACGGTATTTTTAAGCGTCCAACAAGTGCCGAAACTTCGAACTAGCCAACAACTCGAAATGTGAATATCACGTGCCCATGTGACATCCTAAGTTTTCCCTCTTTGCCTGAAATCCAGTACTTTCCTCTTTTGCAGCTACCTTTGCACCTACATCATAATCAGCACAAAAATCAACCAAAAGTGTAATATTTTGCTCTAAAATAAATCATAAAACCGACTAATTCTATCACACTTTTGGGCTACCATCACCCACCTTCATAGCCCCAAACTGGTTGCGAATGGAAGAGCCAAACGTCCAAGTATTGAATAGGTGATGAATCGAAGAATATTGAGAAACCAAGTTAAACGGCTGAGCTAGTTTCCCCCAAAGAGACTTCGCAATTTCTGAATGAAGAAATAAGTGAGATATAGACCCCCTGTCTGGATTATCCTTGCAACAAACACAACGAGAAACCACGGGGACTTGCCGCGAATGTAATCGAAGATCAACTGGAACAGCTCCAAAATATAATTTCCAACCAAAGGCGCTAACCTTCGTTGGAATCCATTTCTGCCATATTTTACCAGCCCAAGATATAGAAGGAGAATGAGTGCGACAGAAATTCCACTATTCCTTAGAATCAAACAGGCCAGAATTGGAAAGACTAAAGACTAGCATATCCGGGATGTTATCCCGAAGATAAATATGTGCAAGCTCATCGTGATACTGACCCGACACCAAAGGCAAAAAATCCGACAAAGAACCCATAGCATCCTTCACTTTTAAATGAATATCAACAGGTCGGGGACCCTCCAACTTAGTCCCTAACCAATTGTCATCCCAAAAGGAAATGTCCCCTTTTCTAATAACCCATCTACATAAAGGTTGCAGAGTGTCCAAGTGAGAATAGACTGCCCTCCAAATGTGAGACGAAGAGGCAGGAACACAAAATCCTTCAGCACGCTTATATTTCATGTGAATAAATCTGGCCCATAAACTAGAACCTTGCAACACACTCCACGCTAATTTTGCTTGAAGCGATTCCATGACTTGACTAAGGGTTCGAAGACCTAAACCTCCTTCCTTAATTGGTCTACAAATGTTTTCCCAAGACACCCAATGAGTTCTATGATTCCCTGCACTTCCCCAAAGGAAACTAGCCATAGCTCCTTCAATACGACGAATGACACCCAACGGAACTCTAATTACTGAAAGAGCATAAACCGGGATGCTACAAAGAACCGCTTTTAAAAGGACTATCTTCCCACCAAAAGATAGTAAGCGAGACTTCCAACCATCTATTTTCTTTACAATTCGAAGTTCTAGCTGCTCAAAATATTGTCTCTTTATTTTACCCTTAAAAAGAGGCAAACCCAAGTACTTCATGGGAAAAGATCTGCTAGAACAACCAGACCACAAGGCAATACACTGAACTTTGGTTCGAGGTAAATGCACAGAAGTATAGAATCCACTTTTATCCAAATTAATAAGCTGACCTGAAGCTTTTTCATACTTCGACATGATTTGACGTAGGAACAAGATAGAACTTTTCCTAGCATTACTAAAAAGAATCATGTCATCAGCATAGAGCAAGTGAGAAATAATCATATTACCTCGGCCATGAGCATAAGAACGAATATTGCCATCATTAAAGCCCTTATTAATAGCCAGAGAAAGGATTTCCTGAGCCAGAATGAAGAGAAGAGGGGATAACGGGTCTCCCTGCCGAACCCCTCTAGATGAAGTGAAAAAACCATAGTTGACACCATTGATACGAATAGAGTACCATAGATTCGAGATAAGCCTAGAAAATAGATCACACACTTGGGAGTTGAAGCCAAAAGCCCGCAGCGCTCTGAATAAAAAGGGCCATTCCAATCTATCGTAAGCTTTTGACATATCGAACTTAAAAGCTACATTACCTCCACGAACTTTAGGATCAATTTTGCTAATCATCTCATGGGCTAGCGCAATATTTTCATGAATAGAACGTCCCCGAACGAAACCGGATTGCTCCAAGGAAATAAGATTAGGAAGCACACGGCTTAATCTAGCTGCCATGATTTTAGAGATAATCTTACAAGAAAAATTAGATAAACTTATTGGGTGGAAATCCCCAAAATTATTCGGAGAATCTGTTTTAGGGATCAGAACCATAACTGTTGCAGCAATGCCCCTATGAAGATGAGCACTATTAAAGAAATCTTGAACAGCCGCTATAACATCTTGAGCCACTATATCCCAACACCCTTGATAGAAATGCCCCGTAAAACCATCCGGCCCAGGAGCACTATTAGCATTAAGAGCGCAAACTGCAGCCCATATTTCCTCCGCATTAGGAACTGTTCCAAGCATATTATTATCACTGTTGCTGATCTGTTTTGTAACTGAGCCAAATAATTCATCCTCAATTACAGGCTGTGAAGAAGAAAACAAAGAGGAAAAGAACTGAACCCCCATATCACCTAAGTCTGCCCCCTCCAAACACCAAGAGCCATCTGCCAATTTAATCTTAAGCATATTTCTCGCAGCTCGATCGTGAACCGAAGCATGAAAGAAAACTGTGTTTCTGTCACCTTCCTGTAACCAGCATGCCCGAGCCTTTTGTTGCAAAAGTTCCTCATCCCATCTAAGTAATTGTGCTAAGTCGGACTTTGATTGACATAACCGCGCATGCACGTCTTCATCCCACCCAACCTGTAACTGGAAATCCAAACTAATAATACGATCTTGTAAACTCGAGATGTTTCTTTGGACATTCCCAAAGACTGACCAGTTCCAGCTTTTAAGCTCCCTACGCAATAAAACCAACTTCCTATGGAGAATTTCCATAGGCGATCAGAAGACTGGCCGATTCCATTGCGATTTAACAAAATTCAAAAAATCCGTATGTTCCAACCACATGCGTTGAAATCGAAAAATCCCCTTGGGCTTATCATAGAAAAGTCACAAAATATTCCTCATAAATCCAAATATCATAAATATTACATTTCCAGAAACTAGACTCTCCAAAATACAACTTAGAATTTTAAAATACTCAATTTAGACATGTATGCATCGAAATATGGTCACCTCAATATAACATTAACAGATTGACTTTCTGGTAACAGCTTACTGGAACAACCATGATTTGTGACTGATGAAAAATACTTCATTAAGTCCAAAATTTATGAAACTTTATAGAGAGTTACCTCACATGTATAGGTATAACATACTAAATTTTTAGAAAATTCCCTTAAGTAGATTAGCACTAGTAACTTCCCAAAATTTGCCCAAAACAGAGACTGAATTTGTATTGCTTGTTTTCCAACAAGTTCATGAACAACAATGATTCCAAATCAAAGCCTAAACATATTTCAAACTAAACCTAAGACCAAAATCATCAAGTCAAGATCCATGGAAAAATTTCCAAATTTCATAGAAGCATCAAAACATTTTATAAACTTGATAAAACTCTTCCTTAGCATGATCTAAGCAAGTTTAATGAAGACTAGCATGACAAAAAATGTAGTCTACAAAATTATGAGAATTAGTAATGTACCTTCAGTCTAGAATGGGTGGTCTCAAATCCAAAATCGGGTGGCCGGATCTCCGGGAAATCAAGAAATGCACACTAATCTCACCGAGAATCTCCCACATTTGAGTTCTCTAACCATGGCTGAATATGAGGAGTGGTAGGAGGTGTAAGGAGTGGGAGAAATCAGATATTTCAAGTCACAAAGGTTAGGGAGTGAGTGAAAAACAAGTGTCAAGCCCTTATATGTCAATTTTTAAGTGAGATTAAGTCCCTAATTGAGGACTTACTGCTAAAATTTTAACTTAGGCTTAATCCACTCTAACTAAGGTCTCAAGTCAGGTTTAGTGAAATTCATTAAGGGTCTCCAAGTAAATCCAATAAACAAGGCAATACTCAAATTTCTAGAAATACCGAGAATAACTGATTCAGTCAACTTTACAAATGCGCATGTACTGAAATACAACTCCCAAAATTACGCAAGAGGTATGGTTAGAAAGATCTTGAAGTCTAGTTTCTAACGCATCAAATGGATCTCGATTCTGAGTTGTCTACAGAAAACTATGGCCAAATTACTACAACCCTATCATGTCTGAGGCGAATACACAAGTCACATCGGAAATGAAACACGAGCGTGTTCAAACTTAAACACGACCAAACCAAAATAATATCAAGTTAATCCCCAAGGTCCCCCTAGTCATCCAGGGCCAAACCTAGGATCAAAATAATACTAACCGAGTAATACGACAATAAACACAACGGTACAAACTCGTACGACAACACGATAACTAAAATCATGAATCGAGGAATCAAAATTACGACGACAACTACTATGAATGTCGTGGCCACGTGTAAACTTGTAAACATGGTTATTATGAATGTAAATTCATCCGAGCAAGTACATAAGGATTCGGGGTCTCATAGTTGTATTTTGATTGGAGACTTTTGTAATTCTAGTTGGATGGCGTTTCAATTTAGTCTTTATTTAAGTTTGTATTTGTAGTGATGTGGCCAAATGTGGGTCCAAATGGTCGGACCCGAGTTTGGGGCGTTACATTAAGTGTGGCCACACTCAATCTCTTTCTCTTGTTGTGTGGTCCACTGCTCAACTTCCCTCTCATCTAGTAGCAACCTTAGGTAACCGCTCGGAAACCACTTGCAACCGATGCAGTTAAGGTTTGATGGAAGCCTTACATATGAGATATAAAATGGTTGGTTTTTGGTCCCTAAGTCATCTCTTAACAATTTCAGAAATCACAACATCAATGAGTGAGAGATAAGGGCTTGGAAGCACGAAAAATCGAAGTTAAACAACATCGAGATCGACTTGGATTTGGTGGTTAAAGATAGGTGTTGCAACATCAATGGTTGGAGATAAGTTTTAGATTTTGATCCTTCCTATTTATTCCGTATTAAGATCGTATGATTCTAGATATGAGTATTGGTTATAAAAGTCATTAGATAAAGACATTTTTATGTTATTACCAATAAAAAATATGTATCCACATTGTTTAGAAATAGATGTTTGTTAAAAAGTTTTTTTTTTATCTACCCTCATTCATAATTTTCTTTATTATGGATGTCCATATTAGTTTTGGTCTTTCCATTCACCCCATCTCAAGTCTGGCTGATGTTGATACACTCACACTTCATAACTATCTTACGCAGTTGGCTGTCAACATTGTATGAGTCCAAACCATCTTAAGCGATTTTCTCTCATTTTATCTATTATTGGGGTGACTACTATTGTCTCATGAATTTGTTCTACAAATTCTATCATTTCTTGTTTTACAACATATCCATCTTAATATTCGTGTTTCACAAATTTGTTCTACTATATAATTCTATCATTTCCTGTTTTACAACATATCCATCTTAGCATTCGCGTTTCACGTATTCTAATTTTGTTAACATCTTCTAGTTGCCACAACATTCAGTTTTATAAAGTCGTGAGGGTGTAATCGCTATCTTATAAAAAAATTCTTTCAACTTTTATAGGTATATGCCAATCACATAACACTCCAAACCAACTTTTCCATTTCGACCAACCTACTTTCATTCTATGACTATTTTGGATTCATGTTCATAGTAATCCGACAAGGTTTTAAGCTAGCTATTAGGCTATGTAACGCAACCCTCCTTTAAGGCTTTTGACCGGCTATGGGTATTGATGAGCCCAAGATTTCCATGAATTTTTCTAGGAATTTCCTTTTATTTTATGCTATTTTTGAGTTAATTATGCTTTGGAAATATTATTATTTGTGTATTTGTGCTTAATGTAGGTTTCCATACATAATCAAACATTTATATGGTGTTTAGCATGAAGTTCGAGGCAATTCCGAGCTTTAAAGTTGAGTTACAAATTATTTGGATAAAGTCTGTTGAGTTCTGTTAAGCAGTCCAAGGCAATTGAGGGCTAACGGAGGCTAACTGGGCTAACGGTGGACTAATTTACGAAGTCTGGGAAGGGAAGGAAAGCGACGCTAATTCCATAAAATCTAAGGGCACCGGTGTAATTTCCATATTCTGCTCCTTTGCGTTGTCGGCCATCCACGGTGCCACATGTCACCCATCTTATCCATTCAGCCATGCCCTGACCCACACTTCCCTGCATGGATCCAGCTCCTGATCTGCGTCCTATTTCACCCATCCCATCAGCCCGCTTGTTAGCCCATTTTATCTCACCATTTAGCCTGTTTCTCACCTGGGTAGCTCGCGCCCTTCAGCCTGGTCCAACCCTGCTCCTGGCCATGACCCATTGCTCTTTATTCTTCCCATTTAGCCCCCAAAACTCCCCTGTGCTGCCTATTCTGCCCCGCCAGTTGCTGCCTCCATTGTGCCTTCTCCATTTATCTTCCCAGCCTTCATTTTTGAAAAAACCAAGTCCCCATTGTGGGACATTGTTCCCAAAATGGGGCACCAGCCCCATTTTACCCAAAAGTTCCTCCTTTCCTCCATTGATTAATCACCATTGATGGTTTGAAGCTTCAAATCAAGGGCCAAGGAAGCATCTACAAAAGATTTCAACCCTGGATTCGCGATTCTTCGGTTTAATTCTTTCAACTTATATTTTGAGATATTTGTTATGATTTCTTGGGTTGATTAATTTTGTAAATGATGAATTGGTTTGTGCTTAAATTATCTATGGACTGCAATTATTTTTCTATGTCCAATGTAGTGTTTTAATTTAATCTATCTCTTTATTTAGTACACATTCATGTTAGGTTATTATTTTGTGAACTTAATCTTTTTAATTATTTGGCCAATAATTAAATGATTTTAGGAATATTGAGGATCCGCGAGAGCTACTTCTATATTTTGGACCAATCAATTTAATAGTTGGTGTTTTGTGACACACACCGATAGCCACCGTGAGACTTGGTTTGACACGCGATCGAACCACCTTAGCCATTCGCGAGGTCGGGGAGGTTAGGGTTGACTATAAGATGCGAGAGCCCGTAGTTAACCAATTTTATTTGTCTCGGCTACCAGCATGATTTGTAGAAAAATAGGGAGAATTTCTTTTTTCGAAGTATATATTACCAATGTGCTTGGTTATTATTGTGTCTTCTTCATGCTTTTGATGGCGTAGTAAACCATTAAATGAACTCTAGAATGATAGGATAAGAAGCGAAAGCCCTTCCGTTATTCCGAAAATCACAATAGTAGTTTGCGTGGCGTGAGACCGAAAGGAGATCGTGTGTAGATAGTCATTGGATGCTTGTTTTGACATGCAGTTATCTTCTCCCCTATGTTATCTGTTGCAATGATATGAGCCCGTAGCAAGGTTGAGTGATAGCTAGATTTGCTATACGTAGCGAAAGCCCGAAGTGAAGAAAATAGTGCGTCCGACTACCACGACTTGAGTTAAAGAAAAGTAAAAAGATGATTAAATTAAACACAGGTCAGACTAGAAATATTGCACTTCTATCTTTTTATCTTGATTTTTTTTTGCCAAACGACCTCCGCAGTAGTTTAGATTTAAGTGCTTTCTTATGTTGTTTCTATTTTTAATTTTTAATTCATTTTCTTTTCGTTCAAATATAATTAGTTAGCTTAATTTTGGTACTTAGTTGGAGTGAGAATTACGTACATTCCATGTGGGATCGATAACTCATACTTAGGTACACTTTATTACTTAATACAGGCCGGATATTCTTGTCCGAGTTGCGTTTTTGCGCACATTAAGTTTTTGGCGCCGTTACCGGGGAATGGTTTAATTTTTGCTCCTATTCGCTAATACTGATACAAAGCAAAGCTGATTGTATTTTGAGCATGTTATTTTAATTAGTTTACTTGCTTTTATATTTATATGTTTTGTATGTTGAGTCGCTTTTCGAAGCCCTCCCGAGTTTGTGGGTTTGTAGGGAGGTGTGTATAGTATCCCCACACAAAAATATTATCTTTTCTTTTTATTCCATAATTGCATTCCTACTCTTTTCTTTTGAGCTTGATTTGATGCAGAGGTTTAGCGCTTCATAGTAGGAGGTTGCTTGTAGAGATTCTTGGAGTGGATCTTTTTTGGGCCGGACACCATTAAGAAATCAACTTTGAGGGAGTTTTCTTTCCTTTCCTTCTCCTTTTATTTTAAGTTTAGGGAGTATGGTTTGGTTGGTGAACTTTGAAAATTCTGAAAATCTTGTGCTTTATACGCCCCAAATTATTTATGCTTTGATCACTCGTCTCTCCATTTAATTTTGGCACTCTTTGAGTTGTGCTTGCATTATTTTCTTGGAGTCAATTTTGAGATTACTATATGCATAGTGGAGGATATGTTTGTGATTCATGTGGTAGCATCACCTCATTCATGATGGATAATGCCAAAATATTTATTGAAATATTTTTATACTTTGTTCTAGTGATGATTGTGCATGTCTAAGAGTACCATATTATGAGTCTAACTACCGAGAGTTATGTTTTGATGATGAAAAGCTTGGCTTGGGCATGTGTGTATAACAAGAGCATGATATAGGCCATCTTCGGACTGTTTGAGCCATTTCTCTATCCTACCCATTTATTTCACAAAAATCCCTAGTGTCCATGTTGAGCTCATATATAGAATGGCGTGTGCCTAGAGCACACAATGACCTTCATTCAATTTCAATTCTTATACCCGCATTATCCTACCCATGAGCCTATACACTTTTGCCATCACCCTTCAAGAGAGCATGATTTGGAATGATTTATCATTTTTTTGTATTCTTGTTTGGAAGTGTATGCTTCATGAAAGTTTTATGCTTTTATTGTTGTTGATGTTGGAAATTTGAAAATTGTTGTTGAATGGTGGTCAAAAAAAAGAAAAAAGAAAAGAGGCCCCTTGGAAAGCAATGAAAAGAAAGAAAAGAAAAGAAAAATAAAGGGTGGCCACAAAAGAAAAAATATATGTCATTGTTCTTCAATTTTCTCAAGGAGATATAAGGGTGAAGCTTAATTGTCATGGTAGATGAGATACTTATTCAACCCAAAGTTTAACGTTTAAGGGGTTGTTGAAGTGAGGTTATGGTATTTGAAGAGTTGTGCTTTCATGAAGCTAGTCATTATGTGAAGACTTCAAATTCTTTGCTCTCTTGACTTGCTATCCTATCCTTCATTTGTAACCAAAACCTTGGCCGAACATTACAAGCTTATAAAGTCCTATTGATATTGTCATGCCATGTGTTCTTGCCTTGCCTTATGAGAAAATATTAGTTGATAACCCTTTTGGTTTGACTCACATTTGGTATCTCGGTTAGCCGTTCAATCTAAGCTAGATCATTGCTACTTTTGGGTAAAAATATGTTTATGGTATGAATGATTGTTTGAGGATTGTTTGCTAGCATATGAATCAATTCATACCTCTATTATGCATGTTTATAATCTTAGGGTTGATCCGATTTTAATTGAGCGCCACCTTTATTTCATTTTGTTCTCGAGCTTTTACATAATTCATTTTCTTTACTCGGGATGATCAAAGCTTAAGTTTGGGGGTGTGATGAGCCCAAGATTTGATACGGTGTCAAAATCTGAACACCTCCAATCTGTTTTAGCTCTCTTTGCTCGACCCCAAACCCGACTCAAACCTACCAAAAACTGTTTGTAACTAACCAATTATTCCCAGCTTTTCGACTGTCCAAGCCGCCCAAGATATCCTCCAACTTCAGCCACGAAACCTGCTAAAAAATCCTTGCTAAAACAGCCCTTAGTCTAGCCTTGTAGCACCAGATTCGATCAGCCAAAGACTGCCCAAAACTGCTCGACTAGGCTACCCGAACACGATTCCGAAACAGCCCACACAACACACACACACAGAGCAACGACAAGAATAAAAAGGATAACGGACTCACCGGTTGAACTTCACTCCCTTGATGTAAAGAAATCCGACGAATAATCTATCTCGGCTTCACTCACCAAACTAGATTGAATCGATTTTTTTTAAAAAAGAACAAATTTGTTCTTCAAGAAGAGTCTTCTTCAAAACCAAAGGCATGATCTGCCGTCTTATTGAAAAGGAATGCCTTAAATAGGCTTTACAAAAAATATCCTAAAACTAATTGGAAAAGACTCCTACATAGGTAAGACATGAAAACCTAACTAGATACTAAAACAAAAAGTCTTCCTAACCAACTAAACTAACAAAAGAAACTAACTCTTTCTAGGAAACAATTAAATTCTATCCTAAGGCATAATTCTTAGTCTATCCTTCTTTGATGAAGTAGAACTCATGGTAGCCGGCCTAGACTCCATGCAAAGCCGTGGTCATCTCCTTGCCAGTCACGGCATGTAAGGACCCCGTTAGTGCCTCCCTTCCACGAGCCAACTTGGACCAAACCCTCAGACCCCTTCCATTGTGATTCTCTGTCCCTTTCTTCCAAACCAAAACAGTCCAAGAAGTCTTCTCTGTTTGTGAACGTGCTGCCTTCCTTGCTCCTTTCCCTTCCAGACTTAGCTTCATACTCACTTATAATCAGCCCACGTATTCCCATGCAATTTGTAACCTTCTTCCTTGCAACCGCATCATACCCTATTTCTTTAAAAAGGATTGTCCTCAATCCTGTATCCATATGAGATCGACCTTGAGATTCCTGACTGATCCGCTTTTGCTCGGGCAGTCACAACCCCTGTGTTTCCTTGTTACTACCCGGCCAATTTCCATGATGTCGAACCCCCAAGCCAGACTCTTGGCTCTTGCCTCTTCTAGAAGAATATCCAACTAGTGTTTTACTGCCAACGTACCCTTTTCTAACTGACCACTGCATTTTACAACTGAAAGGAAATTGTCAACCAAGTCCCTCCAAAGTGTGGCTTCCTCTTCTCCAAGCAATAGGGAACAACTGAATTTATATCCATGAACTTCGTAATTAAACTCTTGAATTGTTGAATTACCCACTCCCTTGCGAAACTCCCAGTTATACAGTTCCTTTACACCACCCTCTTGAGAATCCGACATGAAGACAATACTATCTTCCTCGTGTGCTTTTTCCTTAGCGAACAAACTTACCTTTCGTATTACATTGATAGGTGTCCTTTGAAACCTTGGATTAGATTACCTTATATGGAATTTTTGATTGCCCTTGGTGATGATATACGTGTTTTCCTTCCCATGGTATACAACGTCTCGATCATACTGCCAAGGCCGTCCTAGTAACACATGACACACGTCCATTGGCACTATGTCGCAAAGAACTTCGTCTGCATAATCTCCCATCGAAAAGGAAATTAACGCTTGCTTGTCCACCCTTACAACTGAGCTGTCGTTGAGCCAATGTAGTTTGTAGGGCCGTGGGTGATCGATAGTAGGTATTTTCAATTCCTCGATGAGAACTGTGGAAACGGTATTGGTGCAACTTCCCCCGTCTACGACAAGTGGAAAAACCCTCCCTTGAACCAAGCAATTGGCGTGGAAGATTTGTTCCCTCGTTCCCTCTTCTTTAGTCGAATCCTTCACATGTAGAGAGCGGTTTAAAATTAAGGTGTTCACTTCTTCACAATCCACGATTTCATCCGTCTTCTTTCCCTCTTCTACCTTCTATTTTGCTATGTCTTCTTCAATTTCCTGAATCTCGGTTGCAGTCAACACCCTCCTTGTAGAACATTCAGTTTGGTGATGGCCGTAACCCTAGCATTTGAAACACTTGACTAAGTCCTTGTTGCGAACAGGTCTCTTTCCTTCCACTACATTATCCTTCCCGTTTGTTGAAGACTCTCCAACCTTGATGTTAGTGGTGCTAACCGTGACCTTTGGGATTGGAACTCCTCTTTGCGGAATCTTTGCCCCCTTCTTTTTCTTCAACTATCTTTCACACTTGATTGCTAGCTTACACGTCTCTTCAAAGGTGAAACATGGCTGAAGATCCACTATATTAGCAACCTCGCTTTTGAGTCCACTCATAAACCTAGCTATCTTTTGTTCCATCCTTTCTTGCACATCACAAATAATTGAAAGTTTTTCGAACTCTTCTACGGACAATTCTCCTTGCTGAAGAAGATGAAGTTGGGTAAAATTATCTTGGAGATAAGTGTTTGGCAGAAACCTACGATCCAAATATTTTTTAAACTTGTCCCAAGACTCAATTTTTTCCTCCCCTCACGCCTCCTTTGGGCCTTCAAATTTTCATACCATATTGATGCATACTTTGTGAGTTTAAGAATTGATACCTTGAACTTCTTACGATCACTATATTCCTTGTACTCGAAAACTCTTTCTGCCCTTTGAACCCATTCGAGGTACTTTTCTGGATCCATGTAGCCTTCAAATTCTGGAACATCGAGCTTCAACTTCAGCCACAAAACCTGCTCAAAAACCCTTGCTAAAACATCCCTTAGTCTAGCCTTGTAACACCAGATTCGATCAGCCAACGACTGCCCAAAACTGCTTAACTAGGCTGCCCGAACACGACTCCAAAACAGCCCACACAACACACACACACAGCAACAACAAGAATAAAAAGGATAACAGACTCACCGGTCGAACTTCACTCGCTCGACGTAAAAAAATCCGACGAACAATCTATCTCGGCTTTACTCACCTAACTAGATTGAATTGATTTTTTTTTAAAAAAGAACAAACTTGTTCTTCAAGAAGAGTCTTTTTCAAATCCAAAGTCATGATCTTCCGTCTTATTGAAAAGGAATGCCTTAAATAGGCTTTACAAAAATATCCTAAAACTAATTGGAAAAGACTCCTACATAGGTAAGACATGAAAACCTAACTAGATACTAAAACAAAAAGTCTTCCTAACCAACTAAACTAACAAAAGAAACTAACTCTTTCTAAGAAACAATTAAATTCTATCCTAAGGCAGAATTCCTAGTCTATCCTTCCTTGATGAAGTAGAACTCATGGCGGCCGGCCTAGACTCCATGCAAAGCCATGGTCATCTCCTTGCCAGTCACGGCATGTAAGGACCCCGTTAGTGCCTCCCTTCCACAAGCCAACTTGGACCAGCCCCTTCTACCCCTTCCAATTGTGATTCTCGGGTTCCCTTTTCTTCCAAACCAAAACAGTCCAAGAAGTATTCTTTGTTTGTGAACGTGCTGCCTTCGTTGCTACCCCCTTGCTTGCTCCTTTCCCTTCCAGACTTAGCTTCATACTCACTTATAATCAGCCCATGTATTCCCATGCAATTTGTAACCTTCTTCCTTGCAACCGCATCAAGATTTCCACGAATTTTCCTGGGAATTTCCTTTTATTTTGTGTTATTTTTGAGTTAATTATGCTTTGGAAATATTATTATTTGTGCATTTGTGCTTAATGTAGGTATCCATGCATAATCAAGTATTTATTATTTGAGCTACCTTTATATTTCGGACCAATCAATTTAATAGTTGGTGTTTTGTGACACACACCGATAGCCACCGTGAGACTTGGTTTGACATGTGATCGAACCACCTTAATCATTCGCGGGGTAGGGGAGGTTAGGGTTGACTATAAGTTGCTAGAGCCCGTAGTTAATCAATTTTATTTGTCTCAGCTACCAACATGATTTGTAGAAAAATAGGGAGAATTTCTTTTCGAAGCATATATTACCCATGTGCTTGGTTATTATTGTGTGTTCTTCATGCTTTTGATGGAGTAGTAAACCATTAAATGAACCCTAGAATGATAGTATACAAAGCGAAAACCCTTCATGTTATTCCGAAAATCACAATAGTAGTTTGCGTGGCGTGAGACCGAAAGGAGATCATGCATAGATAGTCATTGGATGCTTGTTTTGATATGCGGTTATCTTCTCACCTATGTTATGTGTTGCAATGATATGAGCCCGTAACAAGGTTGAGTGGTAGCTAGATTTTCCATACATAGCGAAAGCTCGTAGTGAAGAAAATAGTGCGTCTGATTACCAAGACTTGAGTTAAAGAAAAGTAAAAAAGAGGATTAAATTAAACACTGGCTAGACTAGAAATATTGCACTTCTATCTATTTATCTTGATTTGTTTTTGCCAAACGACCTCCATAGTTGTTTAGATTTAAGTGCTTTCTTAGGTTGTTTATATTTTTAGTTTTTAATTCATTTTCTTTTCGCTCAAATATAATTAGTTAGCCTAATTTTGGTACTTAGCTGGAGTGAGAATTACGTCCATTCCCTGTGAGATCGATAACTCATACTTAGGTACACTTTATTACTTGATACGGCCGAGTATTCTTGCCCGAGTTGCGTTTTTGCACACATCAGGTATGACTAAGTGCGACACAAGCTTATTAGGCAATTCTAAACAAAGAATAATAATACTCCAATAAACAAGAATTTGAATAATAAGACGAGGAAGATTGCTTAGACAAGTAGGGATCTTTACACAAAATTATCATAAAGGATCTCCTATGGGAGAAAAAGAGTTCTCTGACATCACCATTTGTTGGGATCTCTATAACCGTAACTGTAGTGTATATAAATAAAAGTATAGATAATATGATATACTATTACATATATGCACTTGAATGAGGTTCCAACATATGCCTAAGCTAGTTAAAATTGTGGTTCAGATGATACTTCAACATCTTGTGTGCGTGTGTGTGTGCAGCTGAATGGCAAATCTAAGTTCAATACCTTTTTATAATATATCACCCCTTAAAATAAACAAGGTGCATCACATTCCAACCCATTATGGCTTAAACATGGCAGTGCCGCTTATCCTTGTCATTTCTACTAAAAGTGGGTTGGGGTGGGGCAAAGAAGAACTAAAATAGAAAATAAGGGAAAATTTTTATTCAACAAACATTTCCACATATATGAATGATCTGTTCATGGTGAGATAACAACATATATGAATAGAAGTGTTCATAGATCCGAGAAGGTTTTATGCTGGGTGTCAAGATACTGGGCTTGGAACCAGCTTTATACAACCGTCCAGGTATGGGGAAAAGTGAGCAATGGTAGGGTAAGAATGTAGTGCATGATACAATAAGCTTAGATCAGCAAGCAATTCAGATTGGGAAATGGACAGAGTAGTAGATATTGATGTGGCAAAAATGCAGTTTGGGCCGTCCGTGTGATGAGTAGGATATCTGGGCTTGATCTGCTTCCTTGAACTTGATTAAGACCACTAAAACACCTTAGTGGGAGTGCAAGACTTGGCCTCGCGAAACCACTCCGGCGTGAGAGTAAGTATCGTGTTAAAGAGTCAAAAAGCAATTTGACAGAAGTTCCAGGCTCAAGAAAGAGTGTGTACCTTGTATATGGCGTATGGAGGGGTATTTATAGGCCCCCAATGTCATTGAATCCGTCTAGGATTCACTTTCCATAGTTACCTAGCTAGTTAAAGGGGAGATCCATAAATTGTAGGTGTGATAGACGACTGGTCACGTAAATGCAGGAGCATATATGATAAGTGTCCTGCTCGGATAAGGAAACCTTTGACTTATCTTAGAGAGCAAGTTTCCGATGTTCCTTGCTCGATACGCCCCCGGGCGAGCAAGGCGCTGCCCGGCTATACGGTGTAGACTGGTTGGAGACAAGTGTAGATCCCGGGCATGGCCTCTGATCGGGCAGGCAAGGCCTATGCCCGGCCAGGCTTGGATGGGATGTGTCTGATTCTTCACTTGATTTGCAGTCCCCGGGCATGGTGTGTGACAACCCGACCCGGATCCCAATACGAGACCCAAAGGTCGTGCCGCCAAAACTCACAAAACAACAAGCAATGACAAATAATGGGTAAGGCCATAACGGCGATACGCCAACAACTCAAAACACATGCGGAAGCGAAATATAATGACTCAGTGGCACCCGAGCTAACATGCTCAAACTAATAACAACCAAAGAGATAATTAATCTCTCGGTCCAAAAATTCGACGCACGTGCCGCAACATTTGGCACGTAGAGCAAAACTTCCTGTCATGCAATACAAATATATAGCACAAATAAACCAAGTCATCGGCGACGTTACAGTCGGAACCCAACATTACACTAAGTCTAAGACTCTAGTCTACACACTCAACGGCTAACATGCCGGAGTAGAACATAACTAACAATATAAATAACTTGAGATGGAATAAATATGTATTTAAACAAACATGGCTCGACTAACATTTGTCGACTCACAAAAACCAATTATTAAAAATTTACAAATACAAGAACCAAATAAATAACACAATCTTACTACCCAAAGTGAAGTTTATATAACTTCACTTTCCAAACGTCCTTTCCAAAAACTAAGGCTACAAAAATAATTTAAAGTAGCAACCTTCACAAAATCTAACTTCTACCGTAGACTCGGCGGATGCCTTCGAATACTAGCTCAGCTCGAATCTAAGGAAAACAAAGCAAACGAGTAAGTCATAATGACTTAGTAAGCTACTAAAGATGCAATGTCATGGCATGGTATTATGCGCAAAATAAAACATATACATCTCATGTCATACTTATGATATAGCATTTCATGACATAATTCACATCATAAACCCAATCTTATCCATAAACACATAGAACATAGCTCTACTTAATTTATCATAAAGTCATCCATATCATATAGAATATGTATCTAAACTCCAATAACATGTAGCATGTTATATCCACATTTCAACTTATCACCAACCCACATAAACCAATTACACCATAAGTTTCATAATTTTTCATTTATCACAACTCATATAATAATTCATGAATGGAAGACTATCGTTTCCATTCTAATCATAAATAGCATGTTATATTTTTAGTATAACATAAATCATAAAAATCATCATTTCATTAGCATGTTATATTTTTACTATAATATTTCATCAAATAATCATCATCTCATGTAAATCATATCATAACCACGAAGCACAACAATTCACATACGTGCTCGTAAAATAAACCACATAAAAGAGAGAAGATGATTTTCCTTTCCGTTTCCAGCGTGTAACTCCTGCGGAAACAAACGTGTCCTCAATAACCCTTTCGTGGTATCGGCGTCCCAAAGCCCCGTTCGGGTTCCATAGCTATCAAAGTCATGTGTATTACTCTAACTAAGATGAGCTACTTCCCCACCGTGGCCATCGGTGGAGGGGTGTGTGCAAACCCGGCGCGGCGATCCATTGCTATCACGAATCCCATAATTCGTGAAGACAATGCATCGTCCCGCCAAAAACTCAAACCAAAAACCGCCAGATGGACTCAAACACAAGCACATGTAATATATACTCGCATGCTCATCCAAAGGAAAAGTACAACACACCGCACTAATCCAATCAAGTAGATATTTACTTTTAACTCACATAGTTATGCATTTCTATGCTAACTAACACATAAACATCTTAGAGCGATAATATCAAGTCTCTAATACCCAAGTGTTCTTCATACACTTGAAAACGCTCGGAGGCTTGACCTCCATCAAAACTACCCCAAATTCCGTAGGATCTTAATATGTGATTCACTATATTCATATTAGTCCAATAATCGACTACGTTGAGTCATTTCTACTATTTTCAAATTTGAAGGCATAGAAGCTATTTGCATCATAGCCCTCCTATTATTCATTAGCTATTATTCATGGCTAAGTTCTTAAGGTTAGCAACATTGTGCAACCCAACATTCCATACTTTCCCAACAAAAACCCCAAGACGTGGTTCATAGGTCAACACTTAACATTTAAAGTCAACCATTACATTTCAAGCATGCATCTCAATATAGCATTTAATCAAGCATGCTTTCATCCAAAATAACCATTAATCTAAACAAGATGTAATTTCATCTAGCATGTTCATCACCAAGATATAAATTAATCTAGCATGCTCATAACCTTCAATTCATAAATCATAGTTGACCAACATACTCTTATTGCATAAAAGTCAACTCAACCCAATGAAGTCAAACCTTACATTTTATTCATGTGAACCATAATGATAATTCATTCTATATGCTCACAACCAAAAATTCATGAATTAGATATCAACATACTCTCATATGCATGATAGTCAACTCTTATTCTTAAAAGTCAAACGAAACATTCAAACATGTAATTCGTTGTAAAAATTCTTCTTCATGCTTACAATCAAAAATTCATCAATTAGATAGCAACATACTCTTATATACATAAAGGTCAACCTTATTCTCAAAAGTCAAACAAAGCATTCCAACATGTAACCCATTGTAAAAATTCAACTTTCATGCTTACAATCAAAATTCAAGATTCATCAAGTTTAATTCCAAACTCCCAAACATATATCCATCTATGATTCTAACAATTCATAATATCCAAATAAACTCCAAAAATCATACATATCATCATTAACCCATCTTCTTTATCAACATATAATCAAACCCTAGATTTTTAGGGAATCAAATACCCTTCATACCCAAGTACAAAATTACTAATTGAAACTTAACAACATACTTCATTGAACATAGAAATCAACCTAATCATGCTTCTAGCAAGTTCACTCACCAAAAATCCAAAAATCAAAATAAAATCAAACACAACATGCTTGTGTACTCATTGACCTCAAATAGCAATCCTCTTTGTTTTCCTTAGGGTCAATGAGCATAAAATCAAGAGAAGAAGGAGTCTAGTAGCTTACTTGACTTGGATGAAAACTCAAAACAATCACGATCCAATCGGTGAAGTTGTTCTATTTGACGAGGGCTTCACGAATCCAAAGTTTGGAGGTCATCGACGGTTGGATCTCCTTGGATTTGAGGAAGAAGAAGAAGCTAGGGTTTGAACTTCCATGGACTCCCCAACTCTCTCTATCATACGTTCAAGAAGGAGAGGAAGAAATGAGAGGGTTTGGCTGAATTTACAAAGGGATTGGGATTTATATACTTCCCAAACAAATAAGGGCACAATAGGAACTTCCAAGGTACAATTAGTGATTGTTAGTTGTAATTAACCCCTAATCAAACCTTAATCCGCTCCCCAAACATGTTAGGACATGCTTAGGACTTAGAATGAGGGTTAGGAAGGGTTTAGAGGGGGTTTAGTGGGGGTAGAATAGGAATTGAACATCAAAAACCAAAACAGGGAGAGGCTGATCTCGAAGTCCATGCGGTCGCATGGCCTCCATATGATGCGACCGCATCCTCCTTACATGCCTAGCCAACCATTTTATGCAATCCTCGTTCGCGTCCGATCCTTCCCGCATGCAACCGCAAGCCTTAAAGCTTCGAAACGGCCTATAATTGAACCCTTAAAGTCCTCAAACACTTAGCTAAACCAAAAAAATCTCAAAACACTTTTAAATTAGGTCTAAACTCCCATAAACAACACCCGAAACAACCCGGTGCAAAACCGGCGGAAGCTGGCGCAACAACTCGCTAACGAAACGTCGAATGAAACCATAAACCAACGGGCAACAACCCATGATTATAAACATTTCAAAAGGCTACTAAATAGGCCTGAATGCCCTTTCGATGATTAACAACAAATAGGAGAAATGAGCTCCCGAAAGACGAGACGATCACCCGGCTCAATCTCAAACTACGCGATAAGGGGAATTGCTATCCTCGGAGCGTTAAAACTTCACGAGACTTAAGGAATACATCCAAGTAGAAGTATAACACATCTAAACATGTTATTTAATCATCATGTAAAGATCTAGGACCAAATCGAGGTCAGGAACACAAAACCCGAGTAAACTCTCAATCGCGTCGCATTTCGACTATCGTCGAGTTACGACTTGTGACTTTAGCAAGTCAACAACTAAATGGCATCTCTTAAAAGTATTTTGGTCTTAATGTGATATCTCATACACATTTAGACTCTCTCAGAAATCAAATAAGCAATCAACCAAGGAAGAAATGTGAACATTGCACGCAATTCAAGCTAACCGGGAATCGGGGTCTTACATGGTGTAACATCCCTAATTTCTGATGGTATTATATTGTTTTTAATAATAATTGGAATAAATGTACTTGGGCCTATATTAGTTTAGTTATCTTGGGCCGGTATTTATGGTTTGGCCTAATTTGAATGAAATTAATAATTGGGCCTATTAGTGAATAAATATTGAGCCCACTTCGTTTTGGTACACAAATGGTGTTGATTATTTGATATTTGGGCTTGAGCCCAAATCAGTTTCTATTAATAATAAATAAATGATAATAATATTAATAGATAATAATATTAATTGTAATTATGAGTCAATAATTAGGGGGATTTGAGGGAGGGTTGTCCGTTTCTGCCATGGAAGGTAAAAGGTTGGATGATTGTAAAAGCCACAGTAATGGAGGAAGCTCAAAGGAGCAGTTCACGGTGACTATAATAGATAACAAGTTACCTCTAGTGGAGGCATTCACAAAAGAAGAGCAGAGAGAAGCTACGAGAATGAGTAATGCAAAGAAGTTGGGTCAGGCAAAGTGTAGAGGAAGCTCATGTTGTTCGATCTGTGGAGGTAAGAGTTGGTAATCAGTACATAATGTGTGTTTATATGAGTATTTCTATGAACTATTATTGAAGCATTGAACTCACCATTGAAGTGGATTGGGTTGGCAGAAATCTTTGTGCCCTGGTTAAATTAGTGGTGTGTGTGCTGGTGCAAATAGCTTAAGTGGAATGGGTCATTGCCGGTGTGCCCTTAAAGAAGTAACAGAGGGGAAGCAGAAAAAAATGAACTGAGAAGAAGACGGAGGGATGGCTTTCTGGGTAAGAGTGAGAGAGAAGGAGTATGTGCGTATGCGTGGTGAGTAGATAAGGAAAGAAGGAAAAATATAATAAAGGAAGGGGTTGTACGGGTGTAGTGGGGTAGGGGGAGTCAACAAAAGGGAAAAAAGAAAGAGGGAAATGGGGAGGTGAGGTTGGCTAGGAGAAATGGAGTTGGGTGAGAGAAATAAAGGGTATAAAGTAGGTTGGGTTAACAATTGGTGATTAATTGTTGTTGAATAAGCCAAGCCCACAATTTAGAATAGGATGTGACGGGTAGAGGAAAGTAAGCAAAAGAAGAAAAGGAAAAAAAATGGTGTACTGTGGGTATAAGATAGTGTTTGTTTATTAAATTGGTTAATTATTTAGTTTTAGCAGAATGATGGTTAAAGTAATTTAGTTTTTTTTTTTTGATTCGGACAAGAGGAGTTAACACTTCGTTCGAGGTTTGGTGATTTTGTTTCGTTACTTACAAGATAGTAAGGTAAGGGATTATACTTCTTTAAGTTATTTGATCGTCCTATTTTATTCGGTAGGTTTCCGTTATAATTTTATTAGCTTAAAATTTTCTTTGTAAACACATGCTTGGCATATGCTGATATTTGTTTTGAACTCCGTCAAACCTATTTTGTTCATACTCCGAATTTTGAAATTTTTGTAACCCATGTTTGACTTCTTTGAAATATCAACTTATTGGAAAATGGATTACATATACTTTTTGGACGTTTGACTTTATTCGGAGTTCCCCTGTGATCACTAAGTAAAAAAAATTGTTACATGAAATATGTAACACTAGTGAAACGATGAAATTATTTAATGCCACTGGACATGTGGTGAGGTTGTCCAGATAAACCTTCAGGCCTGTTGGGGCTTAGGCCCGTTTGGGTAGTCAGCTAGGTCGAAATGACCACTTAAGTGATCATGGAATCTATGTGTGTTCCTTGTTTCCAACCAGTATGGGACGGTTGGCGGCAAATGGGATATCTCGTATTTGTTTTGAGCCTTATCTTTAACTTGGAATTCCTGATTAACATTTGTGTTTGATTTTACTATTTCTACATCTGGTTGATGCAATTATGGGTCTTATTAAAACTATTTGACTTTTTGGCGAAATATATTTTTTGTGGTCAACTTCTCCTTAGAAACGAGAGGGGTTGTATATGAACTTGTTGGGCATTGTTCGCTCACACTTTTCTACTTTTCTTCAGGTCGTAAGTAAATGTGAGACCCTTTTGGGCTCGAGTGGACCATGTGGAGGGTGACTCGTGCAAGAATAAATTCCTTAGCTTTGACGTTCTGTTACGGTTATTTTAATGAACCATTATTTGTTTTGGGATTGGTGGAGCCAATTTCATCTTGGGATTTGTAATAGATAGTAATGGGTTTTGGTTAAGAGAAATTGTAATGTTTTATTTTTGGATATTTTGTGGTTTAGTATTTAGTAATTATGACATGGCCAAATTGTGGGACCACGGTGTCAGTACCGAGGAGTTTGGGGCGTTACAGAGTGGTATCAGAGCTTCGCTTAAGATCCTGAGGGTAAAAAGGTTCTAAGGGTTATGATGGAATTAAGAATGAGATGGTAGAGTTAAGAATATTATTGAAATTTGGGTTTATTTTTAGAAGGACTAACATTGATTGGTTATGTGCATGAATGGCACGTACCCGACAAACTGCTAGGAAGACCTATACTAATCAATCTCTTTCGGTACCTAAAGGGTTGTTCAATGAGGTGCATGCGAAGTTAGTCAGTTCCTGCCGTGCCTTCCATAGGATGAAAGATGCTAAGGATGAGCTTGTGATTCACCTACGTGCCCAAATGCAACCAGCCAATAACGCTAGGCATATGGTTGATTTAGTGCGCGCTAGTCTCACCCAAACCATCAACGAAGCTCACCCAAACCATCAACGAAGCTCACCCAAACCATCAACGAAGCTCCAGAGGACAAGTTGGGGTCTTTCCTGAACCCTATACAGGTTGACTCGGATTCAGAGCAGGGGAAGGATGGCGTGGCGGATGACGAGATGGAGGAAAGCGAGTCCGAGGACTCCGAATCCAACGAGGAAGAGGGGGCTACCGCCGAGAGAATGCACACTAATGGTTGGATAGAGTGATTTGTAGTACCTTAAGATTAGCGTTTTTCTTTATGTTTAAGGACGTTAGTAGCTCCTTTCTGTTTTCCACTAGGTTGTAGGATTAAAGTCTCATGTTTGAACTTATTTTGGATGTAATGAAAATTCCTCAAGGTTAATATAAATGCCTTATTTGAATGTGTATCGTTTGATTTGTCTGGTACCCTAAATTCTCTCAGTCGATGTCAAGGAACTTTTATGAATAACCATGGCGTAATAACCATTTAAGCCTTAAGGGTTTAGCATTAAAAAGAAAGATGTTAGGTAGAAATATATCTCTAATTTATGTGTATGTGACACTTTGTTATCCATGAAACAGTATTAGATGGCTCGTGGAGGTCGCTCGGGCACAAGAGGGTGTAGTCATGGTCACGGACACACTAGTCGTGGGGGAAGAGTCGGGGAAAACTCTACCTCCGGGGTTTCGGGTGAGGAGCAGCCTGGAGTCAACGTCAAAGGTCCCAGTCCCTTGGACCCAACACATGTGGCTCTCCTTCAAACTCTCACTCAGGCCGTCCTGGAAAATATCGGTCAGGAAAACATTACACCACCACCACAACCAGAACAACAACCACTACCACCACCATCACAACTAGAGCAACAACTACCACCACCACCCCATCCAGAACCCCAACCACAGCCACAACCCCAGAATCAAGCATCCACTAAGGACCCCCTTGAAGCTTTCTAAAGGCGGAAACCTAAAACCTTCTATGGTGCGCCTGGCACCGAGAAACCGAAAGAATGGTTGAAAAATATGGAAAAATTATTTGGAACCATGACTTGTACCGACGAGCAAAAGGTTAGATTTGCCACCTTTGTTTTGGAAGGTGAGGCTAGTGAATAGTGGGAGTCAGAGGAGAGGACTACCCAAGCAAGCGGTATGGCCACCTATACTTGGAAAATGTTTTGTGAAGCTTTTAACAAGAAGTATTTCCCTCGTAGTGTGCGAGAACGGAGGCTAGTGGAGTTTCTCAACCTGGAGTAAAGGACTATGAATGTGGATGAGTACAATGCTAAGTTTACGAGTTGTTGAGATATGCTCCTAACTTCTTTGAGGATGAGGATCAGAAGGCAAGGAAATTTGAGAGAGGACTCAACACTCAAATTAGTTTCAGGTCAACAGCTTTGAAGTTTCCAACTCATGCAGAGGTTCTGGATCGGGCTCGAATGGTCAAGCAGGAGTCGGCTGAGTACTGCAGGAAAAAGTAAGATAAGAAGAGGACCTCGGAGGACAACTCATGGAGGTACCGAGGACAATCTGGTGGTCAAGGAAGTGGTGGTTATGGTAACAAGAGAAGGGCCACTGAGGATAACCATTTCAAAGGGGCGGGCTTAGCCGTCAAGGAATCAGTCTCAGAGTCAGTACCAGGGACCAAATTTTAATCCGAAAACAAACGATATGTGTCGCACTTGTGGGGGTTGGCATCCAAACAAGCCTTGATATCGCGGTTCAGGGGCATGTTTTAACTGTGGTAAGGTGGGGCACATGATCAGTAACTGCCCGGAGCCACTCAAAAGTACTTTCAACAAAGGCTCGGGGAGTGGGGACAAGGACAAACACAAGGAGGCACAAGGAAGAGTTTTTGCTATGACAACTAAGGATGCTCGGGCAACCAATGATGTGGTGGCAGGTACTGTACATCTCTATACCCACAATGTGTATGCTTTAATTGATCCTGGTGCCACCCATTCTATCATTTCTACTGCTCTTGCGCGTCGCATGAAATTATCTCCCCAAGATCTAGATGTCAAGTTGGTCATAGATACCCCAATCAAGGAATCTATTCCGGTAACTTCAGTGTTTAGGTATTTCCCTTTGAAACTCATGGATAGGGAGTTTCCTGTTGACTTAATACCCTTAGACAATCAAGATTTCGATATTATACTTGGTATGGACTGGTTAGCTACTTTCCATGCTAGGGTGAATTGCTTTGAAAAAGAGGTGTTGTTTAGCATTCCTGGTGAGCCAGAGTTTAGGTTTAATTGTTCCAAACCAGTGGGCGTGTCGAGTCTTATTTCTGGCCTAAAGGCAAGGAGACTTTTGAGAAAGGGTTGCCAGGGATATCTAGCTTCCATCATTGATACTCGTAAGGAAGGAATTAGCCTTGAATCACTTCCAGTAGTTAATGAGTTTGGGGATGTGTTTCCAGAGGACCTACCTGGTCTACCACCAGAGCGAGAGGTAGAATTTATGATGGACCTAGTGTCGGGGACGACACCCATCTCTAAGGCACCATATAGGATGGCGCCGACGGAACTTAAGGAATTGAAGGAACAGTTACAAGAACTTTTGGAAAAGGGGTTAATTAGGCTGAGCGTTTCACCTTGGGGCGCTCCGGTGTTGTTTGTAAAGAAGAAGGATAGGTCTATGAGGTTATGTATTGATTATCGGGAGTTGAATCGGGTTACAATAAAGAATAGGTATCCTCTACCAAGGATTGATGATTTGTTTGACCAGTTGCAATCGTTACTTCTCCAAGATCGATCTCCAATCAGGTTACCATCAGTTAAGGGTTAGGAGGGAAGATATTGCTAAAATGGCGTTTAGAACTAGATATGGCCGCTATGAGTTTCGGGTTATACCATTTGGGTTGACCAATGCTCGAGCCACATTTATTGATTTGATGAATAGAGTATTCAAGAAGTTTATTGACCGCTGTGTGATTGTGTTCATTGATGATATCTTAGTTTACTCTAAGAGTAGGGAGGAGCATGAAGAACATTTGAAAGCTGTGCTGCAGATCTTAAGAGAAAAGAAATTATATGCCAAATTTAAAAAGTATGAATTCTAGTTAGAGAAAGTAGCTTTCTTGGGGCACATGGTATCGAAGGATGGAATCTCTATGGACCCAACTAAGATTGAGACGGTGGTAAATTCGGAGAGGCCATCAACTATCACGGAGGTTAGAAGTTTCCTAGTGTTGGCCAGTTATTATCGCCGATTTGTGGAGGGGTTCTCGAAGATAGCAGTACCCTTATCTAGATTGACCTAGAAGAATGTTAAGTTTGTATGGACATATGAATGTGAGGCTAGTTTTCAAGAGTTAAAGAATCGGTTGGTATCGACTCCAATCCTTACCTTACTATCTGGGTCAGAAGGGTTCGTGATCTACAGTGATACATCGCTAAAAGGATTAGGTTGCGTCTTGATGCAAAATGACAAGGTAATTGCTTACGCTTCCCGATAACTCAAGAACTATGAGAAGAACTATGCAACTCATGGTTTGGAGTTGGCAGCTGTGGTGTTTGCTTTAAAAATCTGGAGGCATTATCTGTATGGGGAGAAATGCGAGATTTATACCGACCATAAAAGTCTTAAGTATATATTCACTCAAAAAGAGTTAACCATGCGGCAACGAAGATGGTTGGAACTACTTAAGGATTATGATTGTACGATACTATACCACCCTGGGAAGGACAATGTCATGGATGACGTTTTGAGTCGGAAGAACCAAGGGAGCTTTGTGGCGACCCGACCCGGGCCCGAGGTGGAACCGCGGGTCAGACCTCCCAAATAGGGGGAAACAAGAAACATGCAAGGACTCACTTTAAAAAAACGACATGACGTAACATTTGAGACGTAACACGCCTCGACACCAAAAGGCCAGAATTTTAAAAACATTTCCTGATATAACAGTTAAACAATTAAACCAAGTCATCGGGGACACTACATGCCGGAACCCAAGCTAAGCAGTTAAAGGACGAGAAATAAATAAGAGCTAAAGGGGTGTTCCGCGGAAGACTATACGTAGTGAACTATCAACATGATAACGAAGCTTGACTTACACAATGCCGACATCAAAAGGAATACAAATACTACAAGTGTTAAAACTACAAGTAGCTAATAAAAGAAGCAAGTACAAGTTCTATACACATTCCCAAGCATAGTCTAAATGGCTTGCTTTTAAACCCATCGTGCTTGCAAAATACAAAAGAATGGAAGAGGACATCTAAACCACCTCTTCAATTGCAACGTCGAACCAAAAGAGGAATAAAGGAATCACGAACACTGGAAGCCTCAGTGAGAAGGACCTGCTTTGCTAGGATCTAAAGTAGTAAAGGGGAATGGGTAAGTCATAAAGACTTGTAAGCTATCAATCATGTATGTCATGGAAATATGCAACATACAAGGCAAGGTATCGTCGCATAAGCATAAAGATCATATATCCAAGATGCACATTGTTTTCACATAAGTGCTCGAAAGTAAATCACATAGGATAAGGATATATGGAGAGTCGGTGCTGCTACGTAGTTCCTGCATACAAGCGTTATCTGGAATGTGAGGTGTCAGATGGTTGTGAATATATCGACCTTCCGAGGAGATGCCCGGGATAGACACACCAATGCGCTCTAATGGTTACAACAAAGGGGCTACTTCCCCACTGCAGCCACAGTGGAGGCGTGTGTGTACAAGGACAAGTATGCCAGCTGAACTCATGCAAATGCCAAGTAGTGTTTACTTAACAAATTCTCAAGTAGAGAACGAGGTCGATAAGAGCGATCTCATTCATGACAAGTATTCTCATCAATAATTCAAGTAGGATTGAGTTCGATAAGAGCGAACTCAACATGTCAAATAGACATTCTATTATATGACATTTAAAATCAAGCATGGTAGTCGGTCCAATTCAAAAGTCTAGAATTAATATTCTTAGTGAAACTTATTTAGAACGTCGTAGGGATTGATCATTGAGCCAGTATTGTTCAATGGCTCACTAAAATAGACTCCGTTGAGTCGTCTCTATAAATTCATCCAATAGAGTTTAAACACTAATTGTATTCAAATAATAACCATAGCCAAGAATTATCACCAATTCATAATTTATGGAACCCTAGAATTATAATTTCTAAAAGTTGTCAAAAGTCAATTGTCCAAGAACAATAGTTATTCCAAATGAGGCATAGAACACTTTTAATTCTAGGCTTAGGACCAAAACAACAAGATGAACATATCATTCAAAATTCCCAAAATCTTAAATCATCCTAAAACATGATATTAACATGGCAAAGGCATGAGAGACATGAAAGAAAGGGTATAGCATGGCATTTCTAGCATACATCCTAAGGGGAATCAATAGCTTACCTTGTTCAAAATCCAACGGTTGCATGTTAAAACAAAGAAAGGATTATTAAACTAGAGGACAAGAGCTTCGATTCGGTGGTCTCGAATTGAAAATCAAATGGTCGGATCTCCGGCAATCAAGCAACCAAGGTGGAGGAACTTCAAGCTCACTTTCTCTCACTAGAACCCAGCTCAACAATGGTGGAAAGAGGGAAAAATGGCTGTCAAGTTAGAGGCTAGGGAAGGTTGAAGTCACAAAAGGGTCAATCCAAGATTAGAGTTATTAGGCTTCTAATTGGTGGATGCAAGTGTACCCTTGATTAAAACACATCAAAGGGCTGAAAATAGGCTTAAAAGGATCAAGGGTCAAGTTGGGGGTTGATTTGGGTCGTACAAGGGTCAAGGGTGCAAGCCAAAACTCATCAGGATTCAAAATCCCGTAGTGCTGGAACAGGGGAGGCTTGCGGCCGCATGGCCCCCCTTCCACCTTACCCCCGCAAGGTCTCCAGAACTTTCTTCCTAAGCTGCTGCCCTCCATGCGAGGGCAAGCCCAAACCACCTTGCGTCAGGTCTCCAGGTTGAAAAGCCTTCAAATTTGGCCTAGAATGACCCCCAAACAACCCAAGAAATTCAAGGGGGGTAAACCAACACTCAAAACACAATCGGAACAGGTCCAAACATTACCCGAAACAAGGACGGATGAAAGGCGAAACTCGCGACAAACATCAAATGAATTGACAAAGAGTTAAACAAAGATACAACAAGCATGAATGAACATTCTTAAACATGGTTAGGACTAGAATAAAAGGTTTAGGATTCAAGTTAACATCACACGAGTCTCAAAGACACGAAACGAGGCAAGGAAAGACAAACCGAGAGACCGTGAGAGTCAAAAGGTCAAATAAAGCAAGAAGGCTTCCGAACTCTCAACCAAGCATTCAATGACCAAGATTGAAGTTATAAAACATGTTAAGGCACATAATGAGCATATTAGCAAGTATTGAAGGCATGTTATACAAGTAGGTTTTGGGTTCTCACAAGCTTGGCAGCTATGATCACTAAGGAAAGAAGAATTTTAGGACCTTGAATCCTTGGGAATTGAAGTCAGGGTTCCAGGTAGTAAGGGACTTTTGGCCATAATGAGTGTACATCCATCACTGTTAGAAAGGATTAAGGCATGGCAGGCTGTGGACCCAAAGTTGATAAAAGTCTCGAAGGGCCTCGAAGAGGGTCATCATTCAGATTTCTGGGTTAGTAGTGATGGAATTCTAGATCCATAGTTTGTGTCCCCTCAGACCCAGAATTGAAGAAGGAAATCTTGGAGGAAGCACATAACTCAAGGTTTGCGGTACACCCCGGTAGTACTAAGATGTACCGGGATGTGCGCAATACCTTTTGGTGGGACAACATGAAAAGGAAGATCGCGGAGTTCGTCTCCAAGTGTTTGGTATGTCAGCAAGTGAAGATCGAGCATCAGAAGCCAAGAGGGTTATTGCAATCATTGTCGGTGCCCGAGTGGAAGTGGGAGCATATCACCATGGACTTTGTGATAGGGTTGCCTAGGACCTTGAAGGGTCACAATGCTATATGGGTTATTGTGGACCGATTAACCAAGTCTGCACATTTTCTGGCTTTTCGGGTTACAGATTCTTTGGAGAAGTTGGCAAGGTTCTACGTTAACGAGATTGTCGGGTTACATGGGGTTCCAGTCTCGATTGTGTCAGATCGTGATGCAAAGTTCACCTCTAACTTTTGGGCCAGTTTGTAGAAGGCGTTAAGTACAAGGTTGAGCATGAGTACGACTTTTCATCCACAAACAAATGGTCAGTCAGAACGAACCATATAAACATTAGAGGACATGTTGTGAACGTGTGTTTTGGATTTGCAGGGTAGTTGGGATGATCACTTGCCATTGGTGGAGTTCACATACAACAATAGTTATCACGAAAGTATTGGAATGGCACCGTACGAGGCTTTGTATGGAAGAAAATATCGATCACTTACCTGTTGGGATGAAGTGGGTGAAAGGAAACTTACGGGACCCGAGTTAGTGCAAGCTACATCAGAGAAGGTGCAGTTGATTAGAAAGCGACTTCTTCTGGCACAGAGCAAGCATAAGTCGTATGCTGACAACCGTCGTCATGGACTTGAATTCGAAGCGGGGGATCACGTGTTTCTAAAGAACTCACCCACGAGAGGAGTTATAAGATTTGGTATTAAAGGTAAGTTGAGTCCGAGGTTTGTTGGACCGTTTGAAATACTTGAGTGGGTGGGAAAAGTTACCTATCGACTTGCTCTACCACCTACACTCTCTAGAGTTCATAATGTGTTCCATGTGTCGATGTTAAGGAGATACATGTCAGACCCTAGTCATGTGATCGTGTATCAACCCTTACAACTCCACGAAGACTTGAGCTATGATGAGTAACCTGTCCGAATTATGGATGGGAAGGATCATGTTTTGAGAAAACGAACCATTCTATACATCAAGGTTCAATGGAGCAACCATACTGAAAGGGAAGCTACTTGGGAGCTCAAGGAAGAGATAAGTGAGAAATATACCGAGCTATTTGTTTAACCAGGTACGTCATGTTTGGAGGACTAAACGTATTTTAAGGGGGTGAGAGTGTAATATCCCTAATTTCTGATGGTATTATATTGGTTTTTAATAATAATTGGAATAAATATACTTGGGCCTATATTAGTTTAGTTATATTGGGTCGATATTTATGGTTTGGTCTAATTTGGATGAAATTAATAATTGGGCCTATTAGTGAATAAATATTTAGCTCACTTCGTTTTGGTACACAAATGGTCTTGATTATTTGATATTTGGGCTTGAGCCCAAATCAGTTGCTATTAATAATAAATAAATGATAATAATAATAATAGATAATAATTAACCTAATTATCAAAATAAGTTAATTGCAATTATGAGTCAACACTACAAGAAAACAGGGCAACTGAAACAGATTTTTCGGTTGTAATTCAAGAAAATCGGTTTCAAATTGATGTTTACAACGGAAAATGTCTGTAACAAAGTCCATAGCAATAAGCCTCGTCGCAAAACCATGCAACCACTTTCTTGTGGTTGCAAAAACCTTACAACGGAAAACAGTAGTTGTAGTTTCGGTTGCGATGTGTTTCCTAGAACATTTTTTACGTTCGTTGCAAATAACAACAGATTTATTTCTGTTACTAATTTGCAACTGATTTTTCTGTTTCAAATTTAATACACATAGAACTAAACTAGCAACTGAATTTTTCAGTTTCAGGTAGGCAACCTAATTTGCAACTAGTTTTTCTGTTTCAAATTTGTTATACATAGAACTAAACTAGCAACTGAATTTTTCAGTTTCAAGTAGGCAACCTAATTTGCAATTGGTTTTTCTGTTTCAAATTTGTTACACATAGAACTAAACTAGCAACCGAATTTTTCAATTTCAAGTATGCAACCTAATTTGCAATTGGTTTTTCTGTTTCAAATTTGTTAGACATAGAACTACTTACTGTGGTCGTTGCCATTTTTTGCATTTTCTTCATGTTTATATAACTCCAATTATATAGACTCAAAAAAATCCCCCAAACCAAAGCCCATAAATCTTTCTTTCTTTCCAATTCAATAATCAATATCAATACCAATATCAACACTCACTCAATCCAAAATTCAACAACCCAACTCCATAGTCATTAAAATTCTAAAATTCAATTCAGGGTACAGTAAACAAAGCATTTAGTACAAACAAATAAAACACCTAGTTTAATGTTCTGTGATATTGATCTATCTATCTATCATTATCATCAATCACCCATTATCGATAAATTTAATTCAGAATACATTACAATAAACTTCTTGTATGATATGAATTCTGGTAATTCAATCACCCATCAATCACCCCTAAAAATAATGAATCGGTGTAGTCCGCATAATCACAATTACCAACAATTGCAGCCCTAAGAGAGTATTATTCATAATGGGAGAGTTCATATTCAGAGTCATATAAGCATATTAATTAAGGTTATCAATGAAGTACCTTGTTCAATTCGGCGGAGAGGGAAGGAGATGTATTTGGGTGTCGGAGGAGAAGCCGGCACCACGAATTTCGCCTTAAGAGGTAGCAGTGGCGAGTTGGGCGTCGGAGGAGAAGGCGGCACCACGAATTGCGCCTAAAGACGCAATAGTGGAGATTGGGCGTCGGAGGAGAATCCAGCACCACAAATTTTGCCTGAAGACGCAGCAGTGGAGAGTTGGGCGTCGGAGAGTAAACGTAGTGGAAAGAGAGAAAGCGAGGGCGGGAAGAGAAGAGAAGGGGGGTTACTGCTTTGTCTAGGTTAGGTTAACTAAGAGTAAAACATAATTAGTCTTTGCAATTTTCTAGTAAAATTATCTCAAAGATTCTGGCTGATCGTCTAGCTTCTCTGCTTCCTAATTTGATTTCCTTGGAACAATCTGGGTTTGTAAAGGGTCGAAATATTCAGGAGAATGTGGTTATTGCGCATGAGTTGGTTCATAAGATAAATAAAAAATGTCGTGGAGGTAATGTTGTGTTCAAGTTCGACATGTCCAAAGCTTATGATAGATTGGAATGGGATTTTTTGATTCAAGCTATGCGTGCTTTTGGTTTTGATGACACCAGTTGCTCTCTTGTTTACCGTCTTATTAGTAGTAATTGGTATTCTATCCGCATTCAGGGAGAGTTGCATGGCTTCTTTCATTCTACTAGAGGGGTTCGACAAGGAGATCCTCTATCGCCTTTGTTGTTTATTTTAGCTCAGGAGATTCTCACCTTAAATATTAATCAAGCCATGCATTCTGGTCGCATAGTAGCTTTTGATCATGGAAGGGGTAACGTGCAAATTTCTCATCTTCTATACGCCGATGATATGTTACTTTTTTGCAACGGTGGTCAGCGGTCTATTCGTGCTGTTCGTGTTGTGATGGATTCTTATGCTCAAGCCTCGGGCCAGTTGGTTAATCTGGCTAAGAGTGGGTTTTACACTGCTGATTCCTATTCGAGACGCCGCAAAAGATTAATTATGAGATGGTCGGGTTGCTCGCCTCAGTCGTTTCCCTTAAAATATTTGGGTGTTCCTTTGTTTCATGGGAGATGTCGTCCTCATTATTTTGAAGACCTTGTGCAGCGTGTCACTCAGAAAATCAGTGGATGGAAGGCGAAGCTATTGTCTTTTGGTGGTAAAATTGTTTTGTTAAAAGCAGTTCTCAGTAGCATTCCAATTTACACTTTAGCTGCTATTAAAGTGCCGAAGGTGGTTCTTTGTCGGCTTGAATCTCTCATGGCAGGCTTTTTATGGGATGTTACTGGTGCTAAACGATCTCATTGGGTGGCCTGGTCTTCGGTTTGTCGGCCTTTGGAGAAGGGAGGCCTATGCCTTCGTTCTTTATCCCAGGTTATGATATCATTGCATGCTAAGCTAGCTTGGGCTGTCTTGCAAGGTAAAGGTTTGTGGGTGCAGTATGCTAAAGCTAAATATAGTCTCGGTCTGAACCAGTGGCGTACAGGCTTAGGTTCTCATGTTTGGCAAGCTGTTTCTAAGGTTTTAGTCGAAGTTCAGAATCAGTCTCAATGGGTTATCAGCCGGGGTGAGGTTCGTTTTTGGATTGATAATTGGTGTGGTGACTACTTAATTGGTCCTTATCCGGTTGATGCGGGGCTTTTGGTCAAGGATGCTATTCTTGATATCAATTCCTTTTTGCCATTAATTCATGTTAATCTTCGGGCTTTTGCTTCTAAGGTTCGGCTTCAGGAATTTGAAGAAGATAAGCTCATATACTGTCTGTCTAAAGATGGTCAGTTTCGGTCTTCTGTTTTCTGGCGGCAGCAGCGTGTTCCAAGACAGCAGATTCAATGGGCATCTAAAATTTGACAGAAGTGGATTCCATTGAAGGTTAGTGGTTTCATTTGGAAGCTCTTTCATGGAGCAGTTCCGGTTGGCCTTCGTTTGCACGCTAAAGGGGTTACTATTGTTTCTAAATGTGTTTGTTGTCATTCGTTTAATTCTCGTGAGTCTATCGATCACCTTTTCCTTTGGTCAGAGGTGGCCCGAGCTGTTTGGGGTCATTTTGCTCGTCCTTTTCAGAAGGTTTGCAACTATGTCTCCATGCAGCATTTATTTGAGACATGGTGCAATCGATCTTCTGTTAGAAATCAGGCTGGGGCTTGTCGGCTGGGAGTTTTCATGTTTGGTTGTTGGGAGATTTGGAAGGCTCGGTGCAAGAAAATTTTCGATAATTCAGACATCAACTGTGTTGGGATCATTAATAATATACATCGGCACCTTCTTGATATGTGCAGTGTTTTTTCTCCGAGATCTAAATGCAGTGTTGGTGACATTTTTGCTCTTTCCATGAGTAGTTTGCCTTTGCAGAAAATTCCTTTTCGTCGTGGTAGATGGTTGAGATGGGAATGTCCTGTTTCCCACAGTTTCAAATTAAATACTGACGAGTCTTCCATTAGTGGTGTTTGTTCTGGGGGTGGAATTCTTAGAAGTAAGGATGGTTCTTTTATCCATGCTTTTTTCTAATTTCTATGGAGAAGCCAGTAACACGTTTGCATAAATAAAGGCTCTGTGTGACGATTTACATCTTTGGTAGTATACTTATGAGTTGCTTGAGTGTAAAACTTTGATTGAGGGTTTTGATATTGCCCATGTTTTTCGGGAATGTAATAAGATTGCAGATCGTCTAGCTCGTCACGCACATGACACTGGGTGCTCTATATTTTTTGATCAAGAGGATTATCTGCCTCTGTCCTCTCTTGCAGCTCTACGGGTTGACAGAATTGGTTTATTTTGTTTTAGAAAATAGTTAGTCTCTTTATCTTTGATTTTCTTTATTGTAATTTCCTTTTCGAGGTTAGGCTCCTCTGTCCTCCCATTTATAAGGGCAAAGCTGGTTGTCCCCCTCTAGTTTGTATTCTTTTTTCTCTTTAATAACATTTTGCAGGGTGCCGTCCCTGTTTCTCCAAAAAAAAAAAGTAAAACATAATTAAGCTGTCGATTTAGACTATTAATTTTACAATTTAATAAAATAAAAATTATTTAGGATTAATTGCAACTGAAATTGAATGGAGAATTTGAAACGAAAATTTATTTGTTTCAAAATCCCTAGCAAAATTAGGCGGGTTTCTTCCCTCCAAACTTTTTGCCCAAAACAGAACGCTAATTTTTTTTAAGTTCTAAATATAAAAATATGATATTAATAAGTGCAACTGAAATTGAAACAAAAAATTGAAACAGAAGTTTATCTGTTTCAAAAACCATTGCAAAATTAGGTGGCATTCTTCCCTCCAACTTTTCCGGCGAATCATGATGCAACAAAATAGTTTTCCATTGCAATATGAGTTGCAAAATTAATAGTGCACGTCAATTTCCCTTGAGCACTTTTTACATTGAAGCTGATTTCAATTCGGTTGCAAAATTCCATTTCAGTTACCCTGTTTTCTTGTAGTGCAATAATTAGGGGGATTTGAGGGAGGGTTGTCTGTTGCTGCCATGGAAGGTAAAAGGTTGGATGGCTGTAAAAGCCACAGTAATGGAGAAAGCTCAAAGTAGCAGCTCACGGTGACTATACAAGATAGCAAGTTACCTCTAGTGGAGGCATTCACAAAAGAAGAGCAGAGAGAAGCTACGGGAAGGAGTATTGCAAGGAAGTTGGGTCAGACAAAGTGTAGAGGAAGCTAGTGTTGTTCGATCTGTGGAGGTAACACCACTAGAAAAATGCCAATTACTGACGGAAATTTCCGTTAGTAAATTAACATTTCCGTCGCTAATCTGGCTTTCCCAACGGATCCGTTCCGTCAGTATTCCGTCGGTAAATTTGGTCGGTGATCACAAACGGAACTCATTCCGTCAGTAATCACTGACGGAATTTCGTTTCCGTTAGTAATTACTAACGGAATGAGTTTCCGTCGGTTTTTGCTAACAGGAATTTCCGTCCGTAAATGTTAGTTCCGTCAGTAATATCGACGAACGTTTCCGTTAGCAATTTTCATCTCCGTTAGTGATTTCCGACGGATTACTCCGTCAGTAATTTATATTTCCGTCAGTAATACTGACGAATATTTCCGTTAGCAATTTTCATATCCGTTAGTGATTCCCAACAGCTTGCTCCGTCGGTAATATATTTTTCCGTCAGTAATAATGACGAAGGTATCCTTTAGCAATTTCCATTTCCGTTAGCAATTCCTGACAGATTACTCCGTCGATAATATATATTTCCGTCAGTAATACCGACGAACGTATCCGTTAGCATTTTACATTTCTGTCAGTAATTTCCGACGGAATATACCGTCAGTAGTCCCAACGGAATAATCCGTCAGTAATTGCAAAAATACTAACAGAATGTCCGTTAGTAATGCTAAACAAATGCTTAAAATTTTAGCTTTACGAACATAATTTACGTCAGTAAAATTAAAAAGAAAAATAATAATTTTTATATAAATTAAATTTTTTAGGTGCCTGATTTATCATAAATATATATAATAGGCTCATGACAAAAATTAATTGCATTACAAAACTAAAACATTTAATAAAACAAAATGTTATTACATCAAATTCGTTTCCCAAATATATTGTTAATTATGATTGTATTGAATATTTGACACAAAGAAATTATGTAAAGGAATTAGGAGACTGGGTACGAGGAGTGGACGAAGATCGATGCATAAAAGCGGCCATCTGGGCGCGCATCTCTGCTATTTCCCGTGCCTGCTCAACCATTTGTTCATCTCGTCGAGCCATAGCTTCATCCTGCTGCGCCACCCTAGCTTCCAATGCATCCATCTTGGCTTGCGAAGCTTCGTCTAACAGAGCATTTGATCCTCCCGTTGACGACAAAATCGGAGAAGAGACTGTGGATGAAAGCAGAGTGGCACCATAGTCCCCCAATCTGTAAAGTCTATTCCCCCTTTTTTTCGTCCTTGTGTCGCAACTCTCTGCCATAATTCTATTTTCGACGAAGCGGGAACGGGAGTTCCCTCTGAACTCTCCGTGCGGCCCTGGGTGGCCTCTTCATTTTCAATCATCTTAAAGGCATTTTGTCATTTTAAAAAATACAATAATTAATAAAACATCAAACATAATAGATTTATGATCTAATTTGATATACATTAAGAATTTTGATACTTACATATGTAGACTCGACAGTTTGATCAACCCACTGACGAGGTTGACCAGGAGCACCCTGAGTGGTGTGCGTGCTAACAAATACATCAAGAAAATCAATGTCGGGACCGAATTTCTTTACCTACAAGCATGATGGTTAGATTTTTTTGTTTATTCTATGAACATAGGGTTGTTTAGTCAAAGCTTTAAGTTTCCTTGGAATTTCAAACCATTGCAAAATGATTTTAACAAGAGAGACGAAGCAGTAACAATAAGAACAAACTCTAGTAGAATGCAATTGATAAGGCATCAAAAAAGTGAATAGGATTGTAACTAACAAACAGGTAGAGAATTCTCCAGCTAGGTAAAAAAAGAAACGTCGTCAATCTAAGCACAAAGTAACACTGAAGTTACAATTCAGTGAGATTGCCAAACAGAAAAGGCAACACAAGTTTGATTCCATATATGCTCCCTTTAGTTTGTTGGCACAAAAGCTCCCATTTTCTTTTATAAAGCCAATAAGGACACTAACAGATCTAGGTGAGGTGATAAAAACAGTTCTTTCACTAATCTCTAGATTAGCTTATTAGCCTTCCAAGAATTCATAGATTTTAAAAAGAACATATAAAGATTTATAAATTTAAATAAAATAAATTTACAGAAAATTATTCAAGCGACTTTACCCTTTATAACCCTGTGCACTGCTCCAAAAGATAAATGTTCTCTCAGATGCTATAAGATATTCGAATTGTGGGTATGAACACAAAACTGGAAAGAAAAAATTGAAAACAACTAAAGCAAACCGGTCCTGGTTGTTCGACTTTCCAAATTTTTATTAAGAAATTAGAATAACACAATGATTTCAGATTGAGTTGGAGCAACTTAAAAACCAAAATAAACCAAACTGAGGCAATTAAGCAATATCAATTCGGAGTATGATTATGCAAGTACTTTTATGTTTTAACTCCTACCAATTTCTGTCTTCATTACCATGTCTTCATTAATTAACTCCTCATAGATTAATTTCTAACCCATCCTTGTCTTAGTTCATCCTCATCCAGTGGTAATAGCAACATAAATAATGATGATTATGTTGTCACTTACGATACGAGGAAAAGAAAGCAGAAGCAGAAACAGAATCAGAATAAACAGCAGCCGCAGAGGATATACACATACATCAAAAAGAAATTAATCAAGGCGCTGAGAAGCCTACCAACATCACCAGCTCTGAAGCTGAGAGCTGGTTTTTTGAGATTTTATGCTCTGAATATACATGTTCTCTTGTGATAGATTTCTAGTGAAAGAAAATACTGTAGTTGCAATAATCTTCCTCAAGCTATGTTTAAACTTCTTTCTCATTTTGTTCTTAGTTAGAAATCTTTCACCATTATTTCTTTGCTTGCATATTAATGGTCTGTAATCAAAATAGGAACAGGCTGGTGAGGTAAAAGGGCTAGCGAAGCACAACAAAGGATGTAACTGCAAGAAATCTGGATGTCTCAAGAAGTATTGTGAGTGCTTTCAAGGTGGCATAATGTGCTCTGAAAATTGTAAGTGCATGGACTGTAACATAATACACTATTAGATGCCACACCTTCTGTCTCATCAACAAAATCCCACTACCATCCTCTCTTGCCAGGCCAAGTGAATCATTTGCACCAACAAGATATTTGGCAAAAAAATCCATTACTCAGGAGAAACATACAAGTCATTTTTCGATAAAGGTAAAAATATGTATATTAAAAAAAGCGCCAATATATATACAAGTCATGAACTCAATATTACGGGATTCTGGCTTTAAGAATTGGAAAGTTATGTTTTTTAACATGAAATATTCCATTTGCATATCCCAATCTTGAATATTTGCATTCAGATGAGTGTAGAACTGACAATCACGAAAATGACCATCATTTGTTCTATAGATAAAAGAAAATAGTACTATGTATGTCCCAAAATGAGTGTATGTTTTTAGTTTTTTTACATAAATTAAGGATGTTCACCTTCAGACAGTTTTACTAGCTCATATACATGAATACCCTTCGTGACCACAATATAGCATTGCGAGTGCACACTATGATACGATAGTTAGCGAAGGTAAATTTCATAAATTCACTGAAAAAAGAGAGAGGAAAAAGGTGCTCATTTTGGGACAATAAGTTTTTTTTTAATAGGACAACTAAGTATACCTTTTTTATAAGTAAAGTAGAATAATTAACTATACCTTGAGGTCAATAATTAAATACTGCAACAAACACTAGCAACTAAAATAAATAAGATTTACTACTTGCTATGAGGACAGGAACTTTGGCCTGCCAATATACCATATAACAAACATGTGATGCAGCATTCCACCTTAAAAACTAAAGCTGGAACCATCCTTACCTTGAGATAAATTGTAATTAAGTGACCAGGTAGTAGAACTTCTTGATTTTGCAATGAATCCGGGTTGTCAGTCACTGAAGCTTGGTCTACAAGAGAAAAAAGTTTCTGCAGCATGAAGCTGAAGTGAAAAGAAACATAAATAAGTTCATGAGCAAACATGTTTTCTACAGGACAATCTAAGACAATCTAATCTCACCACTCATGTATCGGGGATTTGAGGTAGCAAAGTCAATAAAATTCTTCAAGCCTCTTCTAAACTCGTCAATAATCCCTCTTTGGTTTGGCAATCTCCGATTATCCATCCAGCTACGATCCTCAATAGATATCACTATTACTCCTGCATTAGCGCCTATTTTAAACACAACCCAAATTGCATCCAAGCTAACACAATCTACTTGATATGTTTTCTCATAAAGCCCATATCATGTGAAAAGATAAGTTGAATCAGGAAGTTTTTTTATAAGTAAATAAGTTGAATCAGGAAGTTTTTTTTATAAGTAAATAAGCCAATCAAGTTTAAAATTCCCCAATAGGACCTGTTCCAGTACATAATTCAAATGAAAGAACTTACTAATTACATAAATCAAGGCAAGAAGCAACAGCGAAAGGACTCACTATAAATACTTTCAATAAAAAGGATTGGAGTCATTGGACCCTTTAGGTTGTGGTAACCAGAAAATGGACCGAAAGGAATTTATGGATCTCCAATTTATAAATTGCATTTTTTTTGAATTGCTATGTTATGCTCCCAATGGGCTTCATAGAGGGGGCTTCCAAAGGAATCGTTGTTACTGAGATTCAGCGCTATTTTTAATTTTTTTAGTCCTTGCAGTTGCCGCTTTTCTCATCATGTTCAGTGTTCAAGGTGTTTTATTTCTACAAATGGAAGGAAACTCAACTCAATGAAGCCTCATCCCAACCATTGAGAATCAGCTGCATACTTCTCTTTTTTTACCATTCACCGCAAGCCAGTGCACAAAGTACTGCAAGCAGAGAGGCCAATTCCATAGTTTAAAGTTACCCATACTATGCAAAGTGCAAACATCCTGTTCTTTGCAACCTGCATCCCTTAAATTTGGGCTCTGACATAGTGGAACACAAGTTCCACAGGAAACAACTCAAATGTCCATGAAGAACAACAATGATCATGGACTTTCACAAATGTCACCAGCAAGGACTCTCTCAAGCAATATTTACAGGACACAACGATAAGCTGATGCAACATGGAAGTTAAATAGATCTACATCGACTTTTCAACGAACTTCAGTTAACGTTCTTCTGTTTTGAGTAGCCAAAAAGAGCCACGTGCTGTTTACTTCTAAGTAGCGTTTGGAATCTCGACCATGTTTGGACCATAGGTCCATAGTTAGTATGAGTTTCCCCAGCTATTGGAAACATGATTCTTAAACTTTTCAATTGAAACAAAGAAATGGGTTGATGGCGGTTGTTGAGAAATTTCTGATCTTATTAGTAGTTATGTTTCCCCTATTAACTACCTCTTGTGGTGATGTCTCTGCCTTTATTTTCTGGGAAGATTTTGGAACCTGCAATTTACCCCTGTATTCCTTCTAATTTATAAGAAAATAATCCGTAGGGTGAGGAAACAGAAGCTTGTTGGGGCAAACCAGTATAGTTCTACTCTTGAGGCTAGCACGTTAAGTGGTGTAACTATATTTGAAAAGGATTCCAATCTCTGAAGATACTCACTGATAGTGAATTTTGTTATCCATATAGTTGTTGGGGGTCTTGGTATATTTTTTGGGCAACATACTCTAGTTTCTGGCTGATTTTGTTCACAGCAAGTTATAGCTGTATTAGTTTGCAAAATTATGCTTCCTTAGGCCTAAGTTGGAAGGGAATAGAGCATGGTATGTTCTTGTAAATTTAGGGAATAATTAGACAAGTAGATGTCGAACGCTCTGCTTGGCCCTTTTTGTCTATGATGCTATATGTCAATACTTACTTAGCTTCAGCATCCATGCTTCTTGTGTTATAAACGTGAAGGCATCAACATATTTCTTCCTTGCAGTTTGGAACTTCATTTATTTTTCATGTTTTTCATTGCGCTCATTAGAGATAACTCCAACTCAGGAGTCCCATAGGATATAATCAAAGCCCATGGTTTTTCAGGCCAGTTTAAGGTTTTTCAAGATGGTTGTTGGTCGCAGATAAAGTTCAAGAGAGATGAATCACAAATGACCAAAGCAGGCCGGTCTCGTCCTCTTCCATCTAATTCTTGGATACGACATTTGAAGATTGGAAGCAGACAACAAATTGCAGTAAGGCCTGCTCTCCAGGGTAAAAATACGCCAGCTTTACAGCAGTTTCTTGTGTCTGACCATTATTTGTCCCGAAAAGATTCAACTGGCAGTAATACAGAGGTGAGTGATCAAAATTTTCCTGATGAAGATGTTGCAAGAGAGAAGACTAGCAGAATAAACCGTACGAAAAAAAGGAGAACTTCTGTAGTTTCTAGTTCAAGCAATGATCAGGTTGTCCCTCTTGGAACATTCCCCACAACGGAAGATGTTTCTGAGAATTTCGGTTTCCCGGAAAAGTAAGGCCTCGGCGAGTTTTACATCTAGGATTGGTTATAAGACAGTAAGATGGCTTTCTATGCTGGATCTGGCAATCGATTAATTTGTTTCTAACTTTGTGATGAGCTACTTGGGGAGGAATTTAGGTGCTGGTTTTGGCATTCTGTTCAATCTATAAGACCCATCTTATACATATTTTTTATAGAAGTTTTCCGATTTTTATCATTCTACAAAAGATGAAAATTAGAATCTGGTTTGTTGTATAGTTTGGAAATGTCTCTGCAAAGTCGTAATTTGTACTTGGAATATGTTATTCGATTCTAATAGTTTTGTTTGGTTCAAAAAAAAAAAGTAGTGTTTTATATAAATACCTTGTCTAGACAGTATGATGTTCAGTCATTTTCTTTCTTTAAGGAAGCTAGTGTAGCTATATCTGGAGTCTGCAAGTTCCTCAAAGATTCATTTCTTTAAAAAATGCACTATCAACTAAACTCAATTTAGACTTTAGGTTGAAATTTCACCCTGAGACTCTACCCCAGCAGCTGTGAAGGTGAATTCTTCTGGACTGCCAGCTCTCAAAATCACCTCCGAAATGGTCTACTAGACTTCCAAGGTGGGACAAAACTGGTAAACCACACTTCTGAACTACCTATCCAACAAATTAAATGCACGAAAAGGAGTGTGTTCAAAAGTTTCATTGGAGATGGGAATCCAGATTTCCTACTTTGCAAGTAAGAAATTGCACTTGGAAATTGTCAAGGTCCTCGAGGATATATATATATATATATATATTGCAAACGGAACCTTGCATTCTGATAGAAACAAAACTAGATACTACTGGTCCAGCTAACAAGTTCTTAATTAGTTTAAAGGGCATGGGGCCTAATGCTCGCCATCACTTACAAAATGGTCAATGAGGTTAGCCTGTAAAACCTGCCCATTTTGGATATCAAAAGGAAAAACAAAATAGCAAAAACCTTCAGCAAGACGACATAATAAAGTAATTACAACATGAACATTCGTATCTGCTGTAAAGCATTCACCCCTCTCCTCCTCCGAACAAGCTTAGGAAAGATGTCTCTAACATCATTGGGACTTGGGGCATTGTAAACATATGGCAAGGTGATTTTTGTATTGACTAACACCACCCATCTTTGCTCGTGACATATGAGAATTATTACATCGTTCATTGTAGAACAGTGTTTGCAAAATTGCCAGTGCGATCATCATTAGTCTTTGCGTTATCTTCTTAACATTTTAAGAAACAAGAGTTCCTATTGAAAAAAAGGTTAAGAAAGCCAAAGATAACAAAAAAATTAGAAAAGAAATACTAATTAAAATCTTCTGAGAACTCAAGAGTCAAGAAGTAGAAAGAATGAAACTATTAGTGTATTATTTAATATTACAGTTTAAGTATTGAGATAATGATACTAACCTTAGAGGGAAAGTTTATAACATTGAATGGATAAGAGTTTATTGAAAAAGTAGGTGTTTCTTAGTATGTGTGTTCCACTCGAATGTGATCAGGATCTGGGGATCATACTTGCAAGGTTGCAAGTGAATTGTGATTTGCTGCAATTCACAATTTTGTACTGACAGGTGAGCTTTTTGATTTTACACAATCTCTTTTGATTCTACACAATCTCTTAGGGGGAATCAGATTGAATGATGTGATTTGTGTATCAAGTCATAGGGTATTGACAATGACTGTTGTAGGGCCTATCAGCTACACTAGGTCTGGTAATATTGACAAGTTTGAGATAATCACCAGCACTGAAACATCCTCTTCTCCATATTCAACTGGAGATTATATTTACTATGCAGAGATAAATATGAAGATCCTAGAAGCGATCTCCCATGTAGAAAGACCATGAGTGAAATTTCATAATACCATAACACAATAGAAAATTATGAAGCAAAAATAGAAAATTATAGCAAACACAACAGAAAATACAACTCAACATATTTCACTACCTAAATACCTAATACAAATACAACTCATCATATTTCCCTTGTAATCACTTGTAAATAGAAAATTATAACAAACACAACAAGAAATTATGAAGCAAAAAAATGTATAAATGTGGGTTTGAGACCAAAGAGAAAAGACACATATCTGAACTGATTTCGCGGAGGGAGTTGAAGCAGAGGGATCGGCGGTGGCTGCAGTGATGAAGACAAAAGAAAGAGTTTGAGAGTCTAGGGATTTGAGAGAGACAGTGAAGGGAGAAGGAGGGGGGGGAATCGAGGGTTTAAGAAGCAGAGAAGGAATTGAGAGGGAGGGGAAATCGAGGGTTTGAGAAACATAGAAGAAATTAACGTACCTTGAACGTTGGCCTTGAGAAGGAGCGTCCCAGGGCAGTCGGAAGGAGCGATGCGAAGAGGGAGAGAGAGAGACCGAGGGTTTTTTGAGAGAGGTTTATTGAAAGGGGAAGTAAAGGGCGGCATATATTTTTAACTCCCGCCTTAGTGTTTTTATATTTTTTAACATGATTACCGACGGAAACCTCCGATAGTAATTACCGATGGAGATATTTTGTGTCTAATTGCTGACGGAAATAAGCAATTACCAACGGAAACTCCGTCATTAAATATGGTGACATTTCAAAGTGATTTTGCCGACGGACTTCCGTTAGTAATTTTAAAATTCCGTCAGTAATTGTCGTCGAAAAATTCCGTCAAGAATATCCGTCACTAATTAATGACTCACGGATCTCTGTTAGTACTTTTCAAATTCCGTCAGTAATTGCTGACGGGAAAATTCCGTCAGTAATATTCCGTTAGGAAATGTCATGTTTCTAGTAGTGTAAGAGTTGGTAATCAGTATATAATGTGTGTTTATATGAGTATTTCTATGAACTATTATTGAAGCATTAAACTCACCAATGGAGTTGATTGCGTTGGCAGAAATCTGTGTGTCCCGATTAAATTAGTGGTGTGTGTGCTGGTGCAAATAGCTTAAGTGGAATGGGTCATTGCCGACGTGCCCTTAAAGAAGTAACAGAGGGGAAGCAGAAAAAAATGAACCGAGAAGAAGACGGAGGGATGGCTTTCTGGGTAAGAGTGAGAGAGAAGGAGTATGTGCGTATGTGTGGTGACTAGATAAGGAAAGAAGGAAAAAATAATAATAAAGGAAGGGGTTGTACGGGTGTAGTGGGGTAAGGGGAGTCAACAAAAGGGAAAAAAGAAAGAAAGAGGGAAATGGGGAGGTGAGGTTGGCTGGGAGAAAGGGAGCTGGGTGAGAGAAATAAAAGGTATAAAGTAGATTGGGTTAACAATTGGTGATTAATTGTTGTTGAATAAGCCAAGCCCACATTTTAGAATTGGATGCGACGGGTGGAGGAAAGTAAGCAAAAGAAGAAAAGGAAAAAAATGGTGTACTGTGGGTATAAAATAGTGTTTGTTTATTAAAATTGGTTAATTATTTAGTTTTAGCAGAATGATTGTTAAAGTAATTTAGTTTTTTTAGATTCAGACAAGAGGAGTTGACGCTTCGTTCGAGGTTTGGTGATTTTGTTTCGTTACTCACAAGATAGTAAGGTAAGGGATTATACTTCTTTAAGTTATTTGATCGTCCAATTTTATTCGGTAGGTTTCCGGTATAATTTTATTGGCTTAACATTTTCTTTGTAAACACATGCTCGGCATATGCCGATATTTGTTTTGAACTCCGTCGAACCTATTTTATTTATACACCGAATTTTGAAATTTTTGTAACCATGTTTAACTTCTTTGAAATATCAACTCATTGGAAAATGGATTATATATACTTTTTGGATGTTTGACTTTGTTTGGAATTCTCCCGTGATCACTAAGTAAAATAAATTGTTACGTGAAATATGTAACACTAGTGAAACGATGAAATTATTTAGCACCACTGGACATGTGGTGAGGTTTTCCGGTTATACCTTTAGGCCTGTTGGGGCTCAGGCTCGTTGAGGTAGTCAGTTAGGTCGAAATGACCACTTAAGTGATCATGAAATCTACGTGTTTTCTTTGTTTCCAACCGGTATGGGACGGTTGGCGGTAAATGAGATATATCGTATTTGTTTTGAGCCTTATCTTTCACTTGGAATTCATGATTCGCATTTGTGTTTGATTTTACTATTTCTACATTTGGTTGATGCAATTATGGATCTTATTAAGCACAAGGCTGGTTGTCCCCCTCAAGTTTGTTCCTTTTCTTTTTATCAATAAAATCTAGAAGGGTGCCGCCCCTGTTTCTCAAAAAAAAATGAGTCTTATTAAAACTATTTGACTTTTTGGCGACATATATTTCTTGTGGTCAACTCCTCCTTAGAAACCGGAGGGGTTGTCTATGAACTTGCTGGGCATTGTTCGCTCACCCTTTTCTACTTTTTTTCAGGTCGTAAGTAAATGTGGGACCCTTTTGGGTTCGAGTGGACCTTGTGGAGGGTGACTTGTAGAAGAATAAATTCCTTAACTTTGACGTTCTGTTACGGTTATTTTAATGAACCATTATTTGTTTTGGGATTGGTGGAGCCAATTTCATCTTGGGATTTGTAATAGACAATAATGGGTTTTGGTTAAGAGAAATTGTAATGTTTTATTTTGGATATTTTGTGGTTTAGTATTTAGTAATGGTGACGTGGTCAAATTATGGGACCGCGTTGTCGGTACCGAGTTTGGGGCGTTACACATGGCCCCTAGTCGAGCAGGCAAGGCCTGTACCCGACCAGATTTAGACGGGAGTTGTATTGTCATAGCTCGATATCTTGCTAGATCTGCCCGCTAGGCCTGGTGGGTCCCACGTTGACTGACCCCGTGACTAGCACGTGATGATCGCTCGTGATCGGGTTTGGGCCGGGCACATCAGATACAATGATTAGAAGAAAGATTAATATAGCATGCCTCCATGAACCAACATAGGTAGGAGCGAAAGCTAGAGAAATACACAGGTGATAAATTCTACGATACCACTTCATTCGTCATTAAATTATGATCCTCTTTTTCTTTTTCGTCCGTCCCAAAATAATTGTCCAGTTTGAAACTTACTCTTTTAGAAAATCACTTTTACCATTTTTTCTTTACTTTTTCACATTACTTTAATTATAAGTCACATACAAATGGACTTTAAACAAGTCAATTGTTTTTTATTAATCCGTACGTCGGGTCAACGAGGACGATAATTTAGGGACAGAGGAGTATAAAAGATAGACATAGGAATCGAATTGACATTGTAGTAGATAAGAATCTAATTGGTAGATTTCGTGCATGTGTTATATGTGGTATCAGTATGGAGATTATATATTTGAGATTTTGTAGGGGTCGGATCAATGGACACTACACAAAGCAAAGACGACATCTCAAAAACTAAATAAAAACATATTTTATTGGTTGTAAAATTTTGTAACTCATCTAAAAAGAGTATAATTATAATCCAAAAACATTCTCTCTCGCATACACCAACCTAACACCTATTAATTGAAATAAACTTAAAAATGAAAATCTTGGACAAAAACCATAAAATAAATTGAATGAGACGGAGTGAACTAATAAAAAACTATTTGAAATTGAAATCACAAATATTTTAGACTAATAAGGGAAAATTAACACAATTTTTTAAAAAAGAAACAAAATTAAAAATACAAATATTTAAAATTACAAAAATTAATTACAAAACTTACGAACAAATTTTTTTTTATAAAAAAACTAAATCTAGGCCGGACAAAAATAAAAAAATAAATTAGAGATATTCATGGAGAAAAAAACAGAATAATAAAGGTGATAAGATCTCAGTAAAACAATAAATATATAGTAAAACAGTAAAATAGTAAATCTTAGTTAGGGCATATGCTTGTAAAAGTTGAGATTTAATCATGGCCGGTAATTAGTTGATTTAATCCTGGCCAATAGTTATATTTGGGAAAAATGAATCCTAACTAATAGTTAACTTTTCAGAAAGACTGAGCTAAATAGAAATATCAGTACCTAATTAGAAGATGCGATTTAAAAAAAATATACGGTGTCAATATATCTGATTTAGTTAATTGAAATAATAGTGCCTAAATAGAAAGTGCGGTTTTAAAAAAAATGTTACAGTTGAGGGTACATTGTTTCAAGTGATAACTGAAGGATTTGTGTTTTATAAGAGGTGACTCCTTAGAAGATTAATTGTAGGGTGTGACTTTGTAATATGAAGATAAAACATAGGGAGAAGAAAAATGAGTGATTGCTAATAATATTAATTGTAGGGGGTGATTTGTAATGAGGAAAGAAAAAATAGTGAGTTAAAAATGAATAACTACTCACACATATGAATGTGAGTGTGAATCTTAACCGTTAAATTTTTTAAGATTATTTAATCTCAACCTTTAAATAACCCTAGTCAATTATCTAACTATTTTATAATATATACTAGATTTCGTGCCCGTGTCTATGACACTGTATCAGTATGAAAATGATCAATGTATGAAATGAGTATGATGCAAATAAATTAATATATGCTTGAGATTTTGTAGGGCCGACGATCAAGGTATACTATATAAAGTAAAAACACATTTTATTGGATGTAAATTTTTTTAAATCATAAAAAAAGAGTATAATTAAACATTTAAAAGCATTCTCTCTCACACACACACACACCAACCCAACATCTGTTAATTGAAATAAACTTAAAAATAGAAATCTCAGACAAAAACCATTAAATGAATTGAATGAGACGATGTAAACTAATAAAAGACTATTCAAATTCAAAGTTACAAAGATTTCAGACCAATAATACAAAAATATTTAAAATTACAAAAATTAATTACAAAACTTACGAACAATTTTTTTTAAAACTAAATATAAGATGGATAAAAATTAAATTGAGATTTCAGTTGATTACGATAACAATCAATTAAGAAATTATAAACTAAATATTTGTAAAACAGTAAATCTAGGTTGCACAAATACAAAAGAATAAATTAGATATAATTAGAGAGAAGAAACTAGATAATTAAGGCGATAAGATTTAATCCTGACAAGCAGTTATGTTCGGTAAAAATGAATCCTGACCAGTAGTTATGTTTGATAAAAATGAATCCTGACCAGTAGTTAACTTTTCAGAAAATTTAATCTTGGCCAGTAGTTATGTTTGATAAAAATGAATCCTGACCAGTAGTTAAATACTGAGCAAAATTATAATATAAACTAGTATACGTGCCCGTGCCATAAGCACGGTGTCGGTATGTGAATTGAATGGTCAGGATAAATAAAATTAATAATTGACGGGATAAATTAAACAAAACACACAATTAAAGGTTTTATATATAATTCCAGATGAATAATTCAAACATAACTTATAACTGAGGGATTCATTTGCAACTCACATACTTACGAATCAATATAAACCACTAATTGTATTTAACACAATTCGATTAGGGCATCAATTAGCATAACTGTTTTATGAATTTTTAGCAAAGATCCACGATATCTAATTAGCAAGGGTTCTCAAGGTTGTCCTTGGCAATTTACTTATGATCTTCGGAAATGTCTGGATCTTCTGGGTAACAACAGTCTCTATCATGTATTCAGGGAAGGGAATTCTGTGGCGGATCGGCTTGCGGCTACAGCTCACAATATGCAATGTGATAAAGATTTTTCAGTGGTTTCTCAACTTCCGGGGGAGGTTCGTTGTGCCCTCCAGCAAGATGCTGTTGGTTTATCTTCTTTTCACAGACTTTAGTTTTTTTTTGTATTTCCTTTCTTTCGAGGTCAGGCCCCTTTGTCCCCCCTTGTTTGGGTAAGGCTGGTTGTCCCCCTCTAGTTTGTATTTTTCTTTTTTATTAATAAATTCCTGCAGGGTGCCGCCCATGTTTCCCTAAAAAATAAAAAATAAATAAATAAATAATAATAATAATAATAATAATAATAATAATAGTAATAATAATAATAATAATAATAGTAATAATAATAATAGTAATAATAATAATAATAATAATAGTAATAATAATAATAGTAATAATAATAATAATAATAATAATAATAATAATAATAATAATAATAATAATAATAATAATAATAGTAGTTAGCAAACTTGCTTAAACTTAAACCAACGTATTACAAGCTAATTGAAAGGCGGACACGTAGAAGTAACTATTATATATGTTAAAAACTTGTGTAAAATAATCTTACGTATATTTATTGTAAGATGAATCATCTTTATCCGATTCATCATGTATTAATGGATTAAACTGTAAAAGAATAAGACTTTATCTTACGAATTAAAATCAATAAATTTGTTTTACGGAAAACTAATGAACATTTTCTATTAGTATGATTAAAATAGAGACAAGACACTCATTCATTGATTGAGACATGTACACATTTATATTCAACATGTTTACACTGTTGTCAAGTCTTCATGAGCAAGATCAGACCATTATAACGCAAACATGATCATCATTGCATCAAGGTGCATAAGCAATTTTGACCGAGGATGGTGGAGCGAGAGAGAAATGGTTTTACAGAAATATATATTTTTTATTAATTAAATTGTATTGAAGCAAAACAATAACGACGAATAACCTTAAAAAATGAATTATAACTATTTAATTAGAAATACATCAATATATCTATAATATGATAAAAGTCTGAATTTATTATACACATAATTTATTGTGTTATTAAGTTTGATTTCCTTCTTTATCTCATATTGTAAGGGCAAAATAAGCATGACTTATTTTGGTCTTGTTTCACATTTTTTGGTCAAAATATGATTTTTGATAAGTTTGTGTTAATTTAGGACTTAATATATTTTATTAGATTTAGTTTAGTTATTTTTGGTAGCATAATCTTTTTGTAGATTTCAAGTGCACATATTTGGTAACAAAATCTTAGCATAAATCCTAGTCTAACCATGATTCTTGACCACTTTCATATTTGGTAATTAAATCTCATCCTAGTCTAACCATGATTCTTGACCACTTTCATATTTGGTAATAAAATCTCATTAGATTGGTAAGTTGTTGATTTTTTCCTTAATAACTAATCATTTTCCTTGTAGTAGACTTTGACCGCTTTTTGGGTGTGTGTAGGAGATGCATACTATATATTCGGGAGCTGGGATTCGGCCTTCTTCTGAGCTCCCAGAAAGAGAACAAAAACCATAGAGGGTGCGCTCGGATCCGAGGAGTTTCGCCAGCTTTGCGAGACCGAAGTTCGGTCGAATGTGTTATCCATTGCAAAGCAACATTGGCGCACATCGAAGTTACAAGCTTTTTGTGCTTCCCTGCTTTGTTTAAAGGAGGCTGATTTTGTTTCTTCCCACGTTTTGTTTAACTTGTTTATGTGGGGTTTTTATTCTCCAAGATTCATTATCTTGTGAGAATATTTTTGTGTGATTTCACATAGTTTTTGTAAAACAATTCATCGTTTTTAGTGAAATCTTTTTAGCCATGAGGCTAGATCTACAAGTATAAGCTTGTAGATTGTTTGGTAAACTTTTGTGATTAATTTCGTGTTTTAGTATTAAGTCTTCCGCTGTTTTTGTTATTTTTTTATCTATTGTGACTTCCATTGTAGCTTTCTAACAAGCTACATTAAATCTTTGAGAATCCTAGCTACTCGCGTTCTTTCAATTGGTATCAGAGCCTCCTCTTGACATCACTAAGAGTAGATTCTGTTAGTAGCCATGATGGATTCCCAATTTGATAATTTTGTTCTTCCTAATACTTTGAGAAATAAGGGTTTGTATAATGACTTTCGTTGCTTTAACTCTTCTGTCTCTGAAGAATGTGCAGAATCAGAATCAGAACTGATGGATGCATATAAGGAATTGTACAATGATTGGGAAAAGAGAGTTTGTCAAGTTAAGTTATTTAAAAAGGCAAATGACTTGCTGAAGAAGGCTAATGAAGATCAAAAGGAGAACATTGCTAGACTGGAATGTTTGCTTAGCAAGAAAGATGTGGAGCTTGAAGAACTGAAAGAAGAACTGCTCAAAGCTAATGAGACCGTTGAAAAATGGAATTCAAGCCAACACAAAATGGATGATATGCTGAATTCTGGTAAGTCAGGTATTGGTTTTGTTCCAAAAGTGTTTGTGAGAGAAGGTGAAGGTACTTCGAACCTAAAAATTTCAAGCAAAATTTTCAAAATCCAAATTTCTTTGAAAACCGAAATCAAGAAAGAAAAATTTTGTGTGTCATTTTTGTCATAAGCACGGACATATACAACCTTTTGTTTTTCGAAAAAGGCTATATATGAGGATGATGTTAGGCACTTTCTTGGCAAAAATCGATGCAACATCGTTATGAGACCCATGCAAGACCAATGCAAAGAACATTGGAAGTCACATTGGAAGACTCATCCGAAGTCACATCGAAATCTCATCCTCAGAAAAACCAAACTAAAGTTTTTAAACAGATGTGGGTTCCTAAGGGTAGTAATGACAAAGGCAAGTCCAAATACTGTGAACCCTTTGATATATGTCCTGGTGCTAAGCGGTTCTATGAAACCATTGATGAATACCATGATGAATCTCCTCCAAAATCTTCAGAACAAGCATCTGAAACCAAGTAGAATCAAGACATGATCGTACAACCCCGCATATTCTCGAAAGTTCAGCCAATGTGATTCATGTGTCACCCAATGTGTCACCCAATGTTGCAACATCTGCAGAACACATTGGGCAACAAACTTGGCGATTCGAAAGCTTGAGTCCCGAACATTCGAGAATCAGTCCCGAACATTCGAAAAATCAGTCAATTTGAATGGTTGCAGCCATGACATTCCTAGCCGTATTCAGAAAAACCATCCAATCTCTCAAGTGATAGGTGATATTCATGATGGCATATACACAAGGAGAAGAGGTAAGGTTGATTCTCAAAAATTTGCATGCTTATCAAAATATTTTTGAGAGAAGCCTTAAATCTTTTATGGATGCTCCAAATGATCAAAGATCATGGAGTACACATTGATGTGTTAACCTTGTTTTTTGATAACACATATGCATTTTGCTTAGTACAAAAATCCAGTTCATCATTCTCGTACAAAACACATTGATATAAGACACCATTTTTTAGAGACTTGGTTAAACATGGAAATTGTTTGCATTGTACATGTTGGGACTGAAAATCATCTTGCTGATATATTTGCCAAGTGTCTTGTTTTTGAGAGATTTTTCAATCTTTGGAAATCTCTTGTGTTTTTGTGTGCCATATGATTTTACACTTAGTTAATTATAAAAATAAAAAAAAATCAAAATTAGGCATGATTGCATTTTGTCTTTAGAGGGCACTCTAGATCAATTGACTCACATGTATGTGTCTTTTGTTGTTGCTTGGGAATTTCATTCAAAATCTGTTGTGATTTCATTGTTATGATTCTCTCTCTCTCCCAGTTCTTGAGTATGTTTGAAGTCCACAAAGGAAAGAGCTACCTTTTGAAATTTTTGGGATGCTGCAATTTATCAAAGTACTATGGAACTTAGGTTCTCATGGGTTAATCTTGAGAAAATTGACTGTCCTTAATTGAAAAAGTGTGAAAGCTACCTAACGGAAAAGAGCTACCTATGAACAAGGTTGTGGCACCTTTCTTTTGGGACTATGAATCCTCGGATTTCATGGGTTGATCAAAAAGTTAAGTGGCTTCCCTTGGTAAATAGTGTGAAAGGTTCCAAGTGGCATGTTTTTATAGCTTGAAATAAAGTAGAGCTATATTCCTAGGGAAATAAAGTACCTATGGATTTTTGTTGTGAAAAATTTACGATCGTGGGAGAGATATCTGGTTGAGAATATAAAAAAAATGCAAAATTAAAAATAAAATCACAATTTTGGCGAATGCATCTCCCAATGCAGCTACATTAGGAACTACATCCTTTTGATCTGGTCTTTTATCACTTGTATGTGATTGCATTTTTTTTTATTTCTTTTGCCTAGCTTTTAGTCATCATGTTTTTAAGCATAAAATTTTAGGACATGCATTGTTGGCAATGATATTCAGCTTGGTGAAATTTTGTCCTAAACTCAAACTGTGCAAATAAATTTCCAAAAATCTCCATGTTGAAAAATATTTAGTGGTTGTCTAATTTTTGTGGGAATCTAAGAGGTATTGAATTTGGATACGATGTACTCAGTTATTGTTAGGGGTATGATCAAATCATGGTGAACACTTGATTGTGTTTTTCAAAATCTTGGATTTTTGAGAGTTCCTAAAAGATTGTTTATCCCTCTTCCTTTTCCGGTCAAATAGGGGGAGAGAGATCAAGTGTTTCTGGTGATGATGATGATTTTATATGCTTGTAAGTGCATCATTGGTATGTTCTGATTTGTGCTTAGTAATGGTTTCTGATTTTATACCTTGCACAAATTCAGGGGGAGATGATATTTTCTAACCAATGCAGGTTAGATGGTTTGATTGGTGTTGAATAAACACTTGTCTTTTGATTTGGCCAGAAAGGTTCAACAAAGGGGGAGATTGTAAGGGCAAAATAGGCATGACCTATTTTGGTCTTGTTTCACCTTTCTTGGTGAAAATAGGATTTTTGATAAGTTTGTGCTAATTTAGGACTTAGTATATTTTATTAGATTTAGTTTAGTTATTTTTGGTAGCATAATCTTTTTGTAGATTTCAAGTGCACATATTTGGTAACAAAATCTTAGCATAAATCATAGTCTAACCATGATTCTTGACCACTTTCATATTTGGTAATTAAATCTCATCCTAGTCTAACCATGATTCTTGACCACTTTCATATTTGGTAATAAAATCCCATTAGATTGGTAAGTTGTTGATTTTTTCCTTAATAACTAATCCTTTTCTTTGTAGTAGACAGAATGTTTTTGGGTGTGTGTAGGAGATGCATACTATATATTCAGGAGCTGGGATTCGGCCTTCTTACAGAGCTCCAGAAAGAGAACAAAAACCATAGAGGGTGCGTTCAGATCCGAGGAGTTTCTAGTGTAACCCTAATTGTAAATCCCCCTATAAATATGTGATTTATTCAATGGAAAGGCTATGTCATTATTCCTAAGCTTTTATCAGTTTCTACATGGTATCAGAGCTCTGCTCCTAAAACCTTCTTCTCTTCCTCTAGCCGCCGCTCTAAACACCCCCTACAATGGCTAACGGAAATCACTCTTTCACCGTCAAAAACCCTCTTGATCCCACTCAAACCTTCGACCTCATCAATATCTCCCACCACAACATCACCAAACTCACCTCTACCAATTACATAGCTTGGAAACTCCAAGTTGAGGCCACCCTCATTGGCTATGACCTCTACAAATTTGTAGACGGGTCACACCCATGCCCGCCTCCCACTGTCCTCACCAAGGATGCCCAAACATCCAAGGACGTCCCCACTCCAAACCCTCACTACCAGCCTTGGATTCGCCAAGACAAACTCCTATTTGGGGCTCTTGTTGGCTTCCTGTCTGCTCCCCTGGTTCCTCTGATCCAACAGGCCGCCACTGCTCGTGAAGCATGGGACATCCTGGCTCATACCTATGCTCGCCCAACTCGCGGTCACATTAAACAGATCAAAGATTACCTCAAGCGAGCAACCAAGGGAGCTCAGTCGATCACCGACTACATGCAGTCTGTCAAAAGTCGGGCTGATGAACTCGCTGCTCTGGGCAAACCTCTTGACCACGAGGATCTCATTGAGACCATCCTCGGTGGTTTAGATGATGACTACCCCCACATCGTGGATGTGGTTGAAGGACGGGATACTCCTATATCGTTTGATGAGCTTCATGAAAAACTCATCAATCGCGAGCTTCTTTGAAGCGCCTCGACCTTCGTCCTTCTCGCATCCTACTTGGCAACCTGCGCACCAAGGAGCAACTCGACAGCTCGGTAATCCTCCTCGCAAGCTCGGTATCAGCCGCCCTCGCAACCTCGGCCACCTTCCCAACCTTCGACATCTGTTCCTCGGCCACGCGGCCGTATGCGGGTAAGTGTCAAGCATGTGCCAACAGGCCACTCGGTTACTTCGCTGCCCAAACTTTCAACGATCGCCACTACCTCTATGCCCGCTACTCCCAACTCGGCAAGTGGCTCCAAGTGGCAACCACGGGCTCACCTTGCAACCACGGCAGACACGGGGACACTAAGCTGGCTACTCGATAGTGGTGCCTCTCATCATGTCACTAGCGACGTCGACAATCTCTCGCTACACTCCACTACACCTGGGCATGGATGACATGGTCATTGGAGATGGTTGGTTAACTATCTCCAAAGCGGTTTCTCCTCCCTTCATACACCTCACACACTTTTTCCCTTCATAATGTTCTATTTGTTCGACATGAAAAAAGAATCTTATATCCATATCTCAATTTTGCATCTCTAATAAAACCTCTATTGAGTTCTTACCAACTTCTTTTCATGTGAAGGATCTGGCGGCGAGGGAGAATCTGTTGGCCAGGACGCCTAAGGGCGGTGTGTATGAATGGCCGACCACGCCTCCCGCCCCACCCCTCTGCTTGTGTCAGCTCCAAAGTCTCTCATCAGGACTGGCATCATCGTCTTGGCCATCCGTCTGGTCCCATCCAACGTCAGATATTATCTAGCCTAGGTTTAGCACTAGACACTGCTCGCACTCCTATTCATTGTAATGATTGTCTTTCTAATAAAAGTCATAAAATTCCTTTTCATCAAAATACTATCGTGTCTACTCTCCCTCTTCAAACTATTTATATTGATGTTTGGACTTCCCCCTTTCCCTCTAGTGATGGGTTCAAATACTATGTGATCTTTGTTGATCACTATACCCATTACATTTGGCTTTACCCGCTCAGACTCAAATATGAGGTTTCCACCATCTTTCCCAAATTTAAAGCCTTAGTGGAAAATTATTTTAAAACAACCATAGTCACCCTTTACTCGGACAATGGCGGCGAGTATATGGGGCTTGCAGGGACTCGGCTTGGCCGCTACTGTCGCCCATGGCATCTCTCACCTTACCTCGCCCCTCACACCCGGAACACAATGGGTTCTCGAGCGTCGCCATCGCCACATTGTTGAGACTGGTCTCTCCCTTCTCTCTCGTGCTTCTCTTCCGCTGCCTTTCTGGTCGTTTGCTTTCCAAACCGCGACCTATCTCATAAATCGACTACCTACACCCACCCTTGCTCGCCAATCTCCCTGCCAAAAACTTTTTGGCTCTCTGCCGAACTACGCCAAGCTTCGTGCTTTTGGTTGTCTCTACTATCCTTGGCTCTCCTTACCGTCCCACAAACTTCATTGCTCGCTCCACTCCGTGTGTCTTCCTTGGTTACTCGCTTACTCGGAGTGCCTATCTACGCTATGATCCGAGCACCACCAAGGCCGTACATATCGCGTCATGTTCGCTTTGTCGAGTCCACCTTTCCCATGTCCACCCGGCCACCTCGCCGAAAAACCTATGATAGTGTGTCTTGGCTACCCCCTCATGAACGCTTGGTCCCCTCATACACACCATCGGCACGCTCTGCCCTCTGTGGCTCTCGCCACTAATCGAATTTGGTTGATCTCGGCTCACCCACGCCCAACCTCCCACATCGCCATCAGGGGATACCGCACATGCTCCTTGTCTCGTGCCCCTTGCTCCACCCTCCTCGGCCACCAGGCACCGGCTCGCCGAGGATTGCACCTTATACTGTTGCTCGGCCCTCCTCGGCAACCAGGTACCATGCCCGAGGATCACACAGTGCCTGCAAGTCATGTGCCCGCTACGTTGGTTCCCATTCCCGCTGCTCCAGCTCCTGTGCCCGCAGGCACATCCTCTATAGTCACTCGCTCCAAGAACAACATCTTTAAACCGAAGCTCAAAATGAGTCTGTCGGCTCGGCTAGCGATGGACGGTGAACCCACATGTGTTACTCGGCTCTCAAGGATGTGAAGTGGCGTCGAGGCCATGTCGAAGAGTTTGATGCCCTTGCCGCAATGGGACTTGGGATCTAGTCCCTTAGGAGATGCTCGCAATATCGTTGGTCGTAAGTGGATCTACCGTATCAAGAGACATCTTGATGGTACTGTTGATCGCTACAAAGCTCGCCTAGTAGCCAAGGGATTTCACCGGCGACCGGGGTTGACTACCACGAGACTTTCGGCCCGGTGGTTAAACCGACCAGCTTCGTCTTGTTCTCTCATTGGCTGTTTGTCAAGGATGGGATCTTCGTCAATTAGATGTGAACAATGCCTTTCTTCAAGGCAACCTGTCCGAGGAGGTATTCATGGCTCAACCGCCTGGGTTCACCGATAAGGACAAACCTCAACATGTGTGGCGACCGCAAGGCTATTTATGGTCTCAAGCGAGGCTCCCCGAGCATGGTATAATGAGTGCGTCGGTTTCTTCTTGCCTCAGGCTTCCAAAACTTCGATGGGCGACACATCATGTTCATCCTTCGCTGCGGGCACCATCATCTATCTCCTTGTGTATGTGGATGACATCATTGTCACTGGAAACCAGCCCGCTGGGGTTCAGACTTTCATCTCTATGCTCGCTACTCGCTTTTCTCTCAAGGACCTTGGTGATCTTCACTACTTTCTTGGGGTTGAAGTTGTTAAGCGCCCAAGTGGTCTTCTACTCTCCCGGTGGTATATAGGCGATCTCTTTGCTCGCAGGCATGACCGATGCTCGCCCGGTAGCTACGCCTCTTGCTACCTCGCCTACCTTGACTCTTCACACGAGCCTTTGCTCTCGAGAATCCGGCGAATTTAGAGCAATGGTCGGCAGCCTTCAGTATCTGTCTCTCACTCGGCCGATGATGTTGCCTTGCTGTCAACAAACTCTCCCGATTCATGCATAGGCCGACCAGCGCTTTGGATTGCGGTCAAACGAGTTCTTCGGTATCTCTGTGGCATAATTGATGCGGGCATCCTCCTTCATCGCCAGTCTCCCCCTGCTCTCCATGCCTTTACTGATGCCGACTGGGCTGGCAACAAGGATGACTACACATCCACCAGTGCCTACATTGTCTATCTTGGCAGCAACCCGATCTCCTGGAGCTCCAAGAAACAACGCACTGTAGCTCGCTCCTCGACTGAAGCTGAATACCGGGCAGTGGCTGCCACTGCGGCTGAGGTCAGGTGGATTGTTTCTCTTCTTAGCGAACTCGGTCTCGCCACCTCGACTCAACTAGTCATTTACTGTGACAATGTGGGCGCTACGAGTCTTTGCTCTAACCCGGTTTTTCATACTCGCATGAAGCATGTGGCTCTGGACTTTCATTTCATTCGGCAACAAGTTCAGGATGGGCTTATGCGAGTTTTCCATGTCTCCTCGGCCGATCAACTAGCTGATGCTTTGACCAAGCCTCTTGTCGCCAACGGTTTCATCACTTACTACACAAGATTGGTCTCTCCTCTCGGACGTCCATCTTGCGGGGGCATGTTAGAGAATAATATCTTTTAATTATTCTTGTTGATTTGTAATGAGTAATTAGTGGTAATTACCTTGTAGAGTTCTTTCCTAATTGTGTTACCTTCCTTGTATAGGTTTCTTGTATCCTACTCCTAGTGTAACCCTAATTGTAAATCCCCCTATAAATATGTGATTTATTCAATGGAAAGGCTATGCCATTATTCCTAAGCTTTTATCAGTTTCTAGATATGATACTACGAATGATTGACCTTAACTTTTGTTTGACATTCATGCTTAGGTTGAAATTATAAATAATGGTTTGTTACTTTTTTTTAATATTTTAATAAACACACTTTTGTAGGGACATCTTGTTTTTACATAAAAGTAAAACTATAAAAATTTTAGAATACATATTGGCTGAAGCTAGTATTTAAGTTCATCATCTTTTATCTTCTATAAGACCACAAATTTTTAACGTATTAAATATTATAAAACAATTTGATCTCGATTTATTAACATGTAAAATGGACAATAAAATTAAGATTTTGATGGTGTTGAAATATTTTATTATATTAAATTCGGGTCCGATGGAAATCAAAAAAATATCTATCTATTTATTCTTCTTTATATTTTTATAGATTTGTCAATGCATTGCTTTTACTTTTTGTCCATTTCATTAGATGGGTAATTTAGTTTCAAATATATCAATAAGTTGTCTCTACAATTGTGATGATGATTTAAGTTCATTAACTAGTATTTTGATATAGTTATATTTTCGTGATCAAGTTTTTTTTTTTTTTTTTTGGTTTTGTGATTTTTTTGTCATCTAGATTTGATTTTCTCGTTTTTACTAATGGAAACAATAATATTCTTTGGATAAGGACTTTGTCTCAAACATTGTTTACATTCAAAATTTAGTTTTTACAATGTGATGTCCAAGTTTTTTACTGGTTAGTTGGTAAACAAAATTACAATAAAATATTGCTCCTGTTGACTCTCATAGGTTCTAGATTTGGTTGAGTCATTTTCTGATTCTATTGTACAGTGGCTAATAGGTTTACGTACCGATTAGTGTGGCAACTGTCTTAGAATCAAGGATGTTTAGAACTGTTTAGTGTTAGTTAAGGTGCGGACAAGCAGGCTTCAACAGCAGCCTTGGAAGAACAGCAGACTTTGAAGTCTGCTCAAGAGCGAAAAATCAAGACTAGCCAAAACATGAGATTATGTCACATAACGTCTAAATTAGATATTTCTTGAAATATCTAGTCAAAATATCTTCATCGGATGTCACACAAAAGAAGTCAACTACATACTAACAACTGTCCAGTCTATCTCCTGAAACATGAAGTCTGAAGACATTACTCTTTTTGGCTAAGAAGACTTTCACAGCTGCAACGCCTGCAACCTAAAACCTTACTCTATTTGGGAATGTCTTCTCGCACACTTTGCATCTCGATGGCGTGCCTCATACATCCCCAAAGCGCCGAATTGCATTCAATGCAATAGAGCGTTGACACGCTTTACTCGATCCAACGGTCCAAAAGATCTCTACGGTATTTATTCAAGTTTTGAAGATCGAAAATACAACTCTTGCGCATTAAACATTCAAGTTTCATCTTCAACACTCAAGCATTCAAGAGATCAAAAGGACAAGAACTAACACTTCACCAAACTTCACAAGATCTGCCAATCATTACTCCATTTCAGCTTCATCTAGTTTGCTTTTAAAAACTGTTCTTTACTTTAGCACGTGAGAGAACAATTAATCATTAATTGTTTCTCTCACCATTATACACTTGGTTGAAAACTCATTTTGTACACGATCCATTAGAGATCTTACTTATAAACCTAGTGGATAAACAAGTGCACCTTTTAAAATCCAAAGCTAACCACTTTGGTAGTGGACGTAGTACTATTCACAAGCATATTCTAAACTCGTGCCACTTCTATGCGATACTGCTGCTTCTATATTTCTATTAGCTGCTTATACTTAACAAGAACCACTATTTGAATTTACTTAAGCAGCACCGTCGATTTCGAGAACCTCCTTAGTTTTCATTGCATTAACACTTCTAGTAAAATCCTTTTAAGAAATCATTAAGAAGTGTTTGAAAAAGTTTTTATAAAAACACAACTAGGCTATTCAACCCCCCATTCTAGCCTAGATTGAGCCTACTCGGGACCAACAATTGGTATCGAGCCTAATTCTTTGAAAATTCATTTTTCCAAGATTAACCTCTTCATGCGATCCTATGGCTCACTATATCTTGCCTACCTGAATACCACGTCCCAAAATTGGACGAAGGCCACTTCGAAGTCTGGAAAGATAAAGTTATGAGATACATGAACTCTATTAACAACCGTTTGTGGCAATGTGTTCTAACAGGTCCTCATGTTCTAATGAAGCCCAACCTACTTGCCGAAGTAGCCAGTGGACCTCCCGAGATACCTAAATCCATGAATGAATGGACAGACGAAGAAAGGAGGCTCGTTGAACTCGACAGCAAAGCTATACACATCATATCCAGCTCTGTCGACACAAGCACATATCAACAAATTATCAGATGCAAAACCACCAAGGAAATGTGGGAAGCCTTGGTGGAATATCTTGAAGGAGATCTGCCCACCAGAGACAACAGAAAGTATAACTACATTCAACAATTCGATTCCTTCAGAAAGGATCCTAAGGAGACTCTACGACAAGCCTACGACAGATTTTGTGAGGTAGTAAATAGTTGTTATTCCTTAGGAAAAGAATATAGTGTTAAGGAAGTAAATATGAGATTTCTAGCTTCTTTAGGAAGTTTATGGCATGTTAAAACCACTGCTATAAAAGAGTCCAAAGGCTTGAACTCCATGCACCTCAGAAGTTTGTATGCGAGTTTAACTGTCTATGAGCAAGAACTACTTCAAGCTCAAGAACAGGACAAACATTTTAAACTTCCTTCCTTTTCTGCTATCTCTCAGGAAATTCCTGCCCAAGAAAATAAACCATCTACTTCTTCAAATGAGAATGAAATTCTCTCTAACGAGCAATTTGCCATGTTTGTTAAGAAGTTTCAAAAGTTCTCAAAATTTAACAAAAAGAAGGAAGCAAACCAAACCGACTTTCGAGAAGTCTCTGAAAGCTCACAAAACAATGAGTTAGTTTGCAACAACTGCAGGAAGCCTGGTCACTTTACTTCTAAATGTCCTAAGCCAAAATATGAAGCTTATAAAAGGAGACCTTCTAAATCATTTTCTAAACATAGAGGTCTACTGGCTGAGGACTTAGAAGAAAACCATGTATCCACTTGGTTTGAAACTGATTCTGATGAGGATGATAGTGATGACTCACCCGAGCAGGCACACATTTGCCTTGTTGCTCTAGAGTCACCTCCCACCTATGACTCAGATAGTGAAGTTAAATACTCTCCTTTTCAAGCTAACATTGAGCAACTTTCTGAAGAGCCTTCAAAAGAAGAAATCCTCAAGGATGCTCAGACATGCTGAGGAATTCAATGAATTTGAAAGGCCTATGTTAAGTTAGCTAAAAATCATGAGAAGCGAACCGAGAAATCCATGCCGAAGTCGAGTTAAAACTCTCCATGGAGTCCAAAGAGGCGGGGAAAGTATCAAGTTAAAAGAAGATAACAAGTTTCTCAATGAAAAGGTTGTCTTATTTATTGATCATGCCAAAGAGATATCTATCGAGAAAGATGAGTTACAAAAGACCATCAACTCATGGAATAACTCAACGACGCTTTGATCAAATTCTAGGAGATCTCAAGCTCCTCGATGCATAAAACTGGCTAGGATTCTCACGAAAGCACTTGGGCGCAACCTCGAGCAGGGAAAAGAACATTTTACGGTGCAAAATAATATTCTGCACAATATCGGAAGCTAACAAGGGTAAACAAGGAATTGGTTATCTTTACTCCATATAAATACCTAAGGTTCAAATTATCAAAACATTGGCAGCTTTAAAAGCAAAGCAATCATCTATTTGGAGAAATACGCTAAAGGTAGTGTAGACTCTCAAGCGGCCCTCCACGGCACCTCGTGAAAGCAAAGAACATTGTTTCAAGGCCTGAAAGAACTCCAAACCTATCAGATTCATCAACGGTACTACCGATGGTCTTCTTTGCTACCCAGAATGTTGATACCAAGCTTAAGGTAAAATGTATGAGGTATCAAAGTCTACTACCGACAAGTATACTTTTGCCAAAGCAAGACAGTCTGAGTAACTGAAGCCTCGCGATGCCCCTAAGCTTCGCTGTTAACAAGATTGCTAAATCAAAAATCTTTGTTAAGAAAAATGTTCAAAAAGCTTTTCAACACCAGCATGATCAAACAGGACTTTTGTAATTTCCATCAACTTGCCTTTGCAAATGTTTAGGCCACTTGGTCCATGAATGTGCTGAAATCCATCATGAAGCCTAGTGGATCCTATTCCAAAATTGACAGAAGTATGGGTTCCAAAAATATGCTAACCATTTGGACCCATAAGAAAAATAAAGGGACCTTGATTTTCTTCCTCTACATCTCGGGGTGCTAAAAGCCAAATTTTGCTATCAAGTTCGGAGAAATAAAGATGGCATGGTATCCTGGGTCACATATGACTGGAATCTTGCTCTTCTAACATCTCTCAAAAGCCCTCCACTATCGAGACAATGCTAAAGGAAGAACGATTGGCTATTTGATCTATCATTCGAGGAAATCTCTCCAAACGAAAAGTTCTCTCTAGTAGAAGGCTTGAAACATAATCTTCCGAGTATTTCAATTTTGTGATAAAGGACTTATCTTCAATTCTCCTAAAACAAATGTGATATCAAGGATCTAGTCTCTAATGCTCAACCTTGGTA
>CM028377.1:183290965-183339988 GCA_013146195.2 Codonopsis lanceolata
AGAAAAGCTATACACATCATATCCAGCATGCTTCATTAATGCACATATCAACAAATTATCGATGCAAAACCACCAAGGAAATGGGAAGCCTTGGTGGAATATCTTGAAGGAGATTCGCCCACCAGAGACAAATGTAAAAGTATAACTACATTCAACAATTCGATTCCTTCATAAAGGATCCTAAGGAGACTCTCACGACAAGCCTACGACAGATTTTGTGAGGTAGTAAATAGGCATTTATTCCTTAGGAAAAGAATATAGTGTTAAGGAAGTAAATATGAGATTTCTAGCTTCTTTAGGAAGTTTGTGGCATGTTAAAACCCTTTGCTATAAAAGAGTCCAAAGACTTGAACTCCATGCACCTCGAAGTTTGTATGCGAGTTTAGCGTCTATGAGCAAGAACTACTTCAAGCTCAAACGGGACAAACATTTTAAACTTCCTTCCTTTTACGCTATCTCTCGGAAATTCTTTGCCCAAGAAAATAAACCATCTACTTCTTCAAATGAGAATGAAATTCTCTCTAACGAGCAATTTGCCATGTTGTTAAGAAGTTTCAAAAGTTCTCAAAATTTAACAAAAAGAAGGAAGCAAACCAAACAGGCGGACTTTCGAAAGTCTCATCTTGAAAGCTCACAAAACAATGAGTTAGTTTGCAACAAGCTGCCAGAAGCCCGGTCACTTTACTTCTAAATGTCCTAAGCCAAAATATGAAGCTTATAAAAGGAGACCTTCTAAATCATTTTCTAAACATAGAGGTCTCTCGGCTGAGGACTTAGAAGAAAACCATGTATCTACTTGGTTTGAAACCGATTCTCGATGAGGATGATAGTGATGACTCACCCGAGCGGGCAGCACACATTTGCCTTGTTGCTCTAGAGTCACCTCCCACCTATGACTCGATAGTGAAGTTAAATACTTCCTTTCAAGCTAACATTGAACAACTTTCAAAGAGCCTTCAAAAGAAGAAATCCTCAAGGATGCTCGGACATGCTAGAGGAATTCAATGAATTTAGAAAGGCCTATGTTAAGTTAGCTAAAAATCATGAGAAGCCGAACCGAGAAATCCATGCCGAAGTCGAAGTTAAAAACTCTCCATGGAGTCCAGCAGAAAGTATCAAGTTAAAAGAAGAGAACAAGTTTCTCAATGAAAAGGTTGTTACCGCCTTTATTGATCATGCCAAAGAGATATCTCATCGAGAAAGATGAGTTACAAAAGACCATCAACTCATGGAATAACTCAACGGCGTCTTTGATCAAATTCTAGGAGATCGAAGCCTCCCTCGATAAAAACCGTGCTAGGATTCTCCGAAAGCACTTCTGGCGCAACCTCTGAACAGGAAAAAGAACATTTTACAGTGAAAAATACTATTCCTACACAATATCAGAAGCCTAACAAGGGTAAACAAGGAATTGGTTATACTGCTACTCCATATAAATACCCTAAGGTTCAAATTATCAAGAACAAGTTGACGCTTTAAAAGCAAAGCAATCATCTGTTGAGAGAAATCGCTAAAGGTAGTGTAGACTCTCAACGGCCCTCCACCAAAGACCTCTCGTGAAAGCAAAGGCCGTTGTTTCAAGGCCACAAAGAGTCTCCGCCAAACCTATCGATTCATCAACAAGACACCATGATGGTCTTCTTTGCCACTACGGAATGTTGATACCAAGCTTAAAGGTAAAATGTATGAGGTATCAAGTCTACTACCAAGAAGTATACTTTTGCCAAAGCAAAGACCGCCGAGTACTCAAGAAGCCTCACACGATGCCCCTAAGCTTGTTGTTAACAAGACTGCTAAATCAAAAGTCGTGTTAAGAAAAATGTTCAAAAGCTTTTCAACACCCAGCATGATCAAACAGACTTTTGTAATTTCCATCACTGTACCTTTTGCAAATGTTTAGGCCACTTGGTCCATGAATGTCTGCTGAAATCCATCATGAAGCCTAGTGGATCCCCTATTCCAAAATTCAGGCAAGTATGGGTTCCAAAAATACGCTAACCATTTGGACCCATAAGAAAAATAAAAGGGGACCTTGATTTTCTTACCTCTACATCTCGTGTGCTTCATGGTCGCCAAGTTCGAGAGAAGAAAGATGTATGGTATCTAGACAAGGGTCGCCAAGACATATGACCTGAGAATCTTGCCTTCTCTCTAACATCTCTCAAGCAAAGGCCCTCCAGTCATCTTTGGAGACAATGCTAAAGGAAGAACGATTGGCTTACGGATCCATCATTCGAGGAAATCTCTCCATAGGAAAAGTCTCTAGTAGAAGGCTTGAAACATAATCTTCTGAGTATTTCTCAATTTTGTGATAAAGGACTTATCTGTCAATTCTCCTAAAACAGATGTGATATCAAGGATCTAGTCTCATGCTCAACCTTGGTAACTGGAAATAGACAAGGGAATGTCTATGTGATAGATTTGAATGCTTACTTGCAAGGTCGTTAGTCTATGTCTTGTAGGCAAACTCGCTCAAGACAAAAGTCGGTTATGGCACAAAAGACTCGCCATTTGAACTTCAAATATCTGCTCTAAGCTATCCAAAGAAGGTCTAGTTAAAGGATTGCCAAAGGTCTCTCGCTGATCATGATCGTGCTTGTAAAGCTTGTCAACTGGAAAGCTTTCAAAAACGCTCTTTCAAGAGCAAACCAGACTCGCAACATCGAGACCTCTCGCAACTTCTCCACATGGATCTCTTCGACGCTCACTACTATCGCCTATGGTGGTCACGATACACGCTAGTAGTAGTGGATGATTATACAAGATATACTTGGACAGAGATGATGTCTTCTAAAGACCACACATACGATCTTCTCACGCCTTTTGTTCGAAGACGCAAACGCAAAAACTTGATGAAATCGTTGGCGTTAGATCGACAATGGTACCGAAGTTCACAAATAATGGAATAGCAAAGTACCGTGATGATCATGGCATTGGTCACAATTTCTCTCAGAAGAAGGACACCACGCCAGTAACTGTGTAGCGTAAAGGAGAAACATAACACTTATCGGTCGCTTAAAACTATGCTTGTCGAAGCAAAGCTACCCAAACATTTCTCGGCGTAATGCCAACACACTTGCTTCACTCGTAACCGATCTTTGATCAACAAATTTCACGGTAAAACACCCTATGAACTTTGGAGAGGTAAAGCCCCAAACATTGGATTTTTTAAAATCTTCGGCTGCAAGTGTTTCGTAGTCTACAATGGTAATGACTACAGAAGCAAATTTGATAACAAAGCCGATGAAGGTGTATTTCTGGGCTATGCTTTACACTCCAAGGCTTACAGGGTTTTCAACAAAAGATCGTTAAAAATAGTTGAATCTGTTCATGTCTCATTTGATGAATTTGATTTATTAGAGCCACACGTGGCTCCAAATGTTGCTGATGATTTTGTTAATGTTGAGACAGGTACATCCCAACCATCATCCTCTCATACACCTAATCCATCTCCAGCAACTCAATCAAATATCCCTGACCATCATCTCTTATCAAATGGGTCACCAGAAGACCTCAACCCTGCTCAAGAAAACTCAAATCCAGAACCCTTTGTTTTTGAACCTGAAAATCCTTTTCTTCAACTTACCTTTGAATCAAATTCTGAACAAAATACTCATCAAGACACAGCTGATCTTCCTCCTAGTCCTCCTTCTGAACCTCGTCATGAAGAAACAGCAGTAAGTCATCACATTCCTACTGTCACAAGAACATGTAAAGACCATCCAATCTCTCAAATCATTAGTGACATTCATGTTGGAGTGCGGACTAGAAGATCTTCCGTAAATGAATGTATGTTGTTTTGTGCCGCATTCGCTTTCGTAAGATGAGCCAAAGAAGATTGATGAAGCTTTACAAGATCCAAGTTGGTCGGAAGCCATGCAAGAAGAACTTCAGCAATTTGAAAGATGCCAAGTATGGAAGCTAGTCCCAAAACCTACTGATCATACTATCATTGGCACAAAATGGGTGTTCAGAAACAAGAAGGATGAAGATGGGAACATCATTAGAAACAAAGCAAGACTCGTTGCACAAGGATATCGCCAAGAAGAAGGAATCGACTATGATGAAACCTTTGCTCCAGTAGCAAGGTTGGAAGCTATCAGAATCTTCTTAGCCTATGCTACATACAAGGACTTTGTGCTATATCAAATGGACGTCAAGAGCGCATTTCTCAATGGTGATCTTCAAGAAACGGTTTATGTTACTCAACCTCCGCTGTGGAAAAAGGAAAAGAGACTCATGTCTACAAGCTTAAGAAGGCTCTCTATGGTCTTAAGCAAGCTCCTCGTGCCTGGTATGAAACTCTATCCAAATTCTTAATAGAACAAGGATTTGTGCGAGGAAAGATCGACACCACTCTCTTCATTCTCAAGCACAAAGGCCACTCTCTGCTGGTGCAAATATATGTCGATGATATCATCTTTGGATCTACAAATGAGAAGCTGTGCAAGCGATTCGAGACACTCATGACTGGAAAGTTTCAAATGAGTATGATGGGAGAACTCACATTCTTCTTGGGTCTTCAAATTCAACAATCCAACAAAGGAATATTCATCAGTCAATCCAAGTATGCTAAAGAACTTGTCAAAAAGTTTGGATTGGAAATGGCAAACACCTTTGATACACCAATGGCTGCTAAATGCAAACTTACAAAGGACTTACAAGGAAAGAAAGTTGATATCACCCACTATAGGGGGATAATCGGATCTCTGCTCTATCTCACCGCCAGACCGGACGACATAGTGTATCTTTGCTTTGTTGGGTATGTGCTAGATTTCAAGCAGATCCTCGTGAGTCACACCTTCTTGCAGCCAAAAGAATCATTAAGTATGTATCAGATACCACCAACTTAGGCATCTGGTACCCAAGGGAATCCTCTTTCAACTTAGTTGGCTACTCAGATGCCGACTATGCTGGTTGTCAAGTCGACAGGAAAAGCACTAGTGGAACTTGTCAATTCCTAGGAGACAAGCTTGTCTCTTGGGCTAGCAAGAAACAAGCTTCGGTTTCAAATTCCACCACCGGCAGTACATAGGCCGGTAGCCGCCAAATCGCTTTGGATCAAACAACGCTTGGTGGATTACGACATCAAAGTAGCTGACTGCCCAATCATGTGTGATAACACCTCAGCAATCTCGATCACCTACAACCCCGTGATGCATTCCAAGACAAAGCATATCGATGTTCGATATCATTTTCTAAGGGACAATGTAGAAAAGAGGAACATTAGCATGAAGTACATTTCAAGCGAACATCAATCGCGACATCTTCACAAAAGCACTAGAAGCAGACAGGTTTGCTTATCTAAGGGGAGAGCTTGGTATGCTTGACCCAACTGCTTAATTTTAATTAAAATTTAATTTTCATCATAAAATTTTTTGAGCAGACTTGACAATTTCTCTTAAGCAGACTTGATATTATATTTAAGCAGACTTATTTCTTTAAGAATAAAGTCAAGAAGTCATACAGTCACTGGAAGACAAAGGTAAGTTTTCTAAACTCGTAGTTTTAGAAGGTTAGTTATGATGAAAATTGAAAGGGACTGATTTCAAATTTGGTTGAGATATTCTTCAAAAAGGTACTTTTTCTCTCTCCTAAAGTCGTCACTCATTAAGTCTTTTCAAGGAAAAGGCGTCTGACTTAAAGTCCTTTCACAAGTCTCTATGACTGATTTCACGTCTTTTCATTTATAAACCCTCAACCGCCAAAATCTAAAATCACAAAACTGTCTCTTACTCTTCTCTCTATAACTCCTTCTCTCTACATTTCTTCCTTCCTTTCGCACTGTTAGTGAGTAAAATTTGCAGAAACATTCTTCATTTCAGTAGTCTTCCTCTGCAAATCTTCTTCAATGGTAAGACGAATCTAACCTTAACTCACTCTAAGGTGTAAGCATGATTTTATATACCTTCACCTGTAAATCCGCCATTGTTGTCTGTACATAGAATTTCTTGCTCAATATTTCTTTAAATTTTATAATGTATTGCTCACTGCTGGGATTAGCTACAGATTACTGTCTATTAACCATCAATTTCAGTTTTCTGTGTGAGGTTCCGCCTGTCTAAGACATTTCATGTGATATCTTGAAAATTTCTAGGGCTTAATGGTATATTTTGCTTAAACTTCGAGTTTTCGAGATTTTGCCCTAATTGTTTACTTGAAATTCTTCAGGTTGGATCTTCTTCTACTTCTGCTATTCCTGAACAGGCTCAAAGCTCAGATCTAGACATTCCCAAGCTGCCCCCCTCTATGTATCATCCGGGAATGTGCATTGATGAACCTTCTGTTCGAGCATATGCCTCTGGGGTGAAAATTGTTGATGACCTGAACCAATCTGGAATTCTGCCTCTATTCATGTTAGAAGATGCCGACTACAACAACCTTCTAGCGGAAGAATTCTTCCAGAAGGCCATTATCAATGAATCCAGAACTTCCATCTCGGCTGTTGTCAGGACCATCTCCATCACCATCTCTGCATCCAGGATCGCCAAGACTATCGGCGTTGAATTCGACGGACCTACTTCACTCACTGATGCTGAGAAAGCCTCTGCCTGGTCTTACATGCGCGGGGAGAACACCCCAAGGGAGGCTCAAGCAAAGATGAAAAGAACACTGTTCGAAGATGACGTCTATTTCATCAGCCATCTCTTCGACAAAAGTCTGATTTTTAAGAATGGCACTCATGACGTGATGACTACAGACCAGCTGGAATACACTTCTGCTGTCATTCTCAACATTCGACTTAACTGGGCACAGATCCTTTTCGAGCTACTATGTGATGCTGTTGATGCTGTTAAAGCTTCTATCAAGCAGAAGCGGCCATTTGTTCGTCTTATCAACTCTCTTCTTCGCTCAAACAGGTCATTCCTTAAACACCTAGTAAACTTTGAGAAGAAGAAGGTCCTGAAGTCCATCCAGTTCACCAGCACATTCATCATCAACCACCAGAAACTAAAGAATAAGAAGAGAGCACAGCAAGGTCTCCCTCCTCTGCTCATAGTCCATGCTATGAACCCACCTCCTCTTGTGATCCTCAAGATCAATCCAGAGACAATGGTGGATGCCTTCATGGCTAAGCAGCTAGACAAGAAGCTCCAAAAGGAAGCTGCTGCGGAGGGCTGCTCAAGCAAAACCGTCGACCCTGCTCCCTCCACAACATCCAAAAAGAAGAAGACTTCTTCCGTTGAGGAGGAGCCTGTTGCCAAGAAGAGGAAAATCTCTTCTTCCAGCTGCTCCGCCGCTAACCCCGCCTCCAAGTCAAAAAGAAAAAGAAGACTGCTGCTCCTCGCCTCGTGCTGTTGAGATCCGAACTGCACTGCTCCACTTCGCTCTCGAAAACGTAAGTCCAAACACACCAAACCTTCTGAACCTTTCATTCCATTTATTCCTCCTTCCTCTCCTATCTCTTCTTCATCTCCCTCTCTTACTTCTTCAACGCCTCCCTCTCTTACCCCTTCTTCTCCTACTTCCTCATCAACCCCTGCTGTTGTTGAGGAGGAGCCCATCTCTCCTGTTCCAAAAAGGAAGAAACACAGGCTTCGCAAGAAGTCTGTGGTTCCAACACCTTCTTCTCCACCTTCTCTTACCCTAGACACCATTCCTTCTCCACCCTCTTCTCCCGAACCTATCTCCACTGTCCTTCCCGACTCCTCTTTAGCCATCATTCCTGTTCCCGCAAACTCTTCTCCTTCCTTCTCTATGCCAGAAAACTTCTCCTCTCTTGATCCTCACCTATCCACTCTTCTCTACCAAACAGCTTTCCTACCAGAAATCTTCCCTCCTATATCCCAGTTCATTACCCCCATTTCCATCTCTGCTGACTTATACCAGATTCTGTTTCCCTCTATCTCCTCTGCTACTCATTCTTTTCTCTTTAATCTCACTTCCATCTCTGATCTTCTATACCCTTCTGTCTCCCCTCCAAATTTCATTCTTTTACCTGATTATCCTTTTCCCTCCTATCTTCTAGAAGCCTCTTCTTCCTCTTCTACTTCCTCCAATGTCAGTAGCTCAGACACTGACATTGAACTTGATTCTAAACCCTCTTCTCCTCCAACTACGCCTCGCTGCCACCAACTGCTTCCTCTTCCTCCTCTCCAAACTCTGCTCCTAACCCTTCTGAAACCCATATCTCAATCAATCTTAACCCTTCTTACCTTCCTTCAAACACTACTGACCCTGCTCTTCTCGACCTCCTTCGCACCAACAATGCCAACCTAGAACGGCTCAACAACACAGTCTCCTCCATGGCCCAGCAGATCGAAGTGCTTAACTATGGCTTAAATGCCACTCATGCTACAATCTTCGATATCAGAAAGATTGTTGATCAGCTGGTGAACGATACCGCTCAAGCCTTCACTACTCATCGGTTTCTCATTCAAGACCAGCAGGAGTCTCTGATCGGCATGCTTCACTCTCAGCAGATCAGCATTCGTGATATTTTTGACGAGCTCAAGACCGACTTGGCGCGAGCTGTCATCAACAGACGTGAGGTTGCTGACTTCACTGCTGTTCGCCATGTCGAACGTGCCAATGAGCGAGCTGCTGCTGCAGAACAAAGGCGGGTTGCTGCCATCAGGGAGGAGAGAGCTACGCACTTTTTGAATCAAGCTCTTATTGAAGAACAGAACAGACTACGAGAACGCCTCAATGACAGAATCAGAATCTGGGTTGGTGACTACTTAGAACGTCGACGCACCCAACCACATCTATTCTGAACATGTTGGTATTCCATTCTATATTTTTTTGATTCAAACTCTGTTGTTTGAAAAACTTCTGCTGTTAAACAGCCTGTTTAATAACAGATGATTTATGTTTCTTTTAAGTTTAAATTGCTCTATCTTATCATGATCTGGTCTATTTAAACTTCGCGTTTAAATCTTTTTATTTCATGTGCTTATTTCTAAAGATTTAAACTCTGCTTTACTTTGTACTCGATATTCATGTTTTTATCTTGTAAGTACTTAGTCTAGCTATCTCTCTACTAAGACTTCTGCTCTAAGAGGCATGTCTGCTCTTCTTAATAAAAATCTTTAAGACATGTTATTATCTCAACGCATGATTCAAAGTCTGCTAGTAGCTGAGATGATGACATCAACCAAATAGGAGGAGATTGTTGACTCTCATAGGTTCTAGATTTGGTTGAGTCATCTTCTGATTCTATTGTACAGTGGCTAATAGGTCTGTGTACCGATTAGTGTGGCAACTGTCTTAGAATCAAAGTTGTTTAGAACTATTTAGTGTTAGTTAAGGCGCGGACAAGCAGGCTTCAACAGCAGCCTTGGAAGAACAGCAGACTTTGAAGTCTGCTCAAGAGCGAAAAATCAAGACTAGCCAAAACATGGGATTATGTCACATAACGCCTAAATTAGATATTTCTTGAAATATCTAGTCAAAATATCTTCATCGGATGTCACACAAAAGAAGTCAACTACATACTGACAATTGTCCAGTCTGTCTCCTGAAACATGAAGTCTGAAGACATTACTCTTTTTGGCTAAGAAGACTTTCACAGCTGCAACGCCTGCAACCTGAAACCTTACTCTATTTGGGAATGTCTTCTCTGCACACACTGCATCTCTGATGACTGTGCCTCATACATCCCCCAAAGCGCCGAATTGCATTCAATGCAATAGAACGTTGGACACAGTTCTCTCTGCCTCAGTCCAACGGTCCAAAAGATCTCTCTGGTATTTATTCAAGTTTTGAAGATCTGAAAATACAACTCTTGCGCATTAAACATTCAAGCTTCATCTTCAACACTCAAGCATTCAAGAGATCAAAAGGACAAGAACTAACACTTCACCAAACTTCCTAAAGCTGCAGATCTGCCAATCTTTACTCCATTTCAGCTTCATCTAGTTTGCTTTTAAAAACTGTTCTTTACTTTAGCACGTGAGAGAACAATTAATCATTGATTGTTTCTCTCACCATTATACACTTGGTTGAAAACTCATTTTGTACACGATCCATTAGAGATCTTACTTATAAACCTAGTGGATAAACAAGTGCACCTTTTAAAATCCAAAGCTAACCACTTTGGTAGTGGACGTAGTACTATTCACAGTACGAACCACTTCTAAACTCTGTGTTCTGTCTGATCTGTTTCTATATTTCTATTAACTGCTTATACTTAACAAGAACCACTACTGAATCTGTGCGTTACTTGAGCAGCCTACCGATCAGTTCAGAACCTCCTTAGTTTTCCGCTGCATTAACACTTCTAGTAAAATCCTTTTAAGAAATCATTAAGAAGTGTTTGAAAAAGTTTTTATAAAAATACAACTAGGCTATTCAACCCCCCCTTCTAGCCTAGATTGAGCCTACTCCAGGACCAACAGCTCCCTCTGTCCCAAAATATTTGACGTTTTGAGAGTGTTTTTTTGTTCCAAAATAAACGATACTTTGTAAATTTTAAGGAAGTTTTTCCATTTTTTTTTATCAATTATACACATATTTATTGACTCTATAACTCGTGTTGGACTCTTTGGGCCAAGAATAAAAAGATACATCATTAATGTTTGGATAGGGACAGTTAGTCTTTACATTATGTTTCCTTGATTTATGTGAAAAGCAGCACATCGTCATATATTTTGGGACGGAAGGAGTAGTTGATTTTTCTTAATACAAAAACAATTAGAATTTTGGGGATTGAGTATTAAATACTGAACAAATAGTGATATTTTTACAAAAAATCTAGTTCGGATTTGTTGGAACTTGGTTCGTTGGTTAATGTTCAAGGGTTTTTATGTTGGACCTACATGCTTGGGTTGAAATTAAATAATAGTTTGTTATTTTATTTTTTTTATGTTTCTAATATTTGAATAAACACACTTAGAGTTATCTTAACGGGCTTTGCCCGCCTGGCCACCTCTTAGGGACGAATTGGGCTGATGAAATAGAGGACCGTTTTGGAGTGGGCCTCACAGATTACAGGCTTTTGTGGATGGGGGTAGGGTGGTGACGGGCATCTCGCAATTTCTCAATCTTTTAAAAAAGATAAAAGACCACAGCCACAGGAGCAAGGAGCCAGCAGTCAGGCCAGGCCATGAGGAGGTGGCCTAATGGCTCATTCCATTCATTCAGTGACTTGTCTAACATTGAAAACCTAAAAGTAAAGTAAACCGAGATTTTAAGATGACAAAATATCAAACGATTCAAACCCTCCTCCAATCTCTTCCTAGTTGCTTTAGGAGCTTCTAACGCTTCCGTCTTTGTCTCTGTTGACTGCGGCTCGTCAGCTTTGGCTCTACGCGTGTCTCTCTCTCTAAGACACTCGGTGCTCTGATATCTCTCTCAAAAATCAACTTAATCAGGCCATCCTGCTTCCAGATCCGGCACGATGGCACCGCCTCTAACTATCTGTCATAACCTCACGGACTCACGACACTCACATGTATCGCTCTGCTCTCGCCTCTCTGCCTCTCCCATATTCGCCCAATCGTCTCCCTCCCCAGTCCGTACCTAATACCCACCTTCTTTCATTTTGGATTCTAAAACTACCTTGTTTTTGGAATGCCGGGAAATGAACATAAACTTAATCTCTTTTGTTCAAAACCCTAAAGAAGTTAGACCTCAGTTTGTCAGTCGCTCATCTTTGAGTTATTGTAGCAGGCAAAATATCAGCTCTTTTGTCCAACAGTTCTTAATGGTTTATGTTGTATACTTGTAATTGTTGTTGTAGTAGGCTAAAGCAGCTCTTTGCCTCTTGCCTAAATATTAAATTTTAATAATAATTGTTTAATTTGTTTATATCCATTGTCCAACAGTTCAAACAACAAATCTATCATAAATTGAATAACTGATAATATAAAAAATAAAATAAATTTAATTTTTGCGGGTATACCCGTTTTGCTCGCAGCCCTACGCGGGCTGGGCTGGGCTAGGCTATGGTTTTTAGGGATTGTCATGTTTGTGGACAAACCCGCCTCACCCTATTGATGTGTGAAAAAACGCAACTCGGGCAAGAATACCTAGCCGTATCAAGTAATAAAGTGTAAATAAATACGAATTATCGATCCTACAGAGAATGTACGTAATTTTCACTCTAACTAAGTACCAAAATTAGGCTAACTGATTATATTTGAGCGAAAAGAAAAATAAATTAAAAACTAAAAATATAAACAACCTAAAAAGCTATTAAAAGTACACTAATGCGAAAGTGGTTTGGTAACAACAAATCAAGATTAAAAATATAGGAATACAGTATTTCTAGTCTAACCGGTGTCTAATTTAATCCTCCTTTTACTTTTTTTTTTAACTCAAGTCTTGGTAATCAGGTGCACTAAATTATTCATTACGGGCTCTCACATCTTATAGCAAATCTAGTTACAACTCCTTGCTACGGGCTCTTGCATCTTATAACAAAGGAGAAAATAGTCGCATGTTTAAACAAGCACCCAATGACAAGCTCCTCTCAATCTCACGTCATGCAAATGATTATTGTGATTTTCGGAATTAATAGGACGAGCTCTTGCATCTTATCATATAATTCTAGTGATCATCTAATGGTTCACTACGCCATCAAAAGCATGAAGAACACACAATAATAACCAAGTACATGGGTAATACTTCGCAAAAAGAAATTCTCTCTAATTTTCTACAAATTGGTTAACTACGGGCTCTCACATCTTATAGTCGACCCTAATCTTCCCGTCCTCGCAAATGGCTAAGGTGGTTCGAGCGCAAGCAAAACAAGTCTCACAATAGCTATCGATGAGTGTCATAAAATCACCAACTATTAAATTGATTGGTCAGAAACATAAACGTATCTCTCGCGGATCCTAAACATTTCTATAATATCCAATTATTGGCCAAATAATTAGGAGCATTAAACCCACAAAATAATAACCAAACATGAATGTGTACTAAATAAAGAGAGAGATTAAATTAAATCACTACATTGGACATATAAATTAATTGCATTCCATAGATAAATTAAGCACAAACCAATTCAACAATTACAAGATTAATCAACCCAAGAAATTACAACAAATATCTCAAAAGATAGGTTGAAAGAGTTAAACCAAATGGAGAACGAATCCGAGGTTGAAATATTTTGTAAATGCATCATTGACCCTTTACTTGATGCTCCAAACCTTCAAAAGTGATCAATCAATGGAGGAATGAAGGGATTTTGGGGAAGAGGGGTTGCTGCCCCCTTTTAGGGCTCAACAGCCCGTATATGGGGGGCTTGATTTTGATTTAGGGTTGTTTGGGAGATAAAAGAAAAGGGATTTGGAGAGTCTCCAACAATAGGGGAAAAATAGGGAGAACAAATAAGAAATAGGGGCTAAATTGGGAACAAAAGAAGGGTTGGGGATGACATGGAGCAGCCAACCCAGCAGAGGGACATGCGGGGCATCCATGTGTCAAATGGGATGAGAATGTGAGGTGAAATGGGTGGATGAGAATGTGAGGTGAAATGGGTGGATGAGAATGGGCCGGATGAACATGGGTCAGGACCTAATCCAGAGAAAGGACGCAGGTCAGGTCGGTTTTGGATGAGTGGATAGGCGGGTGACACGTGGCTGCACTAAGGGGATTACAACGCAAAAGGTGAACAAGTTTCTGGATTGGTGCAGGCCTTCCCTGAGCATTGAGAAGTTACTCCGGTGCCCCGAGATTCTTCAGAAAGAGCAATGCCATCTTTCCCCCTTTAGGTATATCATTTAAGTCCTCTGTTAGCCTCCGTTAGCCTCTATTTTCCTTGGAATACTTGACGGCCTTAACGAATTTTGATCGAATGATCTGTAACTAAACTTTAAAGCCCAGAATTGCCTCAAATTTCATGCTAAACACCATGAATGCTCGATTATGCATAGAAACTTACGTTAAGCACAAATACACAAATAATAATATTTCCAAGGCATAATAACTAAAAAATAGCACAAAGTAAATGGAAATTCGAGGGAAAATTTGTGTAGGAAAGTGTCTCACCATCAAACACATCCAAACCCTATCACCAGGTTCAAATACCAATCTAACATATCTCACTTGCATTACTCAATGACTTTCCATGAATGACATCACATATGAAACATTAAACACAACAAGATCATCATAAGGAATGTCAATGAAAGATATTAATAAGTATAATAAGATAATATGCAATATGGCATACCAACTCATGTATCCAAATATGTCATGACAAGTAAATCCATCAATGTCTATAATCTCACTCATCAAGTTATCACAACTCGATGTTCCCTCACGAAAATCCTTTATATAACCACAATCACCAGGTTTAAACATTAACCTAGTAAATCCCCTTTTTAGCACAACCATGCTCAACATCAAAACTTTATGCAATCCAAAACATATACTATTAATCATGCAAATCAATAAAATGATTATATATGACAAGATACTACCATAATCAAATCTTTCGCTCCTCAACTTACTTAATTCCTCGATTTGAAACAAACAATTGATTTCACCAAGTTTAAAGATCAACCTAAAAACTTTCATCTTTTACAAATCCATATTTATCAATAATGAATCATGCAACGATAAGAAATTACAACCATAGTATAATCTCAAGTATAAACATCCTATATGCTCAAAAATCAGATCATGTGTTAAAACATGCTTATAACCATCAACATTATGAATTTCATCACCTTTCCAAGGTTTAACATGCTTAACATGAGTTGTCTCTTTCCATGAATCCATATGTAACTCATGCAATCCATAAATCTTGTGAAAGAATAATATAACATGGAAAACAACATCTTCTTTGAAACATGCATCAACATAACTCAATATAGAAGAATGTTGCATGTTCTCACGTATAGGACTTACACAATTAGGTAATTTAGTCACACCATGCAAACTCATCAATTCAACACCTATCAAAGCATTATGGAACACATCTACTATCTCATGGTATGGCTTAAGATATCCTATATTAAGATTCACAATAATATCATCATCATGCAATGAACTTGTAAAAAGACGAATTCTAGTTCTATTCAATGCCCAACTAAGAGATTCCCTCTGAACTTTCAATAAACAATGCAATCGTAATGACTTATCAACCAAAGTATCATCCATGAATGGACCTACATACACATGGCTAGGAATATGCAATGTCGATTTTGATTCATTATCCATGCTTTTACTAAGTTTCATCCAATCATTTAAACCATGGTGACTAACTAAACTTTGCAATTGGAACTTCATTGGCATGTCAACTAAACTAACAACTCCTCACATGAATAAGGAATTCACAAGACTAATCAAATTATCACAAGTAGCACTTTTAAAAATTCTGAATTTCTTATCAAATCCTTGGTGCTTAAGATGTAATAATTTAGGTGGCTTAACAATTTTACACATGACACAAGTGTCCACTAACCTAGTCAATTATCCAAACTCAACAACAACTCTATTGAGCTTGTTATCAATGTCATGATGCTTAACATGCAACAATTCACCACACAACTTGTTCTTCCAAAAAAGATTAAGATCATACCTTTGAGAAAATGTAGGTTCTACAACAATCTCCTTACCTTGTTGGTATTCCATCTTGAATCTCACAATTTCTTTTGGTGGTGCCTCTTGAAAAGTTTGTGAAAAAGAAACAATAGACTTTGGTAATACAACATTAACTTGATTAGTATCAAAATTTGCCTCAATTTCTTTCTCTTTCTCACACTCTTTCTTTTTCTCACACACGCTAATTTCCTCTCCTTTTGCCCGGTTATCTCACATCTTTCACTAGTATATAAAACCGGCCTCTCACTCTTATTTTCACTCAAGCTCTCCTCTTACTTGGCTATCTCACAAAACTCACTTTTATATCTAGCCAAACTCTCATTATTTTCACATGACCTCTCCTTTTTATTGTCTATCTCACACTCCTCACTTTGCTCTCTAGCCAAACTCTCTTTATTTTCTCTCAAGCTCTCACTTTTTAAAGGCTTCTCTATATTCTTTTCCACACTAGTGTTTCTCTCTTCACTAGCTATTGAACTTAACATCATAAAATTCTCATAAGCTTGTGTTGGAGTCAATGGTACAAGTTTAATGGTTATTTGATCATGCACAAAAGAATGTCCTTTTGTGCTGTCATCATAAGTAACACTCTTCTCAACTTGCTAAGGTCAACCTAGCAATAAATGAGTCTGTCGTATTGGCACCACAACACACATCACCTCATCTTGATATCTCCTAATCTTGAACTTCACAAGAACTTGCTTGTTCACCCTCAACATACCTCCTCCATTCAAGCATTGCAACTTGTAGGGTTTAAGATGCTTGGTTGTAGGTAACCCTAATTTCTCAACCATGGTCACACTAGCAACATTAGTACAACTACTTCCATCAATGATCACCCCACAAATTTGCTCTTGCACTTTGCACTTAGTAAAGAATATTTTCTCCTTTTCAATTTCTTCAACACTTGGAACTCTCAATTCTAACATCCTCCTAACTACCATATTGTTTTGTCTCTCATCACCTATTGGTAAAGGTTTATAAGAATTTTTATCACCCTTATTTTTCTCCTCTTGTTTTAATTTTGTGTTTTTAATTTGCAACTGAAAATCCCCCCAATATTTCTCAAAATTAAATTCTTCATCTAGTCTACGTCTTGACACATCATTAGGTTCATTACCTCCCTCTCTTGTTCTTTTCCATTCTTTCACTACGAATTTTCCCAATCTCCTCCATTAGATCCTCCTTTTGCTCCCTCATAGTTTTATGTAAATCTCTCACAAAACCTTCCACATAAAGTCTCTCATATCAAAGGTAGGAACATCATTCTCACTTGTTTTAGACATCGTGTACCTGCAAGAAATTTTATTAGCAAAATCATCTCATCCACTCCCTTACGTGTATCGCTCAATTAATGTCACTCCTCTCGTGTTTACCTACTCTCCCTCACTTTCAATTCCTCCAAGTTCTAAAAGAACTAAGCAATTTAATATTGATTAACAAAGCAAGCAAATCCACAAACTCAATCAATAAGAAACACGTGTAGAGAAAAGAAAATTAAGAGTAGAATTTCAAGGATGATTGGCTCAACGATTAGTTTGTAAAAAAAGATTCAATTTTAACTTTAGAATCTAGATGGGTTGTCCCAAAAGAATAATACCATAAAAAAGTTTTTTTTACTGAAGTGAATAGTAGCAGCAGGTTTTTTTTTTTTTCGGATTCCTTTTTGTATAGGCCGAAAGTTGTTTTCTCTCCTTTTTTTGTTGAAACTTGTTGTGATCAATAACAAAAGCAATAGTAGGGTTTTTTTAATTTATAACCCTAGAAGTTTTATGGTTTGAAATAAAAAAACAAAACACGAATTTTTAAAAGAACAAACTAAGATTAATGATCCTAGTTTGAAGGAAGAAGAGAATCAAATAAATGAACAAAATAAGAACAATTTAAGTAAGATAGATTATGGAAACAAAACTTAACTCTAATACCAAATGATATGATTCCTAGATGCGTACTCGCGATGGAGGAATCAAAGAGCACGCAGCACGGCAAGCGAAGAACGTCAATGAATTGATGGATTGTGACACAATGCTACGGTTCGTTATTGAACGTGGTACTCCGCGATCCAATTATGAGACGAACACGAACCTTGGTATAATGAAGAACGCCACAATAGGGATGAATATCCTATTGATAAGTTTGGGTTTCGATTACTTAACCTCTCACCAAATAATCACAAGTTCAATGAAGAACAAGGAGGTTTTGAAAAACACTCAAAAACTATATTAATCAATAATCAGAAAAGTGTCTACAAAACAATACGCCACAACCCTTATTTATATGGGTTGTGAATCCTAAACCTAAAAGTAAAAGGAAAAGTCTAAGTAGAATCAACTTAGAAAACTACTTAGAATCAACTTAGGAATCTACCTAAAATCCACTTAGGAAACTACTCAACTACTTAATCTATGTAGGCAACAATTAGGTAAGTTACCTAATCCATTTAAGAAACATTGTTGTTTCTCAATTACATTTTGATTTACATCTGTTCATACATTACATCTGTTTTATACTATAGTGGCTAATTGGGCTGCATATCAATTAGCGTGACAACTATGTATAAAACATTGCTATAGGATAGTTTATAAGGCTTCACAAGTTCAGCGGAAGACTTCAGCCTTCCTTCAGCGGAAGACTTCAGTATTGCTCCAGCAGCAGACTTTGTCTGCAGACGCTCAAATGCATAACGTGTCCAACCTACCAAAAAACTTAGTGGATTAATTCAAACATTATCTTTTACTATTTCCTATTTGAATTGAAAATTCCCCAAACTTCTCAGACATGCTTAAAACATATTTCAAGAAAAGCTGGAAGACTTTTACCCTCTGAACAGTAATAAAGCAGGTGAACAGACTGACACTTGTAGGTCTGATATTCTGATTATTCGGCTACCAACTCCTGCAAACAACTCTGCACCACTCCCTGCTCAGTATCAGTGAGGACGAATTCTACAAGACAGCTCCATGCATTTAATTCATTTAACCTAATAGAGTTGTTACTCTTCGTCTTCTCCAACGGATCTCTGAAATGCTCCTGCTATAAATACTTCCATTAAAGACTGAAGAAAAACAACATTGTCCGTCCTAAAATGCTCTGAAATTCTACAAATCTAAGTCTATATACTCAGTGCATTCTAGAGATCATTAACTGATCAAGAAGTCGTCGACAACAAACAAAGAAGATCTGCCTCAACATTTATTTTAAAGCTTCTTATTGTTGTCTTCCTTAAAACTATTCTTCTGCACGAATTGAATATCTTGTTTATCTAGATATTCAATTCCCAAACCCCCAAACATAAGTCAAATATTTTATACACGATCCATTAGATATATTCCTTGTAATAGAACTACTGAAAAACATAGTGCACATTTTAAATTCAAGGTTGACTGCCTTGGTGGTGGACGTAGCACTCTTTAAAGTGTGAACCATCTCAAACACTTGTGTTCTTTCCTTACTGTTGATTATACTCTCATACTGTTTTCAGTCAGGACTACCGATAATCCTTTATCGATAGACTTAAACTGTCTTCCTTACAAGACTTCCGCTACTTCAATCTCTTTGATAGATTGCAAGTGCTTGTTTTAGGAACAAGCTTGAGAAAATTTTAAGTGTCTAATAAGCTATTCAACCCCCCCCCTTCTAGCTTATTAATGTGCCCTTTGGGACCAACAAACATAAATCCTCCAAAATAAGGAAAATCTATAAATCTCGTTTTTTGTAAAGGCCTAATTTTCAAAGTTACATTTTGGCCCCCCCTAAAGTCTTCCTTTATGTGTTAAAAGCTTCCAAAGTCATTGTATGACATTAACGAACATTTCTTGAGTCTTCAAGTCAACTTCCATGAAATATAAGGCTTCACAAGACATGTTTGAATTTGTAGAGTAGCCATTGTAATAACATGAATCTCCAATAAATCCACGAATTAAGTTTGTATAGAACTCTTGAATCTTCCAATCATACTCTATGCATTTAAAGGACTTCATTTGCTTTCTTTCACACTTGATATTTTGTTCAATCACGAACTCTTCATGCTTGATCATCCTTTCTTGAATCTTCCAACTCTCGAACCAGTCATCACATGTCTCATCCAAACTCGAGCTCACTAAGATCACATCACTTTGTATCAATATTAGCATAAAGGAGCAAAAATTAAATCATTCCCCGGCAGTGGCGCCAAAAAAAAAAAAACTTGATGTGCGAAAAAATGTAATTCGGACAAGAATACCCCGTCGTATCAAGTAATAAAGTTTACATAAGTACGAGTTATCGATCCCACAGAGAATGTACGTAATTTTCACTTCAACTAAATACTAAAATTAGGCTAACTAATTGTATTTGATTCAAAAGAAAATGAATTAAAAACTAAAAAATATAAACAACCTAAGAAAGCAATTAAAATTACACTAATGTGAAAGTGGTTTGGTAATAACAAATCAAAATAAAAAATATAGGAGTGTAATATTTCTGGTCTAGTAAGTGTCTAATTTAATCATCTTTTTACTTTTCTTTAATTCAACTCTTGATAGTCGGGCTCACTATATTATTCACTACGGGCTCCCGCATCGTATATCAAATCTAGCTACAACTCCTTGCTTACGGGCTCTCACATCTTATAACAAAAGAGCAAATAGTCGCATGTCTAAACAAACACCCAATGACTATCTACGCACGATATCCTCTCGGTCTCACGTCACGTAAACAATTATTGGGTTTTCAGAATTAATAGGATGGGTTATCGCATCTTATCCTATAATTCTAGTGATCATCTAATGGTTTGGTACGCCATCAAAAGCATGGATAACACACAATAATAACCAAGTACATGGGTAATACTTCGTAAAAATAAATTCTCTCTATTCTTCTACAAATCATGTCGGTAGCCAAGACACACAAAATTTGTTAACTATGGGATCTCGCATCTTAGAGTCGACCATAATCTCCCCGGCTTCGTGAATGGCTAAGGTGATTCGATCGCATGCAAAACAAGTCTCACAATGGCTATCGGTGAGTGTCACAAAATAACCAACTATTAAATTGATTGGTCAAAAACATAAAGGTAGCTCTCGCGGATCCTAAACATTTTTAAAATCATCCAATTATTGGTCAAATAATTAGATGCATTAAACCCACAAAATAATAACCAAACATGAATGTGTACTAAATAAAGAAAGAGATTAACTTGAATTACTACATTGGACATAGAAATTGTAGAAACTTGCATGCTTTAAAATTTACTTAAAACCATTAAGTTAAAACAACTAAATAATTGATTAGATCCTTAAGCTGTTTTTACTTAGACTTTGTAGCGAATCTAAACTCTATCTGCTGAAGGTTCATCAATTAGATGCCTACTATTGTCTATTATCCTTTTGACTTTGTTAAAGCAGTCTCCTTGCTTGTTACATTATATCTGCCTAAAGTCATCAGCAGCTAGCAGCTGCTGGTAACAGTCTAGCAGCTGCTGGTAACAGCGTCAGTGCCTGCTTATACACTCAAAATTTTCTATCTGCTGAAAAACTGTATCCGTTGAAATATTTGACCTTCACGCACCTTTTATAAAAATATTATTTGGTCATCTTTTTCGAACAAAAGAACTATTCAATTGTCTTGTCAATAGAAGACTTTCATGCATGTGTTAAATGTTTTCATATATTCAAACTTAACTAACCACTCTCTTTAATATTTCATGCTAGGGAATACTCTTTGTCTCTTACACTTTGCAAGATTTTTGGGCATTCAATGAAAGATATTGATCATCATTTCCTTGAGAAATTCAAGATTCAACTTTGCGCTGTCAAACGACTACAATTCTGGATATCTCTATAAAATGTTGGAAGCAAGGATTGAAGAACAATCTTTGCCGAACTACGTGCTCAGTATTCATAAATCTCAAATTCTCAAAAGCACACTGAAAGAGATAAACACGTCGAAACCATCATTCAAACCCAAAACTTCAATATTTCTTTGATGAGCTTCTTCTCTCAAACACCAACTAGATAGTCTTTCTCATATTAATCTTTTCTAGTTCTTGTTTGAACAATCACTATTTCGTTTTGTTCCTTTATTCTTTCAAAATTTTAAGGAACCTTTGATTGTTGCACGAGTTTGATTATTTATTAATCATATTCCTCAAACACTGGTTTTTGTTGTACACTGACCCGTTAGTGATCATTTAGAATTTATATAATTTTAGTTCACTTCAAAATCCAAGTTTGACCAACTTGGTGGTAGACGTAGAAGCTTACACTGTGAACCACTCAAAATACTGTGTCTTTGTCTTTCCGCCATTTTTACTCTCTAACACTTAAGCTATCTACTTAAGTGTTTAAATAGTTGCATTCTTGAAATTTCTTTACTTAGTTGTTTTATAGATTGTCTTTCAATTAAGTCCTTATATATTAGTGTTCAAAAGAAACCCAAACCAAACTGTTTTACGTTCAACAGCTACTACCTGCTGAATCAACTACTGAAAAATTTATCTTTTCTACTACAACACTTAAAGGCTTTCAAAACAGCCCCTAATGTTTTTAAAAGGCTATTCAACCCCCTTCTAGCCTTATTTCGTTGCCAACTGGAATTACAGAAGTTAATGGCATTCCATAGATAAATTAAACACAAACTAATTCAACAATTACAAGATTAATCAACCTAAGAAATTACAACAAATATCTCAAAAGATAGGTTGAAAGAATTAAGCCAAATGAAGAACAAATGTGGGGTTGAAATCTTTTGTAAATGAATCTTTGGCCCTTAATTCGATGCTCCAAACCTTTAAAAGTGATCAGTCAATAAAGGCATGGAGGGATTTTGGGGAAGAGGGACTGCTACCCTTTTTTAGGGCTTAACAGCCCGTATATAGGGGCTTGATTTTTATTTAGGGCTGCTTGGGAGATAAAAGAGAAGGGATTTGGAGAGTTTCCAACAGCAGGGGCAAAATAGGGAGAACAAATGAGAATTAGGGGTTGAATTGGGAACAAAAGGAGGGCTAGGGACGGCATGGAGCTGGGCAGCCCAGGCAAAGGGACACGTGAAGCATCCATGGGTCAAATGTGATGAGAGTGTGAGGTGAAATGGGTGGATAAGGAAGAAAATGGAGCAGGTGGGCTGGATCAACGCGGGTCAGGACCTGATCCAGAGAGGTACGTGGGTCAGGCCAACTTTCGATGAGTGGAGAGGCGGGTGACACATGGCTGCGCTAAGTGGCTGACAACGCAAAAGATGAGCAAGTTTCTAGATTGGCGTCGGCCTCCCCTGAGCATTTAGAACCTAATTGGTAGATTTCGTACCCGTGCCGTAAGTACGGTATCAGTATGGAGATTATATATTTGAGATTTTGTAGGGGTCAGATCAATGTACACTACACAAAGCAAAGACGACATCCCAAAAACTAAAGAAAAAACATATTTTATTGGCTGTAAAATTTTGTAACTCATCCAAAAAGAGTATAATTATAATCCAAAAACATTCTCTCTCACACACATCAACCCAACACCTGTTAATTGAAATAAACTTAAAAATAAAAATCTTGTACAAAAATCATAAAATAAATTGAATGAGACGGAGTGAACTAATAAAAAACTATTTGAAATCGAAATCACAAAGATTTCAGACTAATAAGGGAAAATTAGCATAATTTTTTAAAAAAGAAGCAAAATTAAAAATACAAATATTTAAAATTACAAAAATTAATTACAAAACTTACGAACAATTTTTTAAAAAAACTAAATCTAGGCCAGATAAAAAAAAATAGAGATAATCATGGAAAAAAAGGATAATTAAGGCGATAAAATCTCAGTAAAACAATAAATGTCTACTAAAAACGTAAAATAGTAAATCTTAGTTAGGACACATGCTTGTGAAAATTGAGATTTAATCCTGGCCGATAATTGAGTTGATTTAATTCTGACTAATAGTTATATTTGGTAAAAATGAATCCTAACTGGTAGTTAACTTTCCAAAAAGACTGAGTTAAATAGAAATGTCAGTACCTAATTAGAAGATGCGATTTTAAAAAAGGTATAGTGCCAGTATATTTAATTTTCTTAATTGAAATAATAGTGCCTAAATAGAAGGTGCAATTTTTAAAAAATGTTACAGTTGAGGGTACATTGCTTTAAGCGATAGTTGAAGGATTGATGTTTTATAAAAGGTGACTCCTTAATTAGAAGATTAATCGTAGTGTGTGACTTTGTAATATGAGTGACTTATAATCAGGAAAGAAAAAATAGTGAGTTAAAAAAGAATAACTACTCACACATATGAATGTGAGGATGAATCTCAACCGTTAAATTTTTTAAGATAATTTAATCTCAACCTCTAAATAACCCTAGTCAATTATCTAACTGTTTTATAATATAGACTAGATTTCGTGCCCATGTCTATGACACGGTATCAGTATGAAAATGATCAATGTATGAAGTGAGTATGATGCAAATAAATTAATATATACTTGAGATTTTGTAGGGGTCGGATCAATGTGCACTATATAAAGTAAAGACGATATCCCAAAAAATAAAGAAAAACACATTTTATTGGGTGTAAAATTTTTTAACTCATAAAAAAGAGTATAATTAAACATCCAAAAGTATTCTCTCACACACACACACACCAACCCAACACCTATTAATTGAAATAAACTTAAAATGAAAATCTCAGACAAAAACCATTAAATAAATTGAATGAGATGATGTGAACTAACAAAAAACTATTTAAAATAAAAGTTACAAAGATTTCAGATCAATAAGGGAAAATTAGCACAATTTTTTTAAAAAGAAAGAAATTAAAAATACAAATATATAAAATTACAAAAATTAATTACAAAACTTATGAATAATTTTTCTAAAAAAAAACTAAATCTAGTCCGGACAAAAATTAAATTGAGATTTTAATTGATTACGATAACAATCAATTAAGAAACTACACACTAAATATTCGTAAAACAATAAATCTAGGTTGCACAAAAATACAAAGAATAAATTAGGGATAATTAGAGATAATCATGGAGAAGAAACTAGATAATTAAGGCGATAAGATTTAATCCTGACCAGTAGTTATGTTTAGTAAAAATGAATCATGACCGGTAGTTAATCCTGACCAGTAGTTATGTTCGGTAAAAATGAATCCTGACCAGTAGTTAACTACTGAGTAAAATTATAATAAAGACAAATATACGTGCCCGCGACATAAGCACGGTGTCGGTACGTGAATTGAATAGTCGGGATAAACAAAACTCATAACTGATGGGGTAATTCAAACAAAACACACAATTAAATGTTTTATATATAATTATAGAGGGATAATTCAAACATAACTTATAACTGAGGAATTCATTTGCAACTCACATACTTACGAATCAATCTGGACCACTAGTTGTGTTTAGCACAATTCAATTACGGCCACCAATTAAACCTTGAGCTCTTTTATAATATAGATATTGAATTTTTAGCAAAGATCCACCATATCTAAGCAGCAAACTTGCTTAAACTTACACCAACATATTACAAGCTAATTGAAAGGCGAACATGTAGAAGTAACTATTACATATGTTAAAAACTTATATAAAATGGTCTTACCCATATTTATTGTAAAGCGGATCATCTTTATTTGATCTATCGTTTATTAATAGATTGAACTGTAAAAATGTAAAATTTTGTGTATGAATTAAGATCCATGGTTTTACAGAAAAAACTAAAATATAGACAAGACATTTATAATTTTATATTTACATGTTGAATGAACATTTTCCATATTTAGCATGATTAAAATATAGACAAGACAGTCATTCATTGATTGAGACATGTACACATTTATATTCAAGAGGTTTACACTGTTGTCAAGTCTTCATGAGCAAGATCAGACCATTATAACGCAAACATGATCATCATTGCATCAAGGTGCATAAGCAATTTTGACCGAGGATGGTGGACCGAGAGAAATGGTTTTAGAGACATATATATTTTTTAATTAAATTTTATTAGAGCAAAATAATACAGATGAATAAATTTAAAAGAATAAATTATAACCATTTAAATAGAAATACATCAATGTATCCATAATATGATAAGATTCTGAATTTATTATATACATAATTTGTTGTGTTATTAAGTTTGATTTCCTTCTTTATCTCATGTCAATTAATGTATTTATACTATTTGTTTTAACCTAAAAACCGTGATCTGCTTTGAATAATACTAAATGAAGTGTCCTACATATGACAATGACTGTCCTTAACTTTTATTAATTGTTATTGCATATGATATTACGAATGATTGACCTTAACTTTTGTTTGACCTTCATGCTCGGGTTGAAATTATAAATAATGATTTGTTACTTTTTTTTCTTTCTGTTTTTAATATTTTAATAAACACATTTTTGTAGGGACTATCTTATTTTTACATAAAAATAAAACTATAAAAAATTTAGAATACATGTTGGTAGAAGCCATTATTTAAGTTCATCATCTTTTATCTTCTATAAGACCACAAATTATTAATGTATTAAATATTATAAAAAAAATTGATTGCGGTTTATTAACATGTAAAATGGACAGTAAAATTATGATTTTGATTGTGTTGAAATATTTTGTTATATTAAATTCGAGTCCGATGGAAATGAAAAAAAATATCTATCTATTTATTCTTCTTTATATTTTTATAGATTTTTCAATGCATTGGTTTTACTTTTTGTCAATTTCATTAGATGGGTAATTTAGATTCAAATATGTCAATAAGTTGTCTCTACAATTATGATGATGATTTAAGTTCGTTAAATAGTATTTTGATATAGTTATATTTCCTTGATCAAGTTTTTTTTCTTTTTTGTTTTTTTGTCATGTAGATTTGATTTTCTCATTTTTACTGATGGAGACAATGACATTCTTGGGATAAAAACTGTCTCCAACATTGCTTACATTCAAAATTTAACTTCTACAATGTGATGTCCAAGCTTTTAACTGGTTAGTTGGTAAACAAAATGACAATAAAATATTACTCCCTCCGTCCCAAAATATATGACGTTTTGAGGGAGTTTTTTTGTTCCAAAATAGATGACACTTTCTAATTTTTAAGGAACTTTTTCCTTTTTTTATCAATTCTACACATATTTATTGACTCTATAACTTGTGTTGAGCTCTTTGAGGCAAGAATAAAAAGACACCTCATTAAGGTTTGGATAGAGACAATTTAATCTTTACAATATGTTTTTTGATTTGTGTGAAAAGCCCCAAAACATCATATATTTTGGGACAGGGGGAGTAGTTGATTTTTCTTAATACAAAAATGATTAGATTTCAAGGATTGAGCATTAAAAACCGAACAAATAGCGATATTTTAACAAAACCTCTAGTTTGGATTTGCTGGAACATGGTTCGTTGATTTATGTTCAAAGGTTTTTATGTTTAACCTACATGCATGGGTTGAAATTAAATAATAGTTTGTTATTTTATTTTTTTATGTTTCTAATATTTGAATAAACACACTTAGAGCTATCAAAATGGGCTTTGCCCGCCCGATCACACGGATTGGGCTAATGAAATAGAGGACCGTTTCGGAGCGAACCTCGTGGGCTACGAGATTTTTTGAATCAGGCGAGGCGGTGACATGCAGCCCGCAATTTCTTGATCTTTAAAAAAAGATAAAAGCCCACAGCCACATGAGCAAGGTGCCAGTAGTCAGGCCTAGAGGAGGCGGCCCAATGGCTCATTCCATCTTATCTAACATTGAAAACCTAAAAGTAAAGTAAACCTAGAAATTAAAATGACAAAATATCAAACGATTCAAACCCTCATCCCATCTCTTCCTAGTTCCTTTAGGAGCTTCCGACGCTTCCGTCTTCGTCTCTGTTGACTGCGGCTCGCCAGCTCCAGCTCTGCGCGTCTCTCTCTCTAAGACTCTCTGTGCTCCATCTCTCTCAAAAATCAACTTAATCAAGCCATCCTACTTCTTGATCTGGCACAACGGCACCACCTCTGACTCTCTGTCATAACATCACAGACTCACGGACTCACGACACTCACATGTATCGCTCTGCTCTCGCCTCTCCCACCTTCGCACAATCATTTCCCACCCTAGTCTGCACCCAATACCCACCTTCTTTCAATTTGGATTCTGAAACTACCTTGGTTTTGGAATGTTGGGAAATGAACATAAACTTAATCTCTTTTGTTCCAAACCCTCAAGAAGTCAGACCTCAGTTTGTCAGTCACTCATCTTCGAGTTATTGTAGCAGGCAAAATAGTAGCTCTTTTGTCCAACAGTTCTTAATGGTTTATGTTGTATACTTGTAATTATTGTTGTAGTAGGCTAAGTAGCAGCTCTTTGCCTCTTGTCTAAATGTTAAATTTTAATAATAATTGTTTAATTTGTTTATGTCCATTGTCCAACTATCCAAACAACAAATCTATCATAAATTGAATAACTGATAATATAAAAAATAAAATAAATTTAATTTTTGCGGGCATGCTCGTTTTTCCCGCGGACCTACGCGGGGTGGGTTGGGCTATGGTTTTTACTTTTCTAGTCTAGCCGATCACAAAATCACTAGCTATTAAACAAGAGAATTAAATTATTCATTACAGACTCTCGCATCTTATAGCAAATCTAGTTACAACTCCTTGCTACGGGCTCTTGCATCTTATAACAAAGGAAAAAATAGCCACATGTTTAAACACGCACCCAATGACTATCTACGCACGATCTCCTCTCGGTCTCACTCACGCAAACGATTATTGTGATTTTCGGAATTAATAGGACGAGCTCTCGTATCTTATCCTATAATTCTAGTGATCATCTAATGGTTCGCTACGCTATCAAAAGCATGAAGAACACACAATAATAACCAAGCACGTGGGTAATACTTCGTAAAAAGAAATTCTCTCTATTTTTTTACAAATCATGCCGGTAGCTGAGACACACAAAATTAGTTAACTACGGACTCTCACATCTTATACTCGACCCTAATCTCCCTGGCCTCGCGAATGACCAAGGTGGTTCGAGCGAATGCAAAACAAGTCTCACAATGCTATCAACGAGTGTCACAAAATCACCAACTATTAAATTGATTGGTCAGAAACATAAAGGTATCTCTCGTGGATCCTAAACATTTCTATAATATCCAATTATTGGCCAAATATTTAGGAGCATTAAACCCACAAAATAATAACCAAACATGAATGTGTACTAAATAAAGAGAGAGATTAAATTAAATCACTACATTGGACATATAAATTAATTGCATTCTATAGATAAATTAAGCACAAACCAATTCAACAATTACAAGATTAGTCAACCCAAGAAATTACAACAAATATCTCAAAAGATAGGTTGAAAGAGTTAAATCAAATGGAGAACACATCCGAAGTTGAAATCTTTTGTAAGTGCATTTTTGGCCCTTGATTTGATGCTTCCAAACCTTCAAAGGTGATCAATCAATTGAGGCATGAAGGGATTTTGGGGAAGAGGGGTTGCTACCCCTTTTTAGGGCTCAACATCCCGTATATGGGGGGCTTGATTTTGATTTAGAGTTGCTTCGAAGATAAAAGAGAAAGGATTTGGAGAGTCTCCAACAGTAGGGGCAAAATAGGGAGAACAAATGAGAAATAGTGACACTTTTAAGGTCAAAAGTGATACTTTTTAAGGTTAAAAGTGACGGTTTTAGGGCACAAAGTTACAGTTTGAAGGAAAAAAGTGATAATTTTCATGAAATATGCAAAGTGACACTTTTAAGACCAAACGTGACACTTTTAAGACCAAACGTGACACTTTTAAGGAAAAAATTACACTTTTTTTAGTATGATGACACTTTTAGCGCATAATCAAAAAGTTTAGGAGAACCGGAGAAAGTTCCAAAATCTTAGAGGTAGTGCTGCAATTTCCGATTCTTTTCATTAATTCGCTGGCAGCACCGTAGTGCGCCACATTGTCCCCTGATCACCCACGGTTTTTGCCCTTGGAGCTCTATACCTGACCCGGATTCCACTCGCTTCCACACACATCTCAGCCCATTTAATAGCTGGATAGCTATGCGGATTAAGATACCGACTTTCCTAGTGTTTACTTTTGATTTATCTAGTATCATTACCATCCTGAAATTCAGGTCTTATTTTGTTTGTTACCACTACTGGGATTGGTTTTCCCTTATCCCATTTTGTAGGCGTTTCCCATGTTTCACCCCTCGCCCTACAAATCGTTTTTTAAAAAGGAAAAAAGGGTGGAAACTGGACCAGTCCCTTCTTATCGATATTTAATCGGAAAACTCCCCTATATTTTTTTTAATTGTTAAAAGGCACTTTTAGTGTAAAATGACAAGTACACCCTTACTGAATCAAAGCGCGCGCACAAATCTTCAATTCATGCTTCACGATACATGATTTTGAATTGTGATGCTTGATTTCAAATTGCGATTATATGCATCGGACGCATAATTTGTGAATCACGATGCATGATTCCAAACTGGTTAACATAATGATGCATCACGATTCCAAATTGAAGTTAGAGAGACTGCGAGAGAGAAAAGTGGCCCCATTTCACGATAAATGGAGTTATAAGAGCATGTATCCATGAATTAGTGCTCGTTTGTTGTAGCTTATTTGGAGTGACTTTTGGCTTTTTGCTTTTGAAAAGTCATATTTAGAGTGTTTGTTTCAGCTTATAAGCCAAAAGCCAATAAGTAAGGTACAACACCTTTTATGCATTGAAAAGCCAAAGCCAAAATTTTAAGCTTTTTTGGTTTTTTTTAAACATGAAGACAACTATTCATGAATAAATATTTGATTATCTCCATTTCATCATTTTATGAAATATACATAAAAATATGAATACTAATTTTCAAGTTTTTTTTTTAACAAATAATTATAACAGCTCATAAGCAGCTTTTCAACAGTTGTAACAAACAGTCTATCATGCAATCAACCACAAGTCATTCAGCCACCAGCTTAAGCTATCAGCCATAAGTCATAAGCTATCAGCCATAACAAACGAAAGCACATGGTCATACTTACCGTTTGTCTCTGTCGGTCGTGATCACTCTTTCATCTCCCATAGATTTCATTATTTTCTTTCTTTTTCAACTCTATCCATTTATTTTCCCTTCCTCGACAATGGATCAGCCATTTCCCATAGTTGTTCTTCCTTACGAATCTTGTTTATCGTTTCTTCTTAATTAGTGAATGATGGACCTTTTATTATCCCTCATGATACCGAATACGCCTCTTCTTCTTGATCTCATACACGAGTAACCAAAGTTCCTGATGCGTGACGACAACCCTTGAATTTCCAAGCTGCCCCAAACAATTCAAACAGTAAGGTGCTGTCCTGAATTGGTTCTAAATAGGCCAAAATTGTCTCACGAAATCACCCACTTGATGCGTGTGTGACTGTCCAACACTCCAAGGCTATCCAAGATAAATTAAGACAATAAGATGCTGATTAAACATCCTTAAAATAGCTCTCCTTTGTGAAGAATAATCTGTCCAGATTCCTATTCTAGCCGTAAAATCAAAGACATAAAACAGCCCGACACTTTCTTTGGAATCAAATACACACACGAAAATAACAAGGAAAAAGGATAGAAACGGATTCATCAATTAAGCTTCACTCGCTTAACACAAAAAATTCGACGATTCAATCTTTCTAGGCTTCACTCACCTTGGAAGAAGAAATCAGTTTGGCAAGAACAAGCCGTGTTCTTTTGGTTTTCTTTAAACGTCAAAATCTGTTTTATTCCTTGAACTAATGCCTTATAAAGGCTACAAAAGTAAACACTAATTTTATCTATGTAACATACAGGAAATCCTAACTTAACTAGGAAAGAAAATAAACAAAACTATAGGCCTTTTTTGGGCTGCATTACAAAAATGAGATTTAAAATAAATTTCTAACTTTGTGAATACCTATAAACAAACCTATAGTTTTGTTCTTCTAAGAAAATTACAAAACCTATTTAAAATTTGAAAGGAGAAGGAGGGAGGGACTTACGATGGAGAAGCTTGAAGCTTTTCTTGCGAACACTGGGGTGACAATAAGGGTAGATTGGTGGTAAATGCGTGAGATACTGACAACCGAGAGAGAGAGAGAGAGAGAAGTGTTGCGTAAATTGAGAGTTTGAGATACAAAGAGAGAAATTAGATTGCGCACTTTTGGAGAGGGTTGGGAGGACTTATGGTAGAGAAGGTTAAGGGTTTCAAATTTCAAACCTTTGTTTTCTGTACTTTTGCTGTCTTCCTATGTTTTGTGAGCATGAAATAACGTGAAAATAAAATAGACCGCGAAATAATGTTGCCCTTGTTTTTAGCACCGTATATTTTAATAAATGTTGTTAAATTAGATCTTAATACAACGTACATGCCACAAACCTTGTGTAAAGCAAAAAATCTACAACGTCTTATATAAAACGTTGTCGTAGGATTATGATTTGACAACATTTTAAGGGTAAACATTGTGTAAAGTAATCCAAAGACAACGTTTCTTACATAATGTTGTGAAAAGGGACCCAAATACAATGTTTTTACTAAAAACGTTGTCTAAAAGTACTCAACTACAATGTTTCCTTAAAAACATTGTCTAAAGTCACTCAAAGACAACGTTTTCTTAAAAATGTTGTGCTTTAAATGTTGTAAATGCCCAGTTTTGTTGTAGTGTTCCTAAGGACTTGTCGAAGCCGTCCCCTTAGCATCCTAATTTGGTTGCCCTCTTTTGAAGCCCTTTGTAACTTACCCCCACGAACCAGCCCAAATTTTGTGCCCAATGAACCATGTAGCCGTGCCTTGAGTCCCTCTAGCCCAAATCTGCCTTGGACTAACCTGCCACGTCATGCCCTTTTCACAGCCCGCTTCCCTTGTTTTGAACTTGTCGTTGATAGTTCTTTTGGGCAGCCTTGCCATGTCTTCCATTAACCCCACTCGGGTTGACTTCCTTAGCCGACCTCTTTACCATACCACTAAAGCCCATGTTCCTTTCCTTAACCTTCTCATTCAAGTGTCCCATAAGTCTAACCCAACTTTCTTGTACTCCAAGCACCGTAATAATCAACCAAACAACCCCTATTGGCTTTATATTATCCAACCCGACTGCTCCCTTTTACTTAATCCCCCATCTGGAATATTTGCCAACCCGACACGTATCAAACTCCCTTTCTTCGAAAAGGATCGCCCTCAATCCTGGATCCATCATGTTTGTGAACCACCCTTGCTCATATGTGCCACCTTGCCTTCCTTCGAGCCTGATTGTGCCATACTACTTGGATAGCTCCTCCTTGCATGCTTCGTCGTCTTTTACCCCGAATTCTATCATCATAGTCTCTCTTGTTTCGTTTTTCCAAACGAGCTTACATCCCATAGTATCGGCTTTGACCATTGTCATCATCAAGAATCCTTTTATCAAGTTTCTTGTAATAAGTTATCCCCCCGTCCGTTTATTTTTGAGTTTGGTGAACATAATGAACGTGTCAAGGAATTCTGCCCACCCCGTAGCCTCTTCTTCAATTAGTAAAAATGATTGGTTGCACTTGAATCCAAGCCCTTCATAAGCAAATTTCTGGAATGTAAAAGTTTTCTGGATAGTACTTGTTTCAAAATTCCATGTTTTGCCTTTGACACCTTGTTCTTGTTGCCTCTCTTGCATGCTTACAAACTCAAGCTCATTGCCACCTTCCAACTTTTCCCCACACTTGAGACCTACCACTAAAACAACCCCATATTTTCCATTCACTAAAACAGCCCCATACCCTAGGTTTTCTTTTGAAATAGCTCTAAGCTTTACTTCTTCACTTGAAACAACCCCAAACATTACACCACTCCCCATACTTGCAAATAATTTCGCCCTTTGCAATAACAAGCTGTCCGTCCTTCTTTGAGATAACGCCATAAGCCAACCTTTGTAAACCCAAACAAACAAACACTTCCTTAAAGCAACCCTTATGTCCTATTTATTTATCTCCCAACCAATCTCCCAAGGTAGCTTAAACATATAGGAAATCCATATGCTCGCCAAATTTCTTTTCTCATTCCATGTCATACAAATTATGACAAAAATATGGTTTTGAACAATGATTCAAAGAACAATACCGCATACCTTTAAATCTGAATTTCAAATCCTTGATGTTAAAGGGTTGGAAACTTCAAAATCAAAAGGATCTTCATACGCGTGTACTAGCTTTGATCTCTCATGAACCACTTTTCAATTTTCCTTCAATCTTTTTTGGTTCTAACTTCTCTTGTTCTACCCCATGCTCACAACAGACTAAATTGGATTTTTGTGGAGCTTGTTTTCCATTCTCTTGAATTGACCGTGCTAGACTCGGACTTGTCTCAACCTTGCTAGGAAGTTTAGGCGGCTGATCTTACTGTGCTTCCATATATGGCGAAGGTTTAAGTCTGAACCTTTTCCTATTCTTCTTAACAACAAAAGTATTTTCTTGGCCATCATGGGTTACGCACCCATCGAATTGCCATGGCCGTCCCAATAGTATATGGCAAGTGTTCATTGGCAACACATCGCACAAGACTTCTTCCATGTTATTACCAATTGAAAAAGAAATCGTAGCTTGTAGTTTTACCTTGATACCCGCGTTGTTTTAGAGCCCAAACAGCTCATCCAGACATAGATGGGCAGTAGTCGGTACTTTCAGCTTTTCGATAAGCGTATCAGAGATGACATTAACATAACTACCTTCATCTATTACCATATTGTAAACTCTTTCTGGTACAAGACACCTCGTACGGAAATTTTGTTTTCGTTGGCTTCCGTTCTCCATGATCATTCCACGAATAAGAATTCATGAAAGACTTGCTCTGATACCACTTGATACGTGACGACAACCCTTGAATTTCCAAGCTGTCCCACACAATTCTTACAACAAGGTCCTGTCTTGAGAAGAAGAAGAAGAAGAAGAAGAAGAAGAAGAAGAAGAAATTTTTAGTGGTTTTGTGATTGTATATTATTGGAGACCAGCCTACAATTTATCCAAGAAATAATAGGTGTTTCCCATGTTTAAAAGCTCATTAGAACTTCTATATACGACCTTTTTAATTGGGTGAAACTAAGGTCGGTTCACTTTCGAAAGTGTTAATCGTTATAGTATCTTATGTTTTTTTTAACTGGAAAACAGTACTATTGGGGGAGAAAAGATTATGATATCCTTAATGAACCGAAGGCGCGGTACAAAACACTTACTCAAATGCATCGTGTTGCATCTATTTTTTCACAACTATGCATCAATTTGAATTGCATCAATTATTGCACAACGATACATAAATTTAATTACCTAATTCAATTTTACATCGCGTTGCATCAATTTTTGCACTATAATACATTAATTTTAATTGCCTAATCCACTTTTGGATCGCACTACATCAATTCCTTCATTGCGATGCATAAATTTTAATTTCCTAATCTAATTTTGCGTTGCGCTGCATATATTTATGCATCGCATTACAAAATCATAATGAACCAGACCTTCATGTACCTTTCTTCCAGTACACAATCAACAAATGATTTCAAATTGATGCATATTTCCTTCATCCTAAAATCGAAAATGATGCATCACAATTCACAAATGATGCATTGTAATTCAAAATTGATGCATCCAGATACAAAAAGAATGTCTAACAACGAACACATTTCTATTCAAGCATTTTATTGAACATTTTACATGTATAACAACAAAACACACAAACTGAATCTACTTTAAATCAAACACACAAACACAATGAAGGAGAAGTAGAACAACAACAAGAAGAAGACACCGGTGAAACTAAAGGTCTATAGATGAAAAGGAAATAGAGTGAGAAATTAGAGTGATAATTAATCGAATTCAAGGTAAAACATATAAGTGCTCTTCACCAGCCGACCTCCCCCACTCTCTTCCTTTTCATCCCTGCGAATTCTAGCCGTTATTTCTCTTATATGGACATTTTAGGAACGATTTTATGAAAATAAACTTTAACAGTTGAAAAAAAAAACGACGTACTTAAGAGATTGAAAACTTGAGAAAAGGGACCGACTACAATTTCTCCTTTTAATTTAGTGAAACAAATCATGGGCCCACAATAAAGAATTTGAAGTTTAGGGTAAATTGGGCTGACTTCAAATCATCTATCACACTCTCTGTTACATCTCCTGTCCCATTGAATCTCATCCCTACACGTTTCCTTATAAAAAGAAGACTGACTAAAATAACAAAGAAAGTGTACGGCCGAGATTCAATGGAACATGGAATGTGATAGAGAGTGAGATAGACGATTTGGAACCAATTGGGCTTGATAAAATCTTCAATTATATACGCACTTGCAAAACAGCAATACCATCAAAGATTACTATAATAAGTATATTGTGTGAAATATGACACAAGATTAGCCTTGGTCAACTTAATTTGAGCCACTCACAAGCTAAAAGTCAACTAATAAACTATAGGGAGGGGGGGAGGGTGAGTAGATAATTCCAGCCGGAGAAAACACACGCCTATGAAGCCCAAAGGTTGCCATGAAAGAGAACGACAATTATCTCAAAAAAAAAACAACCAAAGTTGATCAAAGGAGCGATCCTATATACTTTTGAAATGAGATGGGACTACTCGTAAACATAGCTACCTTTTTTGAGACCGAGAAAATATTCAATGGATTTAGAGCATTACGTAACATGTATCCATGATGTATCACCCTCCATAGATGTACATTTTAGTGGCAAAGTGATTGAAAAAATGAGATCAGTTTTGTACTACTTTGACATTATATTATAAATTGTGATGCACCACGTATGCATGTTACGTGGTGCTTCGAGATTATGAATACGTGTAAGTTGTGATACTTCAAAATTGTATATGAACCCTAATTAGACGCATCCGTTAAGAGTAGTAATAAGGATACAAATCGTTCATACAAACTTTTCATTGCAGTTTAAGTAGCAAGCGTGTTATCAACTTTACAAAAGCCCTTGAGTTTAGGAGATGATTAGGGTTTCTTCTCTGAGATGCTCCTAACCCGACCCGACTCGTATATTTAGAATTATTAAATTAAATTACCCTAACTATTAACAATATAAAATGAAGGGATGAGTTTAAGGGGGAATAATCAATCCTTGAAGACGAAATAGGCTTCTTGTAATGTGAAAAGGCGTATGTTAGGTCAACAAATTAAATAAGGTCCATTTTGTTATTATAATTTATCCATAAAACGTATGCATGCAGTGACATTTAATTTAAACGAATATTGATTTTCGTTTTTCACTCACAATAACGAGTCGAGCTAGTCGTTTTTCTCCCGAAACTCATGGCCTATTCGTGGGGTTCAATAGGACTCTTGTAAGATCGTTTCACGGATCTTAATTCGTAAGATGAAACTTCATTTTCTCACAACTCAACCCATTGATATACGATGAGTCGGATAAAACAGATCCGTCTTACAAAATATATCCGTAAAATCATCTTATACAAGTTTTTACCATAAAGATTTTTGTCGAATAAGCTAATCTTTGAGTAAAATACCTTATTGTCCTTTTCATTTTTATTATTTTTTAATTAAAAATTAAATGGAGAGAAATTAATAGGAGAGTGCAAATGATTGGAAAATTATTTAGTACTTATGATCTGATGTGACGTATCACTTATATTTGGATGTGTGGAAGTCTCGGTACCTTTCTGGAGACCCAGTAATTATAACATATTACCTATTAACTTATCCAATCAAACCCAACCCATTAATTATCTAATCCAATTTATTAATATTTTTTGGTTAAAGCGTGTAATCCGTTTCGACCCAATAATATAACGGGTCGGGTTAGAAAAGTGGGCCGGTCCCATTACCTATTTTCGACCCATGATTTTTTATGCTATAACTTTATATTTTTTGGGTTGAGACACTCGACCCGTTTAAACCCGTTACATGTCTCAACCCGACCGATTTCAAACAATTTGATATTTGGGTTCTAATGGGTTTCATCTGTTTCAACCTATTATCCAAACCCAACCCAATCCAACCCACCCAATTGCCAAGCCTATCTTTATCTAATTTCTTTTAGCAATTATCACTATATATAATGTTACAATAATGCTAGAGTTACCACCAGTATTACCAATCTTGTGACAATTTTGCCTTAAAAACAAAATACATGTGAGATGTATATGCCACTTCAAAACATAATTATCACCATAGTAATAACTTTGATGATAATCCTAATAATCTCGATGATGTTAGCATTAATAACAAGCTAACATAGCCGTTAAAAATATCTAATACTGTCTATACACAGTGGACAAAACCGTTACGTAATGGCGATCGGTTCTTAACGGTAATGAACCAATGTGATTGTCATGACACATAAATGTAATAGATTGTAACGAAAACTTTTCATGGCGTTACCCCTACCCAGGTTGTCCAATCAAAAACAAGACAACAACCGTAGACGTAATCCATTAAAAAACACCAAGCAACCACTAATCTAGGGGTGGCAATTCGTGTTATCGTGTCGTGTTCGTGCCTCATTATCGTGTTTTAATATTAACTATCTTATTTGATCATAAATACAACAATAAATATTAATTTGAATATATTAACAATTTCGTGTCTTTCGTGTCGTGTTTCGTGCCGTGTCGTGTCGTGCTGGGCTTATCGTGCCATTTGTCTCTGTAATCGTGTTTTATAATCGTGCCTTATTGGTTCGTGCTAACGTGCTGTGCCAGACATTGCCACCCCTACACTAATCTAAGTGCTTTCTATTGGACTAGGGTATGTAGGTGAGCCGAGTCGAGTCGCGCAGCATTTTCGTTAAGCTCGAGCTGAGCTCGCTATTTTATCGCTTTTGCTGAACCTTGTTGAGCTCGAGCCATGTATTAAAAAAGTAAAAACATTTACAATACTCAGCTCGCTCAGGCCGGTTGAGCACGAATTTGAGGGGCGACCTCCTAGAGTCCCAGAGTATACTATTATATTATCAATTAGATCAAAAATTAAATGTTAAGGTTCATTGATTAATTGATTAATTGATAATGCAATTAATTTCCTTATACATATAAAACTTGAAATATTTGTATATACTAATACAATTTTTTGGGACTTCTTTTTATCTTCTGCGGAGAAGAATTGGGTCATTTGTAATAATACACTATTGTATCGCATATACGGTGTATCGTGTGATTTTTTTTTTTTTACTTTCTTAATTAAATGGGTGAATTTATAATACTTTTTGATTTGTTATAATTCATGGCTTCATCTCTTAACGCAACTGACGTCTCAACTTCTTAAGAAACCCTTCTCTTTTGTCTTCCCTTTGTTGACTCGGTACTTTTTGAAAGTCAAGTTTTGTTTTTTTTTTAAATGGTATTTTTAGTAGTTCATTAGTAATAATATGATAATTTTATGATTTAATTTTTACAAATTGATTCTTTAAATAAAATATTGTAAAATGGAATAGTAAATTTTTTACCTGAAATAGAGGGAGTAGTTTGTAAACCCATCCATTATTGATCCATCCTTCTTTAAAAAAAAGAAAGGAAATACCCGAGTCAATTGTGGTGGTGGTGTAACGTGTGTAGATTTGAAAAGACAATTGGAGGAGTATCATCGGTACACAATCAAACAATTCTATATCCGCTTTTGGTATTTTCTCTTCTCAAAAGGTAAGAAAATTTGTTTATTTTAGTACTTAGTTTAACTATTATTAGTTTATTTTATAATTTTTATTACTTAATTTGCATACATCTGGATTCTGGTCCATTCCACATTCTGTTTAATGAAGCAAACTTCATAACTCATTACCCAAATAAAGAAATTTCTTTTAGGTGAAGACTAACCAAACCCCAAAATCCACTCACTATGTCTAATTTCCTACATTGAGCTATGTTGTATTTCGTGCTATACATTATAATAAATTAAGTCTAGAGAGTGAATTTTGGGGTGTGGTTAGCCTCACCCTTCTTTGTATCTGAGTGAGTCGAGTCGTAGGCTGCCGCCCCAATGCCACACGGGGTTGGGCCAGCCATACACTTACGGAGGCTTGAAGCAGACTCTAAACTGAGGCACTTTTAAAGCAAATAATAATGTTAGAAAAGTATTACATTTTTATTTAATGTTTATCTTTTGTGCTCTTTGCAAAATCATTTACTAAATTATAGTAATCAATTTCATTTAACATTCTTTTTCGATAATAAAGCTAGTTCACTTAATCTTTGTTGAGAAATATTGATCAATTTTTTTTGCCAAAACAATAGTCACAGGAATCGTTAACATTATTCTATAAGTGATATACACATTTGGAAAAAAAATAAAAGCCTTATTATATAATTAAGTAGGTCAACTATTGTATCATTTTTCCCTTATATAATTTCTCTTAAAAAATTAATTCTGTAAAGAAATCTAATCCATCAATAACATAGTTGTCATTATATTTTAATAAATGTTCAAAGGTCATGTCAATTGTTTTTGAATTTTCATTATCTAATGACCTTAATTTTTAAATGTTAATAGAAACAAAAAATATTTTGACACATTTAAACTATTCAAATTTACTTTGAAATGAAATGATTGTTTTATCTATTATGTACAACAAGTAATTAACTTGAAATAATTATTTAGATCTCACAACTTCATTGACAATCTTTTCATCAAAACTCTTAGTACTTTTTTCACAAAAACTAAAAGTCTCTTAATTTTTTTTTAAAATAGGAATAATTGTCTTTCCAAAGTTTATAACCCTTCTAGTCCCATATTTATTTTTTCAACCGGAAAAAGATTATTTTGGAGGAAAAAAGACGACGATACCCTTAATGAATCTGAGTCGCGCTACGGAAATACATAGCGATACATCAATTTTTGCATTACGATGCATCAATTTTTAAAACGCGAACCAAACTCTTTGTCTTCAAAAGACCATGAGGTTTTCCCTTAGGAGCCTCGAAATTCCACCCTCGGCTAGACTCCACCAGGAGGACCTTCTCCGACCACCGATGATCTTTATTGCCGAAGCTGGCCAGCAAGGGAAATCCTTGTGAATGCCTCAAGACAGTTAACCGATTCATTGAGATACTGACTTTGTAGTAATAGCAGAAGAGCGAGAGTGTCGGCTCGAACCCCTTCGACCGGGTACAGATGATGAAGCTGACCAGCGCTCGGGTAAGGTTGGGTGTGAGGTCCAAAGGCCAGAGCTTGTGCAGTCGAGAATTAGCGAGATAGAAGGGTCGAGAGGTAGACGCAGCCAGAGCGACTCGAAAAAGACTTCGAATAAAAGCCCACGTAGCTGCGAAGACTGCGCATCTCGGATAGACCCAAGCCTGAATCAGGGACCAAGCCCCGGAAAAAGTCGGAACCATACACCCGAGACCATTCTTCTACATCTGACGAGTTTATATTATTCTCGAAAGGCCTCAAGTAGCGAGGCACCCTCTCGCCATCATTGCCCGCTCGCCCAGAAATAAAGGCCTCAGCTCCGCTCGCCATTCTCCCAAGTTGCCGACGTTGCAAGTTTCTTTCAATCTGACGGAAGTGCAGGACTCTCTCCCTGGTGAAAAATTGAGCAAACAGACTTAACGCAATACGATCTCTACTCAAGAGCACCCTCATAGGGGTGCTAGATGGATAATCTGGAGCAGAAAAAACTTCATCACTGAATTTCTAATTTGAGCTAACCTTCACTCCAAAGCTCGCAAGGAGAAACCTCGCTTGCCGAGGAGTAACTGCTACCCACCTACCCTGACATTGTCTGTACATAGGACCCCCACGCAGAGACTTCCCAAAAACTGACTCAAGAAACGGGCCCTCGTCATCAGAGTCTACAGAGGAAATCGAGCACGATGAAGAGGTACCCGAGCTCAGAGGGCCCACGGTCGTCTCCACATGAACAGTGGTGTCTACCACTCTCTCCTCGGCCAAACAAACGCTCACCTCGATACCTCTCCAAGCTGGGCCGCGAGGGACAGACTCGGCCTCGTCAGCACTTAGTTCACCACCCCTAAACTCGGCTAAATTAGGGTCCTCGGTGTCAGGATTAGCCGAGACCTCGGAAGGAACCTCGGCAAGAGGACTGTTCACACTATGATAGGGTACTAGGGCACGAGAAAGATCCTCAGCCCGAGGAGACACACCAGGAATATCCTCGACCAAAACCGAAGCCTCGACCACGTTACTAGGAAGGGGAAGAAGAGGACTTCTAACTGACACGGGTATACGAATTACCCTATTCCAGTAATCTATCAGCTCCATGGAGGAGCTACTGGAAGAAGAAGAAGAAGAAAAAACAGGAAAAAGGATTCTACGAGACATACTCTAAACAAGAAAAGGAAAGAAATACCGTACCAAGAGATGAAGCTGGAAAGAACGCCGGAGAAATCAACAAAATAAGCAGAAACATGCCTGAAAAAACCAAAGAGAAGCCGGAAAATTAAGCAAGCAGGAGAAAAACGGCACCCCGGACACAGTAACAAACCGTAGAATACAAACTGGTAACAATAAAAGCCACCAGAAAAAAGCAGAAAGTGGAAAGTGGAAAGAAAAGCAAACTTTCGGATGCAGACAAACAGGAATCAAGGGGAAGGATGGCCGGAAGAATCACCGAAAATCGCCAAAATCTTAGTAGAAGGAATAGTGAGAAAGTGAAAGTGAAAACGGTGAAAAGTGAAAAAAGGAGAAAAAGGCTTTTGTACCCCCCTTGCAACTACGTTGCATCAAGATGGGGCACCTTTACCCGCCGGGTCAACCTGAGTGTTTTTCTCTTAAAAACACCCGAAACGACACCGTACGCCTTGGATTTCTCTGGATTTGGGAACAAAGGCGGCATTAAAGACATTTCGAAATTCGAAAAGCCGTCCCAAACGAAATTTGAAAAGCCACCAAAACTTGCATTTAATGCCATGTCAGCCCGAAAAGACAACTGTCCTAATTGGACAGATATCCAAAAACGCCCCATAATCTTCCTCAGCCCTCAGCTTAAACCCTGGAACCAACCTCGGTACCAAGTTCTCACTACCAAAGATTCAAAAGAATACTTCTTGGCCTTACGGCAGCGCGCGGCCAAAAAGTAGGGGGCCACTGAAAGGATGAAACCGAGGAAATCATCCTCTACGTAATTACGGGCCCCACTATGAAAACCACTAGCAGATTCAGCAAAGCCGCCGAGCCAATACTGCCAAGACAATGCGAGCTCGCCGAAGACAAGGGGCAAGCAAAACCCGTGGCTTCCAAAGACCTCGGCCTCGGCAACTAGAGTGGCTTCCAACGCCCTCGGTCTCGGCAACTAGAGTGGTGTCCAACGCCCTCGGCCACGACAACTAGAGTGGCTCCCAACGCCCTCGGCCTCGACAACCAGAGTGGCTTCCAATGCCTCGCACAGCCCATAGCCCCTTAGACCGCCGACTAAGTCAATGATCACTGTGTTCCGACAAAGAAGCTTCCCTGCACCTGTAAAGCCGCTACACGCAACCACCAACCCTCTGACATCGGTCAACCCACTTATTTCTAACAAAGCCACAAGTGCAGTTAATATCCGCCGCAACCTGTTCTCCAACAAGAAGCCGCCACGTCATCAGGAGAATCAGGTATAAATAGGAGACATTCATTAATCGGAAAGGTAGGTACAATTTGAGATATCAAAACTCTCTTATCACAACCCCTTATCGGACCATTTATTACTACGGCATATTTATTATTCACTTCCACCAGAAACCTTATCCTCACGTCAGAGGGTTCCAGTCGGACTACCCCGACTTCTTAACGACGTTCACTATTTATCCTGTGCAGGCAACTAGGAGACGTGACTAGGACAAGCATGCAAGAACCGTGCCACTCCTGTTTCTTATGTGGACAACAAGACAAGATCACCACCAAAATTGCGTGATCACTGTTAATGAAGCAAACTTCATAACTCATTAGCCAAATAAAGAAATTTCTTTTAGGTGAAGACTAACCGAACCCCAAAATCCACTCTCTACACCTCATTTCCTGCATTGAGGTATGTTGTATTTCGTGCTATATATTATAATAAATTAAGTGCAGAGAGTGAATTTTGGGGTGTGGTTAGCATCACCCTTCTTTGTATCTGAGTGAGTCGAGTCGTAGGTTGCCTCCCCAATGCCACACGGGGTTGGGCTAGCCATACACTTACGGAGGCTTGAAGAGGACTCTAAACTGAGGCACTTTTAAAGCAAATAATAATGTTAAAAAAGTATTACATTTTTATTTAATGTTTATCTTTTGTGCTCTTTGCAAAATCATTTATTAAATTATAGTAATCAATTTCATTTAACATTCTTTTTCGATAATAAAGCTAGTTCACTTAATCTTTGTTGAGAAATATCGATCAAATTTTTTTTTTTTGCCAAAACAATAGGCACAGGAATCGTTAACATTATTCTGTTGGAAACTTGATTTCCAATAGCTTGAATAAACTAAGTCGTGTAATGTATAATGTGGGAATCCCACATTGGGAACAAAATGAAACAAGCTCTACCTTATAAGGTAGAGCTTTGAGGCTTTGTTTTCAGGCCCTTGGGCCACTACACTTTTGTGTAGAAGGGAAGACCTACCTAGGTGTAGGTGCAAACACACGCCCAAGCCGCCTGTCCCCGCCAGGCTCTGGCTCGGTTGGTTGGTTGGTTGGCGGTCGGTTGGCCTTTGCTTGCCGCCTCGAACCTATCTTTTTGCTACGGTTCATTTGGCGTGTGACCCTTTCAGCGTGAACCTTTTGAACAGTTCGAAGTTCACCGCCAACGCTATGTTCTGGTCAGGTCTTTCGACAACCATAATCGTTTCGGCTTGAACGGTTGTGTGCATGCAGCCCAACCGCCTTCAACCGTTCCCAACCGTCATCCCCAACTGCCATTTAAATACAGCCTTCAAACAGATTTTTGTATTGAAAATTCTGCTCTCTTTTACTCTCCTTCTTCCGCCTCTACGTAGATTACAAAGAATGGTTGCATTCGTTGGTGATTGAGTTTTGAAGATCTGCCAAACATCCAATCACGTAAGATCAATATCCTGGGAGACTCACTGGATTCACACCGTGCAGATCTAGAACACGGTTTCTAGTTTTTGTCTTAAGGACAAAGATCTAATCTCGTTGATCTTAACACAAAAACCAACACTACACTGCCGGGCCAATATAACAATCTTAAGAAAAAAGACCTTTTTGGCCTGGTTTTGCTTCCAGAACCTGTTTCTAATTCTGCATGCTACTATAACTCTCATTCTGCATGCTTAGTAAAAACTGATTCTGCATGCTTAATAACAAACAGACTTTGGAAAGGTTAATGCATTTACCACTAACAGCCTGTTACTGAAACTGTTGCTAATATAATTCTGATTATGCATGCTTAGTAAACTCTGATCCTGCATGCTTAGTAACTTCAGATTCTGCATGTTAGTCTGAACTTTCTGCATATAATCTGTACAGAAAATTGTTGCAACTGAACACTGCTTTTAGTTTACAGATTATGCTCATCTTCATGTTACAGATTCTGTTTTATTACACAAACAGATTTTGGGGAGTTATAAAACCTGACTCTAAAATACAGACCCCAACTTTTAACTTGCTTTGAAACTATTTATCGCTTCACGTATTCTCGCATAAAATATCGATTCTCGCTTACTTCCCCGCTCATTGCATTAGTTGTTATCGCATTAAGGCACCTGTTTGTGACTTTGCTTCGCGATTTCACTTGTGTCCGCACGTATACTCAAAAATCTGCATATTCGTGTTTGTTTACGTACCGCTTTTCATAAAAATCGCTTTGAAATCGTTGCATTTGCAAGTCGCTTTTGTGCTTCAATTGCAGATCTGCTTCAGAGACCTACTTATACAATTGACGATTCCACTATCAAGTTTTCAATTGCCTTTAGTTACGATCTGAATCTCTTCGTGTTTTGTAAAACCTGATTGCATTTTATTTCAGTTTCAATAAACCTGCAACTTGATTCTGGCAGTTTATAAACAGTAAATTCTGCACTACTTCAATCTGTTTATTGGTTTTGTTACTGCAGTAATCTGCTGCTTAAGTTTTCACAACAAATTGCAAACTTGTTTATGAATGTTACTACATTCATCTGAATGCTATTGCATTAAACTGCATACCAGTTTGTTATCCTAAATACAGATTCTGTATCATTAGTTTTAGACTACAGTCTTAATTTGTTTCTGCATCTTACATCTTAAAAACCTCAGACGTATTTCGGGAGAAATTACTCGCTCTCGCTTGTAATCCCGCTCGCTATAGCACATCTGCTACGATTACAAAACCATTTCCAGCAGAAGCATAGACACTTTAAAACCTGCTTTTGCTTCCTCAGCAGCAAACCCGATTCTCGAATTTCTAATTCTCAAATACTATCGCACGATTAAATCCGCCTTAATAACGACCTGCTTTGTTTCAGTTTTTATTAAGTATACAACTCCTTTGATTCTGCAACAGTTTTGTTGTTCGAAACTCACATAAACAGAAATTTCTGCACTAATTAATCTGATTCTGCATTATAAACGATTTGATTATCCCTTCACTGTGCAGCAATGACTACTTCTGAAAGTGGAAAGGAAACTGTTGTTAGTCGAATTCGACCGGGCACGTGTTGCAACTTCCTCTACCGCTAATCTGCTCATGCTCACCACGGCGGCGAATTCGCTTAATTCAAACTTAATGCATCAGCGATGGCAACCGTAAATGCTCTTTTACTTGACCACCTTGAATCTGTCCAAATGATTGAAAGAAACAGCCTCCGTCCTAGACCCTAACGAGACGGACAAGACCACAGTGGCTGCCACCGAGTCGTGGAAGCACTCGCATTTTTATGTCGCATTCACATTCTAAATGGACTTGAAAATTCTTCTAGATAAAATTTATAGCCCATTTAAGAGTGCTAAGGAACCGTGGGAGTCCTTAGAGAAGAAGTACAAAACCGAGGACGCCTGGCCATAAGAAATTTGTGGTTGCTCGTTTTCTTGACTTTGCCATGGTCGATACTAAGCCTCTGTTGTTTCTCGTGTTCAAGATCTTCAGGTTTTGTTGCATGAGTTGGAAGCCGAGGGTATGCAACTCCCCGAGCCTTCCAAAGTTGCCGCGATAATCGGTAAGCTCCCTCCGGTTGGAAGGACTTCAAAACTACCCAGCACAAGCGAAAAGACATGTCTCTCAAGACTCGATCCTAAGGCTACGGATTGAACAAGACAACAAAGCCCGGATAAAAGGAACAACCGTTGTTTGGGCCACCATCGAGCAAGACCCGAGGGCAACAAGCGCAAGCACGCCGCCAAAAGTTCCAAGAAGCACAAGCGCCTCTACCGAAGAGCCCAAAAAGACAAGAACAACAAGTTCAAAGGCAAGTGCTGAATCATGGCTGCTGGTCGGCCACAAAGCCGCTGAATGCCATGGAAGAAGCGGGTCGCGTGAAGCACACATGGTTGACGAAGAGATCGCATGGTATGTGTCGCCTCCCGAGACAAACATGGTGGCACGCGGTCGCGAGTGGTTTCGTGACACCACGCGACAGCGTCATATTCTGGCGATGCCAAGATGTTCTCACTTACAACAAGGTGACGCCCAGTGGAAAAGCTTTTCAGGCAATCCATTCACTGAGTGGAAGGCAAAGGCCAAGTGACCCCGAAAATGACGAGTGGGCGGGAGTTGGTGCTAACCAATGTCCTTCATGTTCCCGACATTTCGCAAAAAATTTGATCTCCTGGTTCTCTTTGGTTAAACATGGGTTTAAGTTGACTTTTGAGTCTGACAAGTTTATCCTAAGTAAGAGTGGGGTTTTTATTGGTAAAGGTTACCTCGATGAGGGCCTTTAAGTGTAATGTAATGGTGGTTAACACGCATACAAAATTGATAATAAAAGTGTTCTGAACCATCTTCTTCTTACTTGCTTGAGCATTTCAATATTTGACATTATCGATTAGGTCATGTTAACTATGACTCTATGAGACGATTAATGAAAATGGAATTAATTCCAAGTCGCATTAATAAAAATAACAAATGCCATACTTGCGTTGAAGCTAAGCAAACAAGAACGTCGTTTAAGACAATCGAGCGTGACACGATACCATTAGATTTGGTTCATAGTGATCTATGTGACTTAAAATCCATAGAATCTTATGGCGGAAACAAATACTTCATCACCTTTATTGATGATTGTACCGGTTTTGTCATCTCTATCTCTTTAAAAAGTTGAAGCCTTCAAGCTTTTAAACTTTACAAAAACGGTCGAATCAACTTCAAAGAAGATAAAATTTTAAGTCCGATCGAGGAGGCGAATATGTTTTTCCCTTCAAAGACTTCTCAGGCCGACCACGGATTATTCACAAAGTTACACCCCCATATAGCCCACAATCCAATGGGATTGCCGAAAGAAAAAATCGAACCTTAAAGGAAATGATGAACGCATTATTGCTTCAATCCGGCCTACCCGACGAAATGTGGGGGAGGGTGCTGCTCGCCAATTACTTGTTAAACAAGCTTCCCACAAGAAATTGGACAAAACGCCCTATGAATTATGGCATGGTCGAAACCATCCTACAAATACCTCAAAGTGCGGGGGGTGCCTAGCTAAAGTAGGCCGCCCCACCACCAAAAAGGTTAAAATCGGTTCCAAAACCGTGGATTGTACTTTTATTGGTTATGCAACCCATAGTACGCCTATCGGTTCTAGTCCATAACTGATAATCCGAAATCGAAGTGAATACCGTTATGGAATCAAGAATGCCACGCTTTTTGAAGCTATCTTTCCTCTAAAATTGATACTTCAATAAAACGCTCATTTCCTTGGTCAATTGACGAACATGATAACACCTCACAAGCAATAGTCCCTATGGCCATCGATCAAGGTATTCATCAAGATGAAGACATTTAACCTCGTCAAGTTGTGTTTAGCTCGCACGAGTAAGACCTTGGGACTGTGACTCAGTAACCACGCTGTGGATAATGAACCACATAACGCTCAAGGAAGCAATGTCTACTCCCGAGGCTCCACAATGGAAGGAAGCCGCCAATCCGCGAAATATCTTCCATTATGCAAAAACCACACCGGGAGCTCGCCGACCTTCCCAAAGGTTGCAAACCCCTGTGTAAGTGGGTCTTCAAGCGAAAATTGAAACGATGGGTCCATTGATAAATACAAAGGCCCGGCTAGTCGCCAAGTTTTAATCAAAAGGAAGGTGTTGATTATTTTGACACCTATGCACGATTACTCGAATACTTCAATTCGCCTACTAATTACCCTTCGCGGCACTACGGTCTCGAGATACATCAAATGGATGTCAAGACCGCTTTCCTCAACGGTGAACTTGAAGAAGAAATTTATATGAAAGCGACGGAGAAGGCTTTATTGCTCAGCAATGAAACTAAGATCGTCATTGGTCAAATCTTTATATGGTCTAAAAGCAAGCACCAAAACAATGGCATAAGCGTTTTGATGACATTATACTTGCTAATGGCTTCAAGACTAATGAATGTGACAAGTGTGTATCGCTAAGAATACCTGACAAGGTTACGTCATTATCACGTCTTCACGTTGATGACATGTTAATTATTGGTAGCAATAATAACATGATCAAAGACACCAAAGAG